>VXBI01000840.1:327010-489250 GCA_013397375.1 Toxostoma redivivum | reverse complement strand
GGTTTCTCCCCGCCGCCGCTCCCGCCTCACCCGCCGCTGCGAGGGCTCCCAGGGGCCGAACTCGCGGCCTCTCCGGCGCCGGGCCGGCACTGACGCGCCTTTATTTGAACGCCTCGTAGAGCGACTGGAGCGGGGCGGAGGGAACCGGCGCTTGGGGAACGAGCCGAAGGATGTCCCGGGACGGCGAGGAAGGCAGCGTGACGGCCTAGACCCGCGGGAGGAGCGGCCGTTCCGGCGCTCGGGTACGGCGTGCGCGGCGTGGGGTCGGGCGGTGCGGTGCGGTCCGGTCCAGTCCAGGTGGCGGCGGGGGATGCGCTGCCGGCGCAGGAGCCGCGCGGAGGTGATCGCCTGTAAGTATCGCTGTCCTGTGCCGGGAGAGAGCTCGCCCGGGAGGGAATCCGTAGCAGATCGGAGGAGTTAGTTAGGGCGTGTGCCTTGCCTTCGGGTTTCTCAGGATTTTCCTGACTGAGCAAGGTAATGAGGTTCCCTAAGGATGCCGCTTGAGAGCTGCGAGGGAGTGAAACCAGAATCATTTGGTTGGAAAAGAGCTCCAAGATGATCGGGTCCAGCCTGTAACCGAATATTTTCTCTGAGTCTGAGGTGAGGGTGCCTGAGTGACAACGGATGTGGTGTCTGAAAAGTGCTGCATACTGCTTTATGTTTAAGGAAGCCTGCACGGATTTGAGATAGTTTTAATATTTTGGGGTTGTAAAACCGTGTTATTTCTTAACTATTAGGTGCACTTATCTCAGTCCTGTTGAAGGAAGGCTAGGTGAAAATACACCGAATCACAGCTTAATGTTGGAAGGGACCTCTGGAGATCATTTAGTCCAGTCCCCCTGCCAAGGCAGCATAACCTAGAGCAGGTGACATAGGAATGCATCCAAGTGGGTTGGATTGTCTCCAGAGACCTTCCTGGGCAGCCTGTTCAATACTTTTATACCCTCAAAGTAGAGCATTTCTTCTTCATGTTGAAGTGGAACTTCTTGTGATTTAGTGTATGGCTATTGCTCCTCGTCCTGTTGCTGGGCACCACTGAAAACAGTTTGGCACCATCCTCTTGGCACCCATCTTGGAGAAATTTAAATGCCTTAATGAAATTCCCTCTCAGTCTTCTCCAGACTAAACAGGCCCAGCTCCAACTGTCTCTGGTTTTAAGATGCAGTTTGTGTCAAAGGCAGTTGTTTCAGCAAGAAGTTTCATTAAAATGGTTACATACATTCATTTGCTGTATATAGTGTTGCCTGATGTCTTATTACATAGCTGCTGTGGTGTTTACATGACTTAGGTTTTGTAAGGATTTTATCTTTTGATATGGGACATACGAATTGGATATGGGTAGGCTTAGATTACCAGTTATTTCCAGAGTATTTATTGTGAGGTAAGCTGTGCTGCTTTTAGGAGGAGAAAGAATATTTTACAAGCCTCCTCCTTTAGATGAACTTAATTAACTCCATTCAGGTGTGTGCACACCTGTAGTGTGAAGTTCTTACGCTGATTAGGAGCCAAACATCTACTCTTGTAAAAGGAAACCTTGTAAGTGGAAATAACTTTTACATCAAAAGCTGCTAGCTATTTCTCTATATCAAGCAGTGAAATTCTTGTAATTCTTTCGTAAGAGATTCATATGGTAAAAATCGAGCATTTATATAGCCATGGTTGTTATAGTTGGACACTAAAGGATCTTTTTATTTTGGCACCAGGCTCCAAGTTTTTTAAAAGCCTTTTGAGTTGATGGGTTACTTATGCCAAATTTGTACTTAAGCTAAACTAGTCTTGCATATAATTTTTTTAACCTGGTATGTGAAAAGCAGAAATTAAGTTGTAGTCAAATGTTGGTGTAATCAGTTGTTTAAATTGTTTTAAAATAATAGAAAATGACAGTTCATTTTAAGACATTCTTTAGTGATTATCCTTTTGATGTGTATATGAAATACTCTAGTACAGCACAAATTTCAGCTTGAAGCCCATTGGGAAAATCATCTAGGAATGATGATCGTGTCCACCAGAAGAGAATCATTGTTTGGATATGTTGTTTAGAAACTTCTGGGTTTAGTCAATTGTATTGTGGTTTTTGGCTTGGGTTTTTCCTGATTCGGGTTTTTTTGTTGGGGAAAGTGGATGGTAGTTTGTTTGGGTTTGTTTTTTTTTTTTTTTTTGAGAGGATTAAGTAAAGGAATTTGTGGTGAAGTGTTTGTTGGGACCTTTTCAGTGTGTTTTTTGTTTTGTTTAACCTAGTAGAAGTAAGAGTACTTCAGTATCAAAGCAGAACAAAAGCAAAAGGCCATTTAGAAACTTATGAGGGTTTTAATTTGCTTTGGTTATTGTATCTCCATTTCAGTATGTTTGTACAGCTTACAAGTATAGTGCCTCAGATACCTCATTTCTTATGCCTTATTAAAAGTATCTTAGTTTTGCTTTCTTTTTACTCAATAATTGCCAATTTGACCTCTTCTCTCCCCCTTACTTCTAGTTACTTTTAAATGCCCAGACTGGATTTTTCAGTGTGTAGCAGAAGTTTGCTTAGGTTTTTTGTGTCATTTTATTGGTGAAGGCTTATTTAAACCTATGTTTGTACATTTACAGGCTGTGTTCTGTTAGGGATGGACTTGGTAAGCAATGTACAATTGAAAGGGAACAGTTTTCTGGGCTCCTTGGCTTGACGAGAATCAAGTATGTAAGAAGTTGCTTTGCTGGCAGGAGCTTTTTAAAACAAAACCAAATCAGCAACTTAATTCTTGATAAAGCAGTGATTTCTGCATCTGGATGCTTTGTAATGAAGTAATTATCAGAGCCAAAGGTGCAGCAGAATGTTTTCTGGACATTGGAAGAACAGCTGTATGGAATCAATCTGCATGTCTGTTTAGTCTAGCATCTTGTCTCAGGAGTGGGCACTCATTTATGCATAGACAAAAGAATAAAAAGAGTAACCATTTTTGGAAGGTTGCTCCTCTTTGGTGGAAGAACTACTTTTGTTGTGTATTTAATCAAAGTAAATTCTCTTTTTGCAGAGAATCAGAATGACTAAAAAAAGGAAACGTCAGGAGGATTTCCAAAAAGTGAAATTAAAAGTTGGGAAAAAAAAGCCTAAACTAGAGAATGCAACTGATACTACCTTCAAAACAAAGGCCATACAAATTCCTGAGCAGCTTAAAGAAGATGGAGTGCTTCCTACGCAAAATAGAAAACTTAACATAAAGGTATACTGTGATATTACATTCTGAAATTACAAAATTGCTTGCCTTTTATCTAGATTTGCTATGTTTACTGCAATTTGGGGAAAAAACATTTATGTAAAAAAAATAAATGTAGCAGGCTATCTGAATGCAGCCCCATTTTTAAAGGATCTTTTATTTCTCTGAGGGGTGGATTTGTTTTCCTTCCTTTATGTCATCTGTCTCTTGCAGCTCTCTGCTTAAAGTGAAGAAAGCTATTCATGCTGAGGTTTTGTAGTTCTTCTTTTGAGAACAAGAGTGAGAGGACTTGCCTTTGGTCATCCCTCTATTGAGTCAGTAGGGTTGTGCATTAACTTAAGAGCAAGACCTAAGGATAAGTCATTATATCCTTTTTTTCCTATCACTGAGTTTTGATTATTTGTTAATTGTTGTGCTATGAGTGTTTGTTCTAAATATGTTTTGCTATTATGAACAGCAGTACATCGTAAGAATGTCCTGTATTTTTAAGTATTTAGGAAAAATGTGCAGAAAATACGTTTGAATAGCTTAAAGTAATAATGATGGCAATTGTATATGTTTGTTTCCTTATAGGATCTGCTCTCTCAGATGCATCACTATAGTCCTGGGGTTAAGCATAATGCACTTCTTGGACTCAAAGAACTCCTGTCTCAGTATCCCTTTGTAATTGATGCACACCTTTCCAGTATAATAAGCGAGGTGGCAGCTGTGTTTACAGACAAAGATTCCAGTGTCAGAGGAGCAGCTGTTCACCTGCTGCAGTTCTTGGCTTCGAAAATAAGAGCGGAACAGATTGCTCCATTTTTTCCTTTGGTAAGTGCCCATCTCTCTAGTGCCATGACTCATATCAGTGAGGGAATTCAGGAAGATTCCCTGAAAGTCTTGGACGTTTTATTGGAAGCATACCCAGCTCTTCTTACAGACCGCAGCATTATATTGTTGAAGAATTTTGTAGAGCTTATTTCTCACCAGCAACTCTCAAAAAGACTGAAAAGCAGGGACAAACTTTCCTGGATGCTCTCTGTTAACCCAAATCGCAGAGTAACTTCTCAGCAGTGGAGGTTAAATGTGCTTACCAGGCTCAAGAAGTTTCTCCAAGCAGTGGTAGATGGATCCAGTGATACAGAGGATGAAGGGCTTCAAGAGCAGAAGGATAGCTCTCATTCTGTGAGGAACCCAATATGTATTAGTTGGAAGCTCCATGCAAATAATCAGCAACATATACAACTGTTTGAAAGTGGTGGCTTACGACCAAAGATCAACTCATCATTTAGACTGAGGTGAGAAAATGTTAACTAGTTTGGGAATTAATGTCAACTGTGTGATTGCAATTTAGTTTTTTTGGTGAGATTGTCCCTTAACCATATTTTAGGACACTTAGTGTAATGTGTAGTCTTACTGCAGAGGTTTGAAAATACAGAAATTCTCAGCCGATAACTGCGTTAATGTATATAATGAACTTTTCCATTATAAAGTCTTTATTTTATGTTATTTGTAATAATTTTGAATTACCAGCTCTACTGGGATATTTTTTGAATGCAAACTGACATTGACTTACTGCAGGATGTCAAACAGACCTAGGGGCAAGTAGACAAATTTCTTTGCGTGAAATGTAAGCTTGTTTGTGATAATGAATTTTACTGAAATTTTGTTCTTTCACCTTCAAGAGTCTATCATAAGCTTAGGAGTCTGTTGTCTATAACTGTAGCTCCTTTCAAAAAGGACAGCAGGATGTGTCTGGTGGTTTGAAGTTCTGCTGAGTTTCCAGTTCTAGATATTTTAATCACTTCACCAGTTTATATATTCACTGTGGATGAAAGATGGCTCAGCTGAGACATGCTGATGAATATGAAAGAAAGTGTAGTGTGCTTAGTCACAGAAAGGTTTGTGTGGGTTTCAGTAGTACTCTAAACAGATGTGAGCTGAAGTTAAGGGAGAAATAAACAACTCTTTTTATTTTTTTTTTTCCTCTGTGATTCACCCACTAGAGGGGAACTTCTCACCTCACTTTATGGTACTTTTTGAACATTGGCTTCCTCATATGCATTACATGTGAATGTTACATACCTTCTGGCAGGAGACCTGGAATGGTGGCTTTAAAAATGGAAGCAGTTTAGCTGTTACTCAGCTCTATTCCCCGTAGACACCAAGGTGGTTTGAAGAGAAGCCACAATCCTTGTTTTACTGCTGGAGAAGACAAAATAAGAGGTATAAAGCAGTTATACCAAATTAATCTAGGAAGTCAGTGGCAAAAAAGGGTATAATACCCACTGCCTACTCCATTACTATGTTCATCTTATATCTTTGGAGGAATGAAGGGCAGAACAAGAGGTGTTCTTTTTGAATACCGCAGGTGTTGATCTGAATTAGCAGGCGTTTTCCATCTCTGTCTGGGAGAGACATCCATTCCTGCTCTCCTAGGCTTTCTCTTTGGAAGTAGTGTATTACTTATGGTAGGTATAAGCTAAAAATTTACCTGAGTAAGAAGTGCAGCTTATTCTCCTAAAAGTATTGTTGTCAGCATGAATGTTCAGTCATGACCAACAGTATTTTACCTGGTGCAGGCAAAATTTTAGCTGGCAACTAGGCTGTTGAAGCCCCCTTGAGGCAGGGGAAGGGTTCAGTGCTGAGCCCAGAACCGTCCTACTGAGTTCATCTTTGCAGTCAGAAGCACACAATTGTGGACCACTGTGTATCAGAGGATGCTTCTATTGTACCCTGGGTGATATGCAGTGTATGACGTACCAGGCCATGTAATAGCTGAAGATGCATTGTATCCAAGGTCTAGGAAAATAAACTTTACATCTGGTGTCACCTGAATTGGATTCTGCTTTTCTGAGGAGCTAGATTTTGGTGAAACATTGTGATATGCTTCTGGTTATAAATACTTACAAAAAGATATTTGCAAGCATGAGGAGGAGCCAGAAGAATAGAAGGAAACATGGCTAGAATCCAAGGCGAGATTGGCAAAGCAAGCTGATGGCAGCAGAACAGAAGAATAGAAAGGGAAGAATCATCTGCTGAAGGTACTAAAATGTTCTTATTTTATTGCATTTGTGCATATTTTTGGTGTATTCGTTTTTCATAAAGGGCCAGTACAGCTTGTTTTAGTGACTATGTGTGAAGTTCCAGTAGTGAAGAGTTGTGATGGTTTTTGTATTTGCCACTGAAGTAATTTCTGATAATCTAAAGGTGTTTAATTCTGTCACTTCCAATCCCAGTTGTTGCCTTTTACGGGCATTCCCAGGCCTCCTCTGTGGCCATTACTGCAAAGACAGATATTAGTTTTAATAAGAGATGTAATACTCAGTGTGTGTATTTAAAGTAATAATCAAGCTAGGACTAGCTAAGGATAATAAGTTGACCAAACCATAAGTAACTATTTGCAGTGTGTGTATTGATGGTCTTGTCACTAATACTGCAAGTAAGTTTCAACTTTGTTCTTTAACAAGTAGGCTTCCAAACATCATAATTGTATGCTAAATTTTCAAAGTTCCTGTATCTATTTAATCTTGCAAGCTCATTGGACAGGGCTGCCATGTCGCTGATAACCTAGTGATTATGAAATGAGATTTTCTGAATCAGTTTGCAGTGTTAGTTTATTAGTTATTAGTTTTATTAGTTTTATTAATTTAATAAAAATAATAGCTTCTGATCTTGGAATGCTGGGTGATAGACTTCATTATCTTCTGTTTTGTGCTAGATCTTCCTAGTGTGTATAAATTAAAAATTGCAGTATTAGTAGTTAGAATGTATTCTCTACATTATGTGCTGACTGTGCTGCTTTTTGCATCAAACTCATTTCAGGTGTGGAAAAACAGAAAGCCTTCAAATGTGGTGGTGCCAAGGCGTGTGATTTTTTTTTNTTTTTGACTGGAAGAGAAACAGCTGAGCTTCAGATTCTGCTGAGAGAAAGGACAATATGAAGCTGCAGAGAAAAACTTGCAGAAAAAAAATTATTTGAGAGACTGAAATGGAGGATGAAGCATAGCCAATAAATATGTACATGTGCATCAAAGAGAAGTGGAAAATGCAGTTCACTCAGTGTGCTGTGTGTTTGCTGTATTTGGTAGTGCATACAGAAAAGGAGGACAAGTAACCTGGCTAAAACTGCAAGCCATAAAAACTTCCAAAGACTTCATGTTTTAAAGAACAGCAAGTTGTTTCCTTATTTTCTGTTTCTTTTATGCTTCCTTGACTTCCCTTTGCTGAATTTCTGTTGTCTTCTTACTGTCAAATGGCAAATATTTACACAATTTTTGTTTAGTCCTGCTGTGTAAGAATACTGGCATCTTAAAGAAAAAGACATCTTAAGGGGTACACAAATATCTTGCAGCTCCCTTCAATAGTATTTAATTCTGATACAAAGGTAATATGCTTTGCAGTGTTTCCAGGAGTCACCCTACCACTCAAGAGTAGTGATAACAGATATGTGACAGAGTAATTGACATCAAACCTGTCCAGGTTGAGTGAACCTGTATTACTAAGGATAATGCTGGACAGATTACTGTAATACTTCATCATCTGTTACTGGCACTTAAATTTTATTTTATGCTTCTATTATTAACCTTGATTATGTGTAAGAATCTTACCTGGGAGACGGGGGCTTCTGCCGGGGTACATGAAGGCTATGCTAAGTATTGCTAAGTATTCCTACCCAAATGCTTTCAGCAGCTGGGAGGAGTATCCCTTTTGGCATGAATTCTTCCTTTTTCCATCCCTTGTTTCAGAAAAGTACTGAAATAGTTGTGTGTGTTACACTTCTGTAGGAAGCTTCCAGTGTGAATTAGCAACTTCACCGATTTCATGCACTGTTCACTTTTTAATTGGGAGATTTTTGTGTTCTTTAAATAGATTGCTGGAATTCCAGTGTTCTGCTGTAATATCAGGTATTTTTTTAAAAAAGAAATAACTACTTCAGAACTATTCCAGCCAATTACTGAAATTTCAGACTTCATCTGAGAGTATAATCCTGTCCCAGCATAGCATTTACAGGACAGCCTCACTTTTTCAATGATATTATAGTCTTGGTATCAACAGGCTTTAAAATTCATTGTGGCTGTAGCTCAAAGATGGGATTTTTCTACTGTATTTGAGATGACTGAGAACTAAAAAGCTGAAGATAGAACCATTCACCTTAAACTCGTTGTAGTCTGAAGGAAACCAGTGTCTACTGCAGTGCATGCACCACAGAAAGGAAATAAGACAACAAAATGGACAAATAAACCAAATTATATTTAATGGATATGTTGGTTGCTGCAGTTAAAGCTAAGCTTTATAAAATTTTAACTTGTTTGATAATAATAAGTAAAGCAATTTTTTTTTCTTATGATCAGTTATATTTCCATTTATCCCTTTTATTTTGTGTTGGAGATCTAAATTCTCTCCCCCATCTTGCCTTAATTGAAAAATAGCTTGTATTTGTCTCATACTTTGTTTTTATTCCTTCTCCCTGTTCCTTTTATGTCATTAATACCTGTATTTGCTTTGGTTTAATTATTTTCTTGATGCACTTGATATCAACTTGAGAGAAATGGCAGAATAAAATTTTCTCTTATTATTTGTACTATAGATGGTGGCAACAATGTAGCTTCATAGAAGGAGATATAACTAATTGGATAATTTAGAAATTACTAGGGAAAACTGCTTTACATCTTCAATATGAAATTAAAATACTTGTAGACAAAACTTTTGCAGGTCTGTGGAAAGTTTTTCAGTTCCTATTTTGAGTGTATGTAAAGAAAAATGACTTAACGATCGTTACTGAAATAGAAGGGAGTTTAACAGGAGGTTCAGTGTACTGATGTATGTTAGGAAACTAGAATTACGATAGGAATTCCCTGCTATGAATTAGGAAACAAAGTCGTAATTGAAAACAATTTCACAAATGATCGATTGAAGCTGTTGTTGCCTTTTTTTAAGGAATCTGTGCTCCTTAAAATTAACAGGAGTTACTGAGGGTTTTAGTTCTTTAAAGAATCTTCTCTCTGAATTGGATGCAAATTGCTTGAATTTATCTAGTAGCAAAGTTGGGTCATATCTGCTGATTTTCCCTTCAGAGACACAAAGTGTTTTTTGAGTAGGGGGAGAAAAAGAGTTGATTTTCTTGATTTCTGGCAGATATTATTTTAATTTAAACTGTATCTTAGTTTTAATTTTTTTTTAAACTTCAGTATCAGATAATTTTCTGTTTAGTTGCTTTTCAGAGCATAATAGCTAAACATCAGGTGGGAGCTAAAGGTATAGTTTTACAGGATCTTTTTTTCCACATTTAATATGAAAAACATTGTGTTTATTATAGTTGGAGATGGTTATTAACGGTAATAAACCTCATGCATTTGACAATACCTTGTAGTCAGCTTCGTTATTTTGCTTTAATGAGCTTAAAAGGGGGCTTTTATTACTATTTTGTTGTGCTGAATATAATTAATTCCTTCCTGTTGATTGAAGGTGATAGGATAATGCATATCATGTTTCTCAATTTCATAAACTTTACATATAACAATGGGGGAAGAAATACTGAAATCTAAAAAGTTATTAAAGAAGCACACGAACTTGCAGGGAGTTTTGGGGGCAGGTTTGTTGTAGATGGTTTGAACTCCCTTTTCTCCATACTGAAATATCTAGCAAGAAAGCCAGCAAATATTTAATGTGTTAAAAAAGTAAGTTTTCACATTATTGAGAAAACAGGAAAGTGGTATTACTGTAATCTTGTTTTGAAAGGTGTGATCTTTATCTTTGTATGCTTTTTTGCTTTTGTTGTTTAGGTCTCTGACAAGTGTAATGGACAGTGCAGAAAAAGGCCTGTCGTCAGCTGAAAACTTAAAAAGTTTTATTGAGATAATAATTCCATTACTGATAGAGTGCTGGATTGAAGCATCTCCTGCACAATCAGCTCCCATTCTTGGAAACCTTTTGGAATCAGAATCTCAGCAGCTTATGCAGCAAGTTCTTAGCATTATACATTTATTGTGGAAACTCACAAAGCGACATGATGAAACATACAAAATGGTAAGGGAGAAATGATCCATGGAATAATGATAACAGTTCATTTTTTTATAAGGAACTAGTGGTTTGGTGATTTGAAGTAGTGAAGATACTTTGTTAAGAAAAAGCCAAGTGTTGAGTAGATTTTGAATCTGGATTTTGTTGCCTCTTACTGTAGAAAAGGATCAGTTGAACTGAGCCATGAGTTCAGTAAATAGCCTCCAGGAATCCTCCTTGATTGCAGCACAAAAGCTTTGAAACTGGAAGTGGTATTGGAAAAGGAGGAGCATTTTGTTTTCCAGATAACCTCTAGAATATAAATTGGAACAAAGTGTAGAATGGGGCTGTTTGTTCCTTGTTTTTGTATGTTGAATAGTTTCATGGGGTGGGTGGGAATGAACAAACCCTAAATGTTTGGGAAGGTAGAAGATAATGGTTGTCTGAGATCCTGTAATTATTTGGTGCAGTCTGTATTGCTGTGTCATGATTGGTAGGATCATAAGACATTGGATCAAAAGGGGTTTTAGGAAGTATCCTCTGAAGTTTGTTTGTTTTGGTTTTTTTGGGGTTTTTTTTCCCAATTTATTTTCTCCATCTTTTACTTAGATAACTGAATTGCTTTTTTGGTAACTTCTACTGCTTTTCTAAAAATTTTGCAAATTGGAGATAGAACCCAATTTGGCTATGGAGTATTTGGAAGGAATATCTTGACAGGAGCAATGTCTTTGGTTTAACCTGTATATGGGACTGTAGGCCCCTTTGCTAAATGAAAAGCTACACATAGAGTAATTATTGGAAAATATTTGAGGAATCATTCCATTAGACCAAAGTTACCAAACATACATAACCTTGAGGAATGGATTCAGTGTGTCTGAGCAAAATACACTGTTATTCTTTTTCCTTCTTCATCTTTTCTAGAGGCCCTCTTGGAAGTGGGCAAAAAGCAAGCACTTGTCCTGGTAAATTCCTGTGGCAGCCTCCTGTCCCTAGCCTTTTTCTGAAGGATCCTGCAGAGCTGCTGCCCTTAGCCATAGGGTGCCTGTATTTTGGTCATATGAATGGCATGCTCTTCTGTCAAGATATGTACTGGTTTGGGTACACACAGTTGGATTAAGGCCTTAAATTGTTTGTGGGGAGAAAAAAAATCTGAGATTCATACAACTTGTTTTTTTTTTTTTTGTGGAGCAAATTTCATTTTAGATAAATGGTTTGTTTTCTCTTTATAGTTACCTTTATATACAGAATGCATTCAAATGGCTCAGTTTGAAAATGAAAGCTTTGCTTATTTAATAGCCCTTGGGCTTACAGACCAAAGTGGTTATTACTGTCACTGTGGAAAACCACTCTGAATATGCTTGGTGGAAAGCTATTGATCTTTGAAATAGTTTAATGGCCATTCTCTGTTCTTAATAGTCGAATATCAAAAAGATTATTCTGCCTGATCAATTTGATAGCAATGCAGGCTTTTCTAGTGCTGAGTTCTCCTGGACACTTTGTGGAATGGTGACTGTCTACTAACCTGCAAAGCAAAATTATTTTAAAATACCGAATCATTTTTCTGTAAGGGTGGTCTTTCTACTGGAAAATGTTTTGTCAGTGGACTTTCAGCCACAAGTACATTAATGATAGGGAAAGATGGAAGAAGTATTGGAATATGTTTTAATGGAAAACTCAGTACAGTCATGGCAAGTTAAACAGAGTCTACTCTGATTTTTAGAACCCTAGTAAATTGATATATAAGTACTTTCATTCAGATCTGTAATTCAGTTTAGTATTGCATATATCCACATAAATATATGCTAAAAAATAGAGTGGTTCAGTTAGGATTACATGTTGTTGCTCACCCTTAACTTACAGCATTTTGTTACTCCCTCGTTTTGTGGACCTTCATGCACAGCACTTCAAAGTAAAGATGTATAAACAACTTGCAAACAGAAGCTAAAGTTCCTAGTTTTCTTGATTCCAATGATAAATTTTGGAACATAATTGTCTGGATTTATTTAATTTACTACCATATTTTGTTTATCACTTGCTTTCCTTAACAGGAGCTATGGCTTCGAATGAATTACCTTGTTGATTTCAAGCACCACTTCATGCGTCATTTTCCTTATTCTTTACAAGATACAGTAAAACACAAAAAGAAAGATCCATGCAAAAGGTAATAATAAAATCAATGTCATGTAGTAGCTTTTGATTTCATAAGAGAAGTGGGACAATGTGACTCGTGCTTTATCAAATATTAAGTTTTTAATGATGGAAAACTTTTTATTGCTTATTGCTTGAAGATCTGTGGAGATGCCATTATAGGAAGGTTGCATTGCTTCAAATTGAGAAGTTTTAGTTGTCCTTTGTAAAAGTATTGTATAAGATGTTGTCTGAATAGTATCCAGTAGAAAGGTGCTGCCTTAGGGAAATGAAGGTATTTTATTCAACTCTTGATCTGGAATTTGCATATTGCTAAATGGTGATTGTTTTAGGCTGACTGGTTTCATATTTCTGCATGTTTTCTTCAGCTGACTGTTGAATTACATTAGAAATAGTTCAAACATTCTTTTCACCTACATATAGTCTCCTCTAGTATTACAGGGCTGGGTGAGCACAGCTAGGAGAGGAGATGGGGCACACTGTGGCTGTCCTGTAGGGCAAAGCAGTACTGAAGCAGAAGCTAAACACACATTTCTTCACTATTGAGCTGTCAGAGCATATGCACCAATCCTGGTTTGATACAGGCCAGTAGTAGATTGTTGCCTCTTTCAGCTCCCAGATGTGAGACTAAATATTAAAGTTGTTCTGAAATCATTCTGCACCTTTGCAGTCTTGGTAGAACACTGGTGTATGTACAAGGGGTATCAACTGGTGTCCATTTTTATTTCAAAAATAATTTTTTGAAATCTTTCTGTTCTTCCCCCCTCTTCCCCTTAGCAACAGGAACTGTATGAAATCCTCAAACAACATAGACCATCTTTTACTGAATTTAACCTTGTGTGACATAATGGTTTCATTAGCAAGCACTTCAACACTTCAGACGGACTCTGGTTGGCTGGACATGATAAGGAAATTTGTGACAGATACTCTTCAGGATGGCAGCAAGTTGAGTAGCAAGCAAGTGAACAGATTGCTTGGGGTGACTTGGAGACTAATGCAAATACAGCAAAACAAGGGTAAGATGAGTAGTTCATGGAAAGCCAAATTATGCACTGACAAAGCTTGAGTTGTTTTACCATTTTAAGGTCTACCTACACCTTACGTTCTCAGTTATTACATCATAATGTATTTTGTCATAGAGGTAAGACACATTTCTAAGTAATATCCCCGCATGTAGCATTGCAGACTTTATTTTTGGAATGCTGTTAGATTCATACTGTTGATATGCAAAATATTAATATGCTTGTACCTATTTTCTGCTTTTGCTTAAGATACTCTTATAAATCTAAGATTAGATTCTAATTGAAAAAGTAACTACTAGGCTGTAGAGGTGCATGATGCTTTAATATCCCAATCCTTATTTAAAGTCATTAACATAGCTGATAAGCTCTTTCATTACAGTAAGATGACCATTTTAATTCTGTTGGTTACGTGAAATGCCAAGATACTTTTGATGGAAGCTGCTGTTGAGTATTTTTCAAGGTGTTTGATTTGAACCTTTTCCAAGAGTAAACATTTCCAGTTATGACTTGCAGGACCAGTCCAATATTTTAGCTTACTTTTTTCTTTCATTTCAAGCACTACTTGGTTGTATTCCAAATGAGACCTTGGATATAGAACTTCAAGAAAGGACTTTATCAATAAACAGAAAAGTGACAGCAGTCTCTTATGTTTTACCAGTGTGATAGAAATGAATTCCACATCCAAGTAGCTCATAGAAAAGTCCTTAGCAGCAGATAAAATTGTTAGAGTTGTAAAATGAAAAGATGTCAAATGTGCCTCAAATACATTTTGGCAGTTAGTTATATTTCCTGCCAAATCCATTTTAATTGGAAATCTGTCTATTCCCATGTCTCTGGTGACAAAGGTAATAACTACTCATTTCTATCTACACTTCAGATTTAGCTTTGTGCTGAAGGCAAATAATAATAATCCAAAGTCAGAGCCTGTCGCACCCCCTGAGCTAAAGCAGAGGAATTGCTACTCAGGAAAGTAGCTTCCAAACAGTCGTTAGACTGTTAGATACTTCAGGCCTTTCTTTGTAATGAAACGTTGATTTTTTTTTTTTATTTTTTTTTTTACTTTGCCAACTTTTACCAAATAGTGGATAATGGCTTATGTTTTTCTACCCAAAGTGGCCATTTTAGTGTAATAATTTTCCTTAGGAATCCAGAAAACAAACGAACTTTAAAAAAGTTACAATGAAATTATGAAAGATTACTATATATGGATCTCTTCTGCTGGTCCTGTAAAAGTTCAATGTGAAATTAGTTACCTCACAAAGCTGTGTCTGTTTGTGTGGATGGTTTATCTCACCCCTTCAAGATAATCCTTGTGCAGTACTAAAGACCTGACTAAATGTCAGATTGTAATTAATCTACCAGCTGTAGAGGAGGTAAAGCCTTGACATACTGGAGAAACAAGAGGATGGTTCAACAAGAAGTGCAAAGCCCTGCACCTGTACGTGCTGGGGGACAACCAGGTGGAAGTGGTGTGGCAGTAAAGGACCAGGAGTCCAGGTGGAGCTGGCAATGGGCCCTTGTGGCAAAGAAGCCCAATGAGGTCCTGGGCTGCATTAGGAGTGTTGGCAGCAGATTGAGGGAGGTGATCCTGCCCCTCTGCTCTGCACTGGTGTGGCCACTCCTGAAGTAGTGTGTCCAGTTTGGGGCTCCCCAGTACAAGAGTGGCATGGACATACTGGTGAGAGTCCAGCAAAGGCTGTGAAGATGGTGAAGACACTGGAGCATCCCACCTGTGAGGAAAGGCTGAGTGAACTGGAGATGATAAGATTCGCAAAGCGTCTCATCAATATATGTAAATACTTAAAGGAGGAGTGCAAAGAAGAGGGAGCCAGGCTCTTTTCAGTAGTGTCAGGACAGGAAGTGAGCACAAACTGAAACACAGGAAACGCCATCTGAACATTAGGAACATCCTTTTCACTGTAAGGATGGCCAAGCAGTGGCACAGGTTGCCCATAGTGATAGTGGAGTCTCTATCCTTGGAGAAACTGAGAAGCCATCTGGACATAGTTGTGAGCAGCCAGATCTAGCTGATCCTGTTTCAAATGAGCTCAGTCATTCATTCCCACTTCAATCATTATGTGATTCTACAGAAGAAAAACTTTCTGTCCTTGACTGGTTTTTTTGATAACGCTCTAGAAATTTTGAACTGTGTTGTGTCAGGTGGGATTGCAAAAGACACACCAAAAAAATTAACTCTTAATTTGTTGAAAATCTATTTGATATAGAAATTAAAGCTGGAAGTCTATGTGTTTTTTAGAAGACAGTGCAAAGTGAAAAATTAGCCATTTCAGTTAAAAAAAGTTTAGACCACAATGGAAATCAAAAGAGGGGAAATTTACATAGACAAACCAAAAGAGCTAATGAAAAAGAATTTAAATAAAACCATAGTGAACCTCCTGTGCATTATGCTGCACAAGCATGGTTCCATTTTTCTGGATTGCCTGTTTTGCGTAGGAGTTTATGCTGGGGTGAAATGCACATATCCCTTCTTTTCTGTGAATGTGTAGAAGAGCTTGTAGCTGTGCTGTCTGAAGATTTAGCTCTATTGCTTAAGATCAAACTTGGAACTTCTCTGTAATTAGGAGGTCTGCTCCTTTCTTGCAATTCTCAGGTATGACTTCAACAGCAGCTTGCCTGCTACTTGTGTTTTTGATAAGTTTTCTTCAATGCAATGAAAGAGAGCACACTCAGTCACTTCAGAAGGAGGCTTGACATGTACCAGTTAAAACTGAAGTATTTTAAAACCCCCGAGTTTATCAGCTGTGTTTTGGGCATCTGTATAATGTGGAACTTTTAAAGAATGACTTTTTAAGAGTGCCTTTTAAAATTACTTCCATTTTTAAACTTGTCCTGTTCACATGAAACATTTCAAATAGTAGGACCTGTTTTACTTAACGTGCTACAGAGTTATTGGGAAATAAGAATTCTACTCACTTAGAATATTTATTTATTTTTGTATTTTTTCAGTTAACTGTTCATCAATTAGCTATAAACCACATAAAGATGTAATTGTTATTAATTTAAGAATAAGCCAGTGTTCTGTTTAAAAAATGCTGTCCAAGGTGAATCTTCACCTGAAGAATACATTGAGTAAGCTGATACTCCTGATGTATTGAAAATAGTTTAACAATATATATCTTAGTTACATGAAATATTAGAATGGATTTTATTTTTCTGTTGAAAAATGTTAGATTTCAGCTTCTAAATGGCTCCTGCTTCATGTTGGCATGTGATCATGCCATTTCAGGGGATTTTTGTAGTGTGCTTTGTAGTGAGAATCCTTACATGATAACTTGAAGTTGAGTAAAAGTTTTAGACCAAGATTGGCCCATGTCTCGATCCAGAATAATTTTTAGAAAGGAACATTCTTGTCTGTCTCTGTGGGCAGAAGTTGCTCTATTCAGTGTGGATCACAATATTTTATCTGGTTTTGCACACATAACTTAGTAAGACTGGTCTGTGTGCCTGGGTGAAAGGACATTTCTCAGCTTCGGTTTATGAAGCTAATGAAGTGATTGCTGCTATTTAAGTATGCCTTCATTGGATTGAATTCCTTGGGACCACAAACTCTTCCGTGACAAAATGAGCCAGGTTTCGTACCTTTCATGTATTGCTTAAGTTTTCAGATGCTTTCCTATTCTTTCCAGGCTTGTCTTCTCTGAATTCAGGTATTTTTCCATGCTTTGTTAATTTTTCCATCTGGTGGCTTAGTCTGGTTTCCAAAGAAAATATTTGGTCTACTTCTCAGTCTATTACAGTAAGTTCTGTGTTTGCTGGCTAATTTTAGCCAATTTGGTCACAGTGGTAAAGCTTTTAAATGTTGTTTTAAGTCTGGTGATAAAATATGGTTGATGAGAGCTTCAGAGAAGGAAAGGTTGCAGGGGAGTTAGTAGTTCTTGCAGTGTCTTGCCAGCAGCCTCTTGAGGTATTTATTTTCTGCTTAATTAGCAAGTGTGACTTGGAGCCAACTGGTTCAGAAACAGGGAGAGCTGGTGAGGTGTGGCGGGGTGAAAGGGGTAGTACAGAGAGAACTGAAGGCACTGTGGCAGTGAGGTTTTGGGGAGCCTAAGTAGAGAACATTGGTCTGAGGTTACTGCAGTAGGGGAGAAGGATTGGAAGATAGCTGTAAAAAGTAGAAATTTATTGGTTCTCAGCTACCTTGCCACCTGTCTTCAGGAAGCTGTGAAGTTTTCACTTGCATGTTGTCTCTATTCTTTTGTCTGTTTCTTTCACAAACTGCCCAAGAAAGTGTTGTTTCAATGTTTTAGAAGTCAGTCCAGAAGTTACTTCAAAACATTTTGGTACTTCCCTCTGGAGTTCAGTGTAAACAATTGTAGATAAAGATCACAGCTCTCTGTGTGTGTGCATGTATAAAACCAGAAGATTAAAAAGTATTACTTCCCGATTTTTTTTATCTTTTTCCAGTAGCAACGGAACCCTTGATAAAAGCTGTATATACACTATACCAGCAAAGGAATCTGCTCTTTCCAGTTCGTACATTGCTTTTGAAATTTTTTAGCAGAGTTTACCAAAAAGAAGATTTGAGGACACAAAGAATCAGGTAAAAAAAAAAATTATTTTTAATTTCAAAATAGTGTATTGATTTCAGGAGTGAGAATAGTGAATTTATATGTCGATGTAATAAAACTTCATTCTGAATCTGTTTTGACACTGTGTCACTGGAATTTGAAAGTTTGTGTGCTCTGTGAGGTGGTGATGTATCAGCTTAGTTGTCTATCTTAGCATAAGTACTAGATAGATCTTAATGACATAAATTTTAGCTTCAAGTGCACTGCTACAAGCTTATTGTTACAGACTGTGGCAGTCAGTGGATGTGTCAAAATCGTGCAGCTGTAGCCATGGAGCATTTCCATCACTTTAGCCTCAGGTCATGAGCTTGTCACTTAGTGCCTTTGGTGTTCTGATAGTGGCTGTGCAGTCTTTCTGACTTACTTTCTTCAAGAAAAATACTCGCTTGTTTTGGCGGCATGGTTGTAAAGAGACTAGATTTAAGAAAGTGTTCTTATCCTTCTGGGCTCCTGGTTCATCGTGGGATCTATTAGATCATGAGCAGCTTTTAAATATCTGACTTGCTTCAGATGTAGTCAGTAATAGGAGATTATTCTTTCTGCGTTATGCTTTTGCAACAGTTTTTCATTACTTGGATGTGCCCAGATTGTCTCCAAATCTTAACTTTTCTAGAATATCTTTTTCAGCCAAGTCATCTAGTTCCAGGATATAAAAACCTTAACCACAAATCATGTGTTGATGTGTATGCATCAATTCTGGCTCATTTGGGAGCTGCAGGTCCCCTTCAGGCACTGTAAAGCAGCTCTAAGGCTTTGGGGAGACCTCTTCTCCATGCTGAGCAACAGCAGCTCTCTCAGCCTGTCTTCATAGGAGAGGTGCTCCAGATGATCGTCATGGCCTCCTTAGACTCACTCCAGTAGCTCCATGTCCTTCTTATTTCTGGGACCCAGAGGTGGATGCAGTACTCCAGGTGGTATCTCACCAGAGCAGAGTAGAGGAGCAGAATCCCCTCCCTCGACCTTCTGCCCACGCTGCTTTTCATACAGCCCAGGATACAGTTGATCTTCTGAGGGATGTGATCTTTTTCTGCCACTAAAAAAAGCAAACCTCAGGTCTCTCAGAAGTCCTGGCATCTGCTAACACAGTCAAGTTTGGGGGAAATTGTTCCCTTCTACAACTTCTTTGCTTTGTTAATCTTATGTTGTGGTAATGCCTTAGTACATCTAATTAGATCTACAGCCAGAAATAATCATATGCTATGCTCTGAACATTATAAAAAGTGTAGGGAAAAAGTGTATGAAAGACAGGGAAAAAACACTTGGGGATAGCTCATTTTCCTCTTTTCACACAGAATGAAAAAGAGACCTTTTTCATACTGACTAATTTCTCTGGGGTTACATAACCACTGTTCTCTGTACTTACCTGAAAGTCTTGAGCATCTCATTCAGTTTCATGTGATTGATCATATGACTATCTGGAAAGCTTTAACTTTCTATCTTTAGACATCACAATAGCAGTAGTTTTGTTGCTGTTCTTAGTCTTTTACATGGATCTGTGGCATTTTTAGTAACAGCAGAATGGAATCTCAAGAACTCTTTGCAAAAAAGTATGACTCCATTTACGTCTGACAAGACATTTGAAGACAAAAAAAAAAACCCCACTTGTTTCTAAAGGAAAGAAATGCAATAATGCATTACACCAATATTATCTTAATTTCTTCAAAATGTGGACTGTTCAATAGCTCCTGAACGACATTAATATTGTTCCATTCAATTTGATGTCATAGCTCCTTCAGCCCTCCTCTGACTAGGACAGCCCAAGAACAGAATTCACATTGGAGCATTTTTCCAGAATTTTTTGTGAATGTGTTTACTTTTTGGATGTATCTGATTCAAAGGATAAAGTAGGAGTTTTTGGCCTGTTGCTACCTTGTGGAAAAGCAACCAAACCTGGCTGGTTTATTACATGGTTCAGAATTAAGTTTTGTCTTGATGTTTTAGTTTATCTTCACCCTTAATCACTGCACACATACCATGCACTGTGTGTATATATGCATATATTGTGTGTGTCTGTGTGTGTGCACATATGCATTTATATACTGCTAAGAGTCTGAAAAGGCTATTCAATAGCCTCACAATCTGCCTTCAGCACTGACTTATGTGAGATGCTATAGGAAGAAGACAAGAATTACTTTACATACTCTAAGCTTCCAACCATATGAAGCTTGTATTTCCTCACTCTGCAGAGCTTCTGTGTGATCATCACTCAGTGGGCATCTGTATCATGAGCTTTTCTCATCATTCCTTGGACCAGTCTAAATCAAGAGCAACTGCAGCATCCTCTGGCAGGGAGCAACAAAGCTCAGCTGTGTCAAGACCCAGCTTACTTTTGCTTGTTTAATCCTGCCTCTTCCTAGCTTCATTTGATAGTAGCATCCGCTTCTTTCTGTGGAAGCTGAATCAAATGTTTTTATTACCATCCACTGTTCCCATAAATGATTCAAGTGATTTGAGACTGCTGAGCCCACCTCCAACTCACCCACTTCAGTGGTCTGTTCTCCAGGCTTTTCCTGCTGTTGAGCAGTTCATCTCTATGCATGGCCCTTTCTTCTTGTGTCATGGGTACTTAATTTCCTTGTAAAGTTTTTGGTTGACAGGTCTTTGAGAGTGAAATTATCTGTATCATCATCATGCTTCTCTTGTTGACATCTGGAGAGACCTACTTTGAACTTCTTGACTTGGACTTGGCAGCTTTTTTTCTTGTGATCATCGCTTTAGTAATAAGCTGATGAAATGCTTTTGATTTCTTAATTATACTTGTTTTGATAAGCCAGGGTGACATAGAAATTGTCGCCTATGAAAGATAGGATTAGTCCCTACAGTTTCAGTTTGAACCAGAAAGGAGAAATAAAAGCAACTTAGTCAAGAATGGGAAAGAAGTTTGTGTGGATTTCTGTTGTTTTTTCTATTTTTTTTTCTCCTTCTTTCTTTAGAAGTCGAAGTAAAGTTTTATCTCGTTGGTTGGCTGGCTTACCTCAGCAACTGGCTCTGCTTGGCTTGAGGAACCCTGAACTTTCCAATCAGCTCATTGATATCATTCATTCCGCTGCTTCTCGTTCAAACAAGGAATTGTTGCAAAGTTTACAAGCCACTGCTGCTCAAATATACGGTAAGACTTCAACACTCCAGCACGAGGAATTTTGTCCCTCACCTGGCAGGCACGTTGCAAGAGGTGGAAAATCCTCTTGTTTCCTAGGTAAACCTAAAGACTGAATGGAGGGCAGGGTTGCAGATTGGTTCAGTCCCCTAAAAGTTAAAATGAACTATGCATGTCATTTACTGGGGAGTAAAAAGATTGAGATCTTTAGTTCAAATTAGTAGGACTTAAATCTGATAGACTGGAAACTTTAGTTTTTGTGTGTCTGAGAATCATAGAATCATTTAGGTTGAAAAATACCTCTAAGGTCCAAGTGGTAACCCAGCACTGCCAAGTCCACCACTAAACCATGTCCCGAGATGCCACATGTTTTTTGATCACTTCAGGGGATGACGATACCACCACTTTGCTGCAGAACTTGATCCAATGCCTGACTACCTTTCAGTGAAGAATTTTTTCCCAATAGCCAATCCAAACCTCCCCTGGTAGAACTTAAGGCCATTTCCTCTCAGGCTGTCACTTGTTATCTGGAAGAAGAGGCTGACTTACCCTCACCTGGAAGCAGCCTCTCTTAAAGTAACTGTAGAGAGTGATCCAAGCCTCCTATTTTCTGGGCTAGTATTGCCTCTTTTTCCCCCTCTTTCGTGTTGGCTATAACATCCTCATGTCAGTGGCTAGCTGAGGTTTTGGTCAGTGCAGCCGGGGTGTGTCCGGGCACGTGCTGACCGTGTGTTGTGTGCCGCAGATCCGCTCGAGGGCACGCTGGTGCTGCTGCCGGCCGAGGCTCAGCGGCGCCTGGTGCAGCTCGTGTACTTCCTGCCCTGCCTGCCCGCCAGCCTGCTCGCCTGCCTCAGCCGCTGCTGCATCATGGGCAGGATGTCCTCCGACCTCGCCGCCACCCTCATCGGCATCCTGCACATGAGGTACTGCGCTCTGCACTTGGCTCTTGCCAGAAACAGCCCCGGGTGGGAATGTTTAGTCATGAAGCATGAACTTGATGATCTGTTTGCACACAGAGAATCAATATAATATGCAGGAACTGGTGGTGTGGTTGGACTGTTGCTTAGATTGTGTCTTTACACTGCCCAATTTTCTGCAATACGTGTTGAGAAAATCGTACAACTGTTTAGGTTGGAAAAGATCTTTAAGACTGAGTCCAACTGTTAATCCAGCACTTCCAAGTCCCCCATTAAACCATGTTCTTAAGTGCCATATTCATCTATCCATATTATTTTACTGTCTTTGTATATATTAGTGAAGTCTGCCAAGAATTTTCATCTTGAAATAGGAACATCAGTGCTTTTAATATCTGGGTCCTTTCAGTAAGGATGCAAAGCACCATTAGCCCATCTCTTACAAAATCTGTAAGGCTGCATGTTATTGAGCACCTTCTACCCAGAATATCATCACCAGTGGTCTTTGTTCAACCACTAATTGCAGCTTTTCCTTGTGAATGCTTCAACCTGACACAGCTGATAGTGAAAAACAACCAACCAGTTTTTCTCATGTTCTGCTTTCTTTCAGCTCACTTTTTCTCCAATTACTACACCTAAATAGCCAAATTACAGTTGCTAGGCAAGTGCCTTGTTTGAAATTATTTATGCTCTTGTTTTTTTCTGTCCTGGCTTGAAAGAGGGTAGGTTTGCTTGTGAAGTCAGGGAGCAAAGCTGCTGTTCCATTGAAATGAGTGGAGGGCTTGCTGAGATTTCACAAAGGTGTTTTGTTTTGCTGCTCTGGGAAAAATACATTTTTCTCCACTGATCAATATTGTGGAACCTTGGATAAACAAGCAGGAATTGATCTTATATGAATTATGCTTAAAGTGATTCTTGATACTTTTTGGATCTGAAATATTTTTAATTAAAATAGGACACAACACAATGTACTGTTAAATGCAGACCTGTTTATATTGGCTGTGTAACATGTGCATAAGGTGACTAACATAGGAAGCAATAGTGGTGAAATTTATATTCTATGTATATAATACATTATTGCATTATAAAAGTGAAGTTCTGCCTAGTTTTGGGATTATGGACATTAGATTTTATTTTATTTTTTAAAATGAAAAGTTGCTGTATACTGGAATCTCAGTGGCAAAGTGTAACCAATTCAAAGACAGTCATTGTAACAAGTAAAGTCAATAATAAGCACTCAGGTGCTTATTTTGATTTTAGATCTTAGTGGATCTTCATTGTGGGAGATTTTTGTAGTAATGGAATGCCTGTTTTCTAAAAATTACTGTAAAGCTGCAGGTGGGTAGGGCATTTGATCCTTTTGGCAGAAGATGCAAGTGGCAGACCAAAGGCAGTGTTCTTACCAATAGTAGGTTACATTCTGAGAGCAGAGGAGGAGTAAATTCTTTGTTTTCAGAGATGCAAAGGAAGTAAATTGATTTTAATTTATGGCATTTGGAACACGTTTTAAACTTGCTTTGGATTCAAAGACTATAGATAATCAACCCAAGAAGTCCATCTGAAATCACTAAATGAAAGAAAAATGTACTGATGTACTTAAAATGGTGCCATTTTTTTATATTGATAATCCCTGACAGCCCTTCTTTCTGGAAGCCTGCAAGTTTTGATGAAACTTGAAAAAGAGAGATTGCTCTTGACTGAGCATTGTTTTTATTTGATAAGGTTCTTCTCACTTCATTGAGAGGAATCAGTATTGAGAAGAGGAAGTTCATTAGTTTTTTTTAGAAGCACATCTGAAAATAATACAAGTCCTTGGAAAGATTAAAATAGACAAAGTGAATGCAAGGGATGATGAAAATATATTCTTACGTCTATAAGCAAGTTAAAAACTTGTACAGGTTACAAAGTGCTTATAGATGACAACTTTTTTAGCTTTGGTTTAGGTGATAAGTATTTTGTGGAAGATTCCTTTTTTTTTTTGTAAATCATCATGACGGTAAACATTTTATCCTAAAAGATCAATCTAGGTAGGGTGCCTTAAAGACTTAGGGAACTAAGATGATAGAAATGTTTTTGGCTGAGGGGGGCGTCCAAAAAAAAGTTGCTTTGTCTACTTAAACATGCAAAGATAAGGAGATAAGTAATAGTAAATACTAACTTTTCAGAACAGAAGAGTCTGATACTTCTTTTTCATTGGAAAATAAATTGTACAGTCTAGGCAACAATAGTAGGTTTTCTAGATATGAACCTTAGCTGGGCTTTATGAGCTTCATAATCTGTTATTGCACAAAGGATAAATGAACCAATTTTTTGTCTTTTATCAGAAAGGCCAAGCTGAACTATTGTATCCAGTTTTATGGCTCGTTTTTAGATAATGACATGGACAGACTGGAGTGAGTTTCAAGAAGAGCAAAGAATGATAGTCTGTCAATTGTGATAATGGGGAATGACTGACAAATTGGCATTTTAGGCAGATAAGGCTGGGAAGAAGTTGGAGTCAGTTGTGTAAAAAGGCTGTTGAAAAGGAATGGGAGAGTGCAATTTCAGTAGGATTAAAAATACAGACCTTAAATGCAAGAGAATGTTTGGTTTGAGTGCTAGCAAAATTTTATGAAAGCAGAGATACATACTGGAATTGCTTGTGTAGCAAAGGGATACAAATATACTTCACTGGAAATACTTAGTATCAGGCAATCAGGTGGGACATGGATGGCAGAGGGTAAAGCCTTGAAGGAAGTAGAGAGACTGGGTAACTCCTGGTCATCATTTACAGCTCTTGTGGTACTCGGAGTTAAACTTTCAAGTTTATCAAATGAATGGTACTATAAAAAAACTTTTGTAATTCCACATTTCTGTGCCTCTGCTTGGTTCATGGGACATTTCTTGTACAGAGAAACTGTCCCAAATCCTTGGGGAGCCGTCATTTACAAGTACCCCGCTGCTGTCAGTAGATGGCGCTGTTTCTCTTCCAGTACATTCCTGTTCTCTGTGCTGAGGGGTGACTCTCCCTAAATTTCTCCTATGGAATCTACTTATCCGTCAGGCTTTAAATAGATTGCATTCAGGAGCATCAGAGGGTTTAGTATTTCTTCTTAATTTCTTCAACAGCCTTTATTCCCGCGCTGTTCTGACTGGCAGAGGATGGTTGTTTTTGCAAGAGTGCTCATATGGAGCTTTGTGTATTTGTCAGGGACCAGTTATGTTGAGGTGGATTCACTGAGAATACCTATGGATCATAATAAAACTTGCAGTTATTCCATGAATAATCATTAGAAACTCAAGGGACTCACACTTTTATGTGTGTAAACTATAAAACTAATAGTAAGTTTATCCAGATGGTTTGAAGCACAGCCCTGTGATGATATCAGGTGGTAACATTAAGTTATAGTTACTGTGTGTTACCTTTCAGACCTTCTTTTTTTTTTTTTAGAAGTGGGTTTTGAAAATATTCAGTAGTTGCACTTTTTATTTTTGCAATGGTGAAGTGAACACCTGAGTGGTGTGTAGGAGCCCATTAAGTGAGCTCTGTATGCTGAAGATGAAAATGGTGTTGGCAGTATTTCCATATGGAATGTGAGGTTTCTGAGCCCCTGGGAGATTGGTTAACTATATTGTTATTAGAGTGGTTTCTGTAGCACTTTTGGTCTACATTCACTGAAGCTGGCACAGACCAGACTGTTCTGAAATGCAGCCACCCCATTTTGGATGCTGGTATGAACATGGCCAGGTTTGCGCTAATGGCTCATGAGCTCTGTGCCATTGGGCAGATATTACTGGTGTCAGAGTCTCTGGGATTAGCTACAGCTGGTGAGTTTCAGGTGAAACTGAGGATCAGAAGGTGTTGTAGTGGCTTAATTTCCCTGCTTTTCCCCTCAAATGCCTGCCTTGTGCCTACTGTATGGGATCTGAGATGTAAGTAGCTTCAATAAATCCAGTCAGGTAGAGTTCTGAGGGATGGAAGTGTGCCAGGGTTTTGGGGTATAAGTCATACAGAAGCAGGTAAGGAAGAGTGCAGAGCGACATGAGTGAACAGTCTGTCACTTCTGTCTGAGAAATGAGAGAGAGCAGCTTCTTGACAGGAGATGAGTTCTCTGAGTTGGCCTCTGATTTAAGCCTCTGACGAGCTTACATTTTTGGAGAAAAATGGAAGGGTCTGGGTAGTATTTTAGAAAGTGTTTTACATGAAATCTACTGGATGGATTTTTTTGTGATCTTTTAGGTGGCACTGTTTTGATATACTGAGATAGGCAATTCATCTTGATGCAGTGTGCCACATTTCTAGAAGAGTTAACGTCAGTATTTTTCATTTATGATTTATTGGAATAACTGTCAAATAAGCAAATAGTCGTTCACTGCTAGTTAAAGGTGAATGGTTTATAAAGGTGAATGGTTTAAGTGTTGGTTTGGAATATACAATATATGGCATGAGTGGATCTTTGGCTTGAAATTCCAATCTTAGCTTCACTGTGACAGTGGAGTTGTGGTAATTCCTTGAGGCTGTGGATATGGCCAGGTAGACAGTTCTCTCCAGAAAGTGAAGTGAAATTAGTGATGTATGTGCTTAATTTTTGAGCACTTTTTGGAAGATTGACTTTGAGGCAAGTATTTTTGTCAAATGTGGAAATGTATTAAATGTTGTAAATATACCTTTTTGTATAAGGTAGATTACTTTGTTGCCTGAAACAGTGGTCTGCTGTTTACATATCAAACTGTGCTGTTACAGTTGCAGAGAAACCCATTTGTCAGGCTCAGTGTTTTTGGTTTCCACTCAGTGACTTTGTGGTGATTGAGGGGCAGATACTCTTGAAAACAGAATTCTCTTTTTTCCTTCCCTTTTGTATATGGTGCTATATTTAAGATGATTAATATATAATCTGTGTGCTCACTGTTGTGTATTCTATTTTGTGAATTGTGGATTAAGAAATGCAGATTGTGGGATTGTGATAAAATATATAAATCAGGAAGTTAGATTGCTGACTTTATGGGAGAATTTGGCTGTCTACTCTCATTCCTTACAGAACAAATACGGAAACTCAAATGCGATTTATGTGCCTTATTTATGCATAATAGTTATGGTTGTTTTACAACTTTTTATCCATTGGAACAGTGTGTCTGGAAATTATTTCACTGTAATAGAGAGCTGGACAGATAATATTTCACTGTCTAGATAAAAAACAATGGGAGTTAATTTATGGCATTTCTCCCTTGAAGTAGGGTGTCCATAAATGAGATCTCCAATGGCTTCAAACAGCCATTTCTTATTCTTGTGGGACTCTCCCTGCTGGGGTCTCGCCAAGTTGTTTCTGTTACTGTAGAAAAGGAGTGGAGTGAGGACCATATAAATGAAAGCTGAGTGCTCTCTGGCATAAAGTGTGTGAGAGTTCTAAGTTTTCACAGGTTTGAGATAACCCTGGGGGTAACTTGCATTCTGCTTGATGTAACTGTAAATGGACTCTTCTCTTAAGAGGTAGTGCCTTTAAAATATTTTGCTGCTTTCCAGACAATAATGAGGGAACTCAGCTAGCATCTCATCAAGCATCTAGGCATGCCTCTTGGTTCCTGCTATCCTCTGGAATCTGGTGCTTAGAAAGAACTGTCATGGACATTTTAATGTTTGTTTGCTGTAAGGTGTGAAATTCTGTGTCTAAAGATACATTACTCAGAGATGTATTAGGGTTATAATAGAGTTCTTTATGGATATTTCCTTTGTAATTCGATGCTACTTATTGTTTATTTAGCCATCGTGGTTATTTTATCTGCAACCTTTGCCAGCACAGCATGAGGAAGCACAATGATAATGCAAAATGTAACTAACAAAGACCCTCTATAGTACTTGATTAAAGAATTATTGAATGCATAATTATAGTCAAGAAAAAGAAAAATAGCACATTTCCCCCAAAGTGTTTGCAACCAGGAGAAAACTTGGAGATGGTGTTGTAACCCATTATTGTGGTTAGCAACACTGAAAGAACAACCGAATTCAGTAATTCTCATGCAAGTAAAGTGTAGAAAATATTCCAGACCAGTCTATTTATTTTAAAAAGACATCAATAAAATGAAAGTTCTTGCCAAAATAAGTTAACTTAATGTTAAATAACACAAAGCAAAGAAGAGGAAACTCTCAATTCATTAAAAAAGGTATATAATGGAAAGTCAACTCAGTACATCTTGGAGAATAAGTCAGAAATCATACATGTATAGAGAGGTATAGTAGTTATGAATGGGTTGCTAGGAAAAATGCAGCAATAGTAAGGTCTTTCACTGAAGTGCCTTTTCTGGCTGTATTTTTACACCCCTCAATTTAGAAACAAAACTAAAGGAGGAAAGTATTAAAATGGCTACAACAGTGCATAAGGCACTATTGAATAAACTAAAGATTAGAGTGTGCTTTCAAAATGCTGACTTTTCCCTGTTGGGGTACTGAGGATGAAAGGTAAAAAAGAAGATCTGTTTTCCTTGCTGCAAGATGAGAGAGGATCTGTAGTTCTTGAGAATCAGACCCTGGGGTTACAGTGCATTCCTTCATCCACATCTGGTCAGGAAATTTCCTTTTTCTTGCTCACCGTTTTGTAAATATTTAGGACTTGAAAGAGGGAGAAGTCCAAGCTTGTATTTAAGGACACAGCCCCTGAATTTTTCCCCAGGTTGGTTGTAGTGTGAGGTTCCTAATCAAAGGGAAAAGAATTATGTTGCTGCACTACAATTGCCACCGTCAGTAAATGCCGTTTGCTCATTAGTGAATGTTTCTTCTGATTTGTGCTCTCATTTATAATGTGAAAGCAGTGCTTTGCTTTAGACAACCTGTGCAGCTCTGGAGCAAATGAGCAGCTGACAGGCTTACTTTTAACAATGCATAGCTTAAATTGTTGTTTTCTTAAAATAGGCTTCATATTTTTCCTCAAATCCCTGGTAATTCCTTTCAAATGTTTGTTGTATTTTGCTGCGTTTTCAAATGGAAAAACTTGATCCTTCAAAAGAGATAATGAAAGTTAAAACAAAAACTCACACTAACAACCTAGTGGCTACAAGTGGTAACTTGTTGGAGGAAAAGGAAGATAAAAACCCCTCACTTGCTCTTGGAGCTTACATTCAGGTCCTGTACTACCTGGAGATAAGTTGGTCTGAATGATGAAATGGGTATATAGTTGGAGAAGTATTCAAAGATTCAATTTTTTTTTCTCTTTTTCTTTAGCAATTTCAACATCATTTTGTGACAGTCAGTTTCCTGTCTTTTTCAGAACTGATATGAAAACTGAGAGTGCTGATCCTCATTAGCAGTAGAACTCAAAACTGATTTGATTAAGTTGATGCAGGGACATGAGTTTATACTTTATTGCAGTTGCATTTCAATCTGACAGAAATTATTTTTCATTAAAGCTGAACAGGAATAAACTGCCAAAGCTGAGATAAATATTGGCACAGGGCTTTTTAATGTTTTAAAAGAGCATGTTTTACAGAAGTGCAAGTACATGCCTACACTGGGAGAAAATGTATATTTTTCTCCCATAAAGGTGCAACAGTCCTCGCGTGGTACTTGCATGTGATTTTGCTCCTTTCAGTGTGTTTTATTGTTTTTACTCACAGTTCCTGACAATAATAATATGGAAGTGTTTGGGATGTGTTGTAGCATACTTTCTGTGTTCATAGGTAATTCCATAAGTGATCCATTACCTCGTATTTGGCAGGTGTTTTTACATGTAAGCACTATTTTAAATGGCAGACAATGCAGCTGTCATTACGCAGCTGACTGGCTGTAAGACATGCAGAGTTTGTAACAGTCCTGTGAGAAGGCTGGCTAGAAGACACACCTGTACAGTGTAGTCCCAGTGTGGTTTTATCAGCAGAGCAGTGTTTCTGGGCTCAGACAGTGACCCCTGGGCACTGTGCTGAAGGATTTGAATGGCTCCTCTAGAACTAGGGGAAGGATGTTACAGGATCTGTGGGGAAGTCTCTCACTTATGATGCATACTGGATCAGTAGCTGAACAGTTCTGTGTTGGTAGATAAACTCCGGGCTGATGTTAAACTTGCTGTGTTGAGAGGTCATAGGTAGCACAGGTCATAAAAACAGGAAGCCAAAAGAAACAAGGAAGCATTTTCTCTACACTTCTGTCTTATCCATAAAGATTTTTTTCTCAACGCAGTTTCTGGTTGGTCACAATAGAAGATTTACAAGTGGTAAAGGAGTGCTGTTCTACATATCTATGGCCCAGGGTTGTGAAGGAAAAATCAGCCCTGTTTCATGCAGTGGAAACAATTCTTTATGATCCTTGGTTGCAGTGTGATTATTTTGGCTGTTGAGGAAGAACTTCACTACTCATATTTCCAAGGCCTTAACTGAACTCCTGGATATGCCAAAAGAGCGACTCTGCTGTATCCTGATGAGCTGCAGAACAACAGAACATGGGAGGTGCTGATGTGTCATTTCCACTGTTAGGTAGATAAAATAACTGAAATGCTTTGTCAAGAGACAAAAAAGACAGGATAGTCTTGTTTAACTTACACTTCTAAGTACTTCTGTATACTAAGTAATATGAATGCTTGTGGACTTTTGTCATCTCTCTTTCTGGGTTGTTCCTTAATAGTCACCAGTGATGTCATCTTCTGTATGAGCTGATCAATTCTACCAGCCATCTCCTGCCTTTAAATCAATTATCTCTTGATATAAGGACCTTTGTTCCTACCCTGAGGCTGCTTAGATTTCTGGAATTTTTTTTCCTAGGTCTTATAGGGTCTTTCATATTCATGTGCAGCTACCATTAACAAGATTTCTAAGAGATGGATCATGCAAAAATTTTTCTTTCAGAAATCATTCTGTCTATCCCCAAGCATGACACAGGTGTTCATGTGTCAGCTCATTTCATCCATTGTTAATGTTAATTTGCCTGGTGTGGGCACTGATGTTGCAGACCTTAGTTATTTTTAAAAATAAAGCATACCAACCAGCTAAAAAAAAAAAAAAACACACCAAAAAGCAACTAAAAAAACGCCCAAAAACGTGAAAAGCATTTGTCACTCCATACTCTTGCAGGTGTCAGGGAAGTTCTCAGATATCAGATTGTTCACGGCTGCTAGTTCAGTTCATCCTTGCCTTCTCTTGGAGGTCTTTTGTAAGGTGAATACCATCTCATCCTGGTAATTCCCTTTTGGTTTGTTGGATTCTATAATATTTTGTGAAGCTGCTTGAAATTATAACAGGTTATCTTGAGGAGTTGTTCTGATATGGGAACAAGAACAGTTTCTTCTCTGGTGATCAGAGATGGGCAGAGTCCCTGTAGCCTTTCCCTGCTTGATTGCCATCCTCATACAGTGGTTGTCTGCTGGGTGTACAGAATCTTGGGAAGTTTTCTGCCCCTGATGTGATTGAAGGACAATTTAATAATAAATTAATAATAGTATCTTGGTGGTTAAAGCACTTGCTGAGGTTGTGGAAAGTCTGTGTTCACTGTCTTCATCTGAAGGGGAGATGGATTTCCTATTTCCTAATGCAGTGACTTAGTCATTAAACTATTTTGAGGATGTGTACTTAACAATTTAATTAAATTTTATTAAATTTTCAAAGAATTGAGGCCTAGAATGCAGTTAGGTTTTTTCAGGAAATCAGTGAATCAGCTACTGACTGTGACTGTTCAAATGTTCTGTGTGGAACAGATGTATCAGTGAAAGAAAGAGGGGAAGCTCCTTTTACAATTATTTTATAACCTAGAATTTAAAAAAAACAGTTGTGGGAGGGCTTGGTTTAAATCTTCGATTGGTGGTTGATAAAATCAATTTAAAAGAGGATCACTTATTACAGTACAGAGTTGTGTGTCTCAGGCTGTTGTCTTGCCAATGTTCAAATAATTCTGTAAAGCTTTGGGAATGCTCTGCACTAGATATTCCCAATTATGGTGCTGGGAGCATTTTCCTGGAAAGTGAGGGAATTGGATTTTATTTTCCCTTGAACAGAAAACACAAACCCTTGGCCTTGCACTTCTCAAATGTTATAACCCTCACATTTATGAACAAAAGGGTGATAGTATTAATGCCTCAGAAGAACTGTGCATCTTGCATTTGCTTTTTTGTTTTATTTTAAAAATACTTGGAGACTGAACTCGGGGTTGAAATTAGTCACACTTTTTTTTCAATTTTATTGCTAAAAAAAAAAAATTCAAAACCCAACCCCAATCCAAATTCTAAGGAAAGCTTGCTTAGCAAGTGCTAGACAGGTGCATTATTGTCTGTGCTGGCGTTTGAGCGGTGTGTTTTACAGGAGGACAATTGGAAGGATAATTTCTAAAATAAGTGCAGCAAGGTTCATAAGAATTCTTCTACTAAAGATCTCTAAATTACCCAAAGACTCCTTATGACTGTATAAGCCAAAATCAACACCTTAAACCTGAATCATAGATCAATTGGTAGCTAGTTTAGGTCAGGAGGCACAGAGATAGTAGTCTGCAGTTGAGGAGTAACCACTTGTGCACAAACTGCAGTTATTTTATTTTGCAGCTGTGTGATACAGCCAACCTGAAAATACCAGCAGCATGAACTAAAGTAGTGAAGTCCATCTGAAGCTAAAAGAAAAGTTTGCAGCAAGTGATAAAAGGAATGCACTGCACACTTGCTTTGACTGAGAAAAATCTGCTCTGCTAATGACAAGAGAAGCAGTAATTTTTTAAGTTAATTAGATTCAGCTTTTTAATACCATTTGGTGTACAGAGCAGGTTACCTCAAGGTGCAATTCTAAACCTCAAAAGAGAGGTTCCCATAGAGAGCAGGTGACCTTATGGAAATTACAACATGTAATTCATCATAGTTAATGTGGGTTTGGACTACATGACTGGAGAGGTCTCACTTATATGCAGTTTGATAACAGGTTCCCATTGTCAGTAATAATTTATACAAAAAAGATAAGTTATAATATGCTTATTACCTTTCTTCTACATATAAAGCAGATAATTTTTTTAGTCCGATGTCTGGCATGTCATTTACAGGCATCTTAAAAATGTATTTTAAAAGTGCATGTAGTCCCCAATTATTCGTGGCAGTCTTAATATACTAAACTAAGATTTTAAAAATAATTTGTAATGTACTTGTAGTACATCAACATCTGTTCTAGAATGAAATCTCTCTTGTTCTGTGTTCTTAATCTTATTTTTAATTTCCTTTACTTCAAAAATGAGCCGCTTTAACAAATGTCTACATTATAGGCACTTGGGTTCTAAGGTAAGTGAGGTGATGACACCTGGTTAGACTTGTATTTAAACAAACTTCTGTAATGCTGTAATGCTGCTCTGTTTGTATTATTAGAAAGACATAGGTTTTGGTCTTCATTTATTGTAAGATTCTCATGTGGTGTTTCAGTTACATGATTTCATGGGTTTTTTCCATCTTGCTTTCTGTATGGAGTACCTCATGAGCACTGAAGGACCATTTACTTCGTGTACAGTTTGGCCTTGTTTCAATAGGAGGTTCCGTGTTTTCTCTATTGTATTATGTCCCACTTGGAAAACAAAGGGATTCCCTCCCCCTGCCACTCATGGAAGTTTTTTGTTGTGCTCAAGTAATTTTCATGGCTGCAGGAGATGGAAAGATGATGTTTTTCCCAGCTTAAAGATGAGGAACTGAGGCAAGAAAAAGGTGTAGACAGATGCACATAGAAGTGCCTGATAACTTTAGGAATTCAGTATGAAACATTTGGGCTCTGTTTTTTTAGAATACATAGCATCTTTTGTCTTGAGAACAAAAAAATTACCTCAAATTCGCTGTAAGTTCAAGTGGAGAAGTAGAGATCAGATGGATGCTGCTCTTAGAAATACTTGAAGCTGTATCTCTTCACAGCTGTTAGTGGCATTTTCATATTTTCAATCACTATTGCAGGACTAGGGATAGTTAGTTGAAAAAAAGGGATGAGAGAAGCTTCCAATATGAATAATGTAAGTCTATTCTGTCCTAAAAGAAAAAAAAATGCTACTTGAAGAAATGTGTTATCACTGACTTCTGTCCTCCAATTTTAAAAAGTATTTATCTCGCATCTTTTATAACCTACCTGAATTTGTGAGCTAATACTTTATTCTGCCTTTTTAATTTATGCCTCACACACTGTGCACATTATAGATGATGCAACAAATAAGGCAGGGACAGGTCAGATTACGTTATCCTTCATGGTGTAATCCTGATTGATCCATTCATCCATGATTTGAATGAGACATAGATTTCTTTGTTTTTTTTAGAGAAAATATGACACATAATATTATCATACTCTAAGGTGTATAGAGAGGCCAAGGTGAGGATCAGTGGCAGCCTTCTCTGTCACTGTCTAAATTCAAGGCTAGATTATTTTTAACCTTAATGCTCTTTTAACATTGAGGCCTCTTCTGTGCATGTAATAGCTTTCACTTTCTAAAAAAGTAAACTACAGCTAAATTTGGGGATCTTGATTTTGTGTGTGTGTGTGACTCAGTGTAGCTCTGCTAGTAGAGATGAATCTTAAACCATTTAATAGCTCTGTCAAGGGCTTGTTCCTTATGCTGCCCTCATGTTCCCAGGGCAGAACTGCAGGGATTCTCTCTGCTTCCTTTGATGTCTGTGTCAGTGGCGCTTAGCCTGGTGTTCTCTTAGGATGCTTAACATGCATATCCTGTTTGTGAGTTTGTACATGCGTGGGAAAACAAAACTGATGAAGTGTTTGATTTCCAGATGTTTAGCAATAAGCTTTGGAATTATTTTTCCAAAGGAAAATGATGTCCAGACATCTTCTAAACCAGTTTCTGCTTGCTAACCTGCAGACAATTTTGAGTTTTTGTTCAGTCTCTTCTGGAGGTTATGTAAAATTCTTGTATGCACTGGTCCTATTGTAAGGTATTCAAAGCATCTGCTAACTGTTGCATATGGAAATGGAATTTTTCCAATATGGAAAAATGTTTTTTTTATTTTACTATTTTGAACCAGATTCTAACAGGATTTGTCATGCAAGTCCCTACTTTCTGAATTGGGGCTTTTCACATGTTCTTTCTTTCTCTTTTTCTACCCAGGATTTGTTTCTTTTTACATTTGCCTGATTACCTTTGCAGGTTCTCATCTGTCATTACCTCTCCCAACCTCTTGCATTCCCACCATTTTGCTCAGTGGTTGCATCACAGTTTGAATTTCTGTGTCTAGTCTAGCAAGTCATAAAATCCCTTAAATCTTTCTCTATGCTCCTCAATACTTATTTTGGTAAAACAAGTGACCTCAGGTCAGACTCATGGTCTCTGTGCATCAGATTTAGGGAGATTCTTCTGCTGTGCTGAACAGGATGTGGGTTTCACTCTCTCTTCTGGTGTATGGATCTGAGTCCTGTTTGAATATCCTCCTTAGTGAGTGAAGTAGTGGTGAGAGCTCTTGCTGATGTAGTTGAGTATGTGTGAAGTCTCTTCCATGCTGTAATGAGTGGGACTGGGACCTCCTTGGAAGGATGGAAAAAAGTTCACCGTTCTTATGGGAAACCATTGGCTATGGCCATGGGATTTGTCCTGGGAGAAATTGGCAGCCAAGTAGCAGCCATAGGGCTGGGGAGATATTGAGAGGCTATGGGTTAAGAGAAGGAAATGGTGATCCAGGCCTCAGGGCAGGACCAAAGGCCTCCTAGGAATCCTCCTAGAAGGGAGCATGCAGAGCTGCCTGCAGTGCAAAGTCACCACGTCACCTGGAATATGGCAAATCCCTTCTGCCAGGCATTAAGAATTCAATGCAAAGTGGGAGCTTTATTTAATAAAGCCTTACTTTGTGCTCTCACATAACTATGATTTTTCCCTCCCTAGAACTAATTATCCTACATGGTAGTTCGATGGAATCATGAATTTTTTCTTTAATTTAAAGAAATTCTGAAATTCTGGGGTTTTTCTTCTTTCTTTTTGAGTAACTCCAGACACGTGCATATTCTAGCTGTCATTTTTGTGGATGCTGAAATATTATGGATGGATTTTTGTGGGTGGCAAAATGTATATGCCTGGCACAAAAGTATTCCAAATTTTATATTTTTGCTCCCAAAGCATGGAGCTGTAAAAAATTCCTGCATAGAAAGCTTTCCAGAATTTTGTTATCCATGAGCTAAGCCATTTTGGCTGTTGGCACAGAGAAATTAGGAAAAAAAAATGATCTGAGGCAGATAGTTGGCTTGGAAAATTGCATTCAGAAGCTCTGAAATTTCACAAGATTGTAAGAGTGGAAAGCAGCAATATCTTACAGCAAAGATCCATAGTCTGCAGTGCCAGTGCCAAAAGCAGCATACAAGGCAATTTGAATAATGTGCATTTCTGCATAATGTGATGTGGGTCTGAGCTGCAGCCTTGTGAGGAAAGCATGTGTGAGATGTCTTGTTCCCAGCTCCTGGCTTCCTCCTGGTTCATCACTGACACATGGGCCAGACTCTGCCATTAGGTGGTCACTGGTATCTGCTCTGAGTTTCCACAAGCACTGGCTTCTGATTTGGGACACCAAAGTAGGCTGGTGCTCCACTTGTTCCAGATTGCCCTTGAGATGGAAAGTGTCAGACAGCTTTGATAATGGGTTTGCTCCTGTCTTCGTATATTGCTCCTTTTCGTGTTTTAAATCTCCAACCAACTTTTTATCTTGGCTGTGTTTAATAGCTTGAGACTGCTTTCAGATGGGGTTTGTTCATGTATTAAAAGTAGTGGATATGATGAAAAATATAGCTCAGCATTTGTAATATAAAGACTTTTACCAGTTAAGGAAAATAAAATTAGCTTAATTTTTGGTGCCATCACTGTACTGAAGATTATACCAGTATTAATGAAAAGTTGCTATCTCAGTTAATTTAATCATCTTAGCAACCTAAGGCCATGCAGGCGTACAAAGTTCAATGTGTCTTGTCTTTAAAAGAGCTGGTTCTGGTTTTGAAGTTATTTAAAATGCTATTCTAACAACAGCTATTAGAAAGCTGTAACAATTTAGGCATGCTAATTGATTGTATTGTGCAGGTAGGTTGTGTATTCTTAATTACATGATTTTTAATAAACTGTCTGCTATTGGTTTTGTGTAGATCATCGTTTGCAGGCTGGAAGTGCCAAGTGCAGGATAATTCAGTGAATGATGTGGACTATTTCAGCTTCTTGTTTTCAACCCTTATAGGTAATCCATATGAATGTAATAATTCAGAATTAACAAAATGAAATTTGTTTCGATAGTCAATTACTGAATTTAATTTAAAGTAAATGGTTTAGTAAGTACTTCCTGAAAGTAATTCTAATATTGCTATATATTTTTGATACGAGATTTTGTTTTCTTGATCCGATTTTTACACTTTTCCATTTGGGCTGAATATTTGCATTTTTTTTCTTCATTCTAGCAACTTTTTTAGGAAAGTATGAGGAAAATCTAAATTTAGCATATGACATAAACAAGGGTTTTTTTCCTAGCTTGAAGTAAATGCCCTTTATTGGCTCATAACAATATAAATTAGTGCCTCTGGGATTTCCTGTGAACGTGCTTACGCTATTAAAAACATTCCATCAGAATAAAGTAATCAAAGTACGTTAAAGTGAGCTGGCCAAGGTCAGTGTGTGGGCAGAGAGACTTCTACTCTACTCTTACTCAGATATAAAAATAGTTGTATTCTCTCGTGATGCAACTTTGGGAAGTTAGGGTGGTTAAAATTGCTTAATATTGCTAACAAGTAGCTCTCACTGACTTGTGCTGTGGTAAAAAATAGTGTGTTTTTTTTCATCACCAGAGTTATTTATAATGTTCAGCTACTTTGTTTTCAAAGATTACCTTTTTGTTCCTAAAATGGTAATAAGAATGCTGAACTCATAGCAGAGAAAATGAAATCAAAGCCCAAGTAACTCTTATGGAGTAAACGTCCTGCTTTACTAATACATCTAATACCTGTCTAGAAATAATAAGCCAAATTATTTTTTTAACCCTGAGGTTAAAGTATTTAGTACTGGGTTTACTGAGTGAGCACATGAAGTATTTTGCATTATACCCATTTTTGTTATTTTTTTAAAGATATATATATTGAAAATAGCATAACACTGGCCTCTTAAAAGTTTTTTTATGTCACATTATAGTACAGTCAGGTTTTTAAAATACTTTTTCTTTCTGTCAAAACTCAAAATTTATACTTTGATATACTTAGTTTATTAAACAACCAAGCAAGACCTTTTAAGAAAAAAATGGTTATGTTGACATAGTGTAAACGAGAGTGTTTGTCAATGATGCTGTTGAAGTAGAGCACTGTTTGGCTTGTTTGTGATACTGTTGTACTGCTTCTTCTTCCCCAGGGTTTTCAAGAGAGGAGCTGACTAGTCTCCAGGGCATTAGAGGAAAACCACACATTAGCCAGACACAGCTTTCACCTATCCGTCTTTACCTAACTGATCTGGACCAGTTTTTACACCACTGGGCTGTGACAGAGGTAATACATCAACACTAATTCTAAATGACAGCATACAAACTCTGAGTGCTCTCCATCCCTTTTCCACAGATGTCTAAATCCTGTTGTGATTTGAGTTGAGAAAAGAATGAAAAATATAAAAGCTGTCGAATAGCCAACATTTTTCTAGAGCCATCAGATAATATTTTGAAGGAAACTGCTTTAAAAGTTGAATGTTTAGACACATAGTATGCAAAGCAATACTCAAGGAAAAAATTGGTAGAAACCTTGGTGGAAATTCTTAAGCACTAATATTAGGACCAGCAATATGTTTTGGCTTTCAAAAACAAATTAATTGTAAAAATACTAATTATAAAGAGTTTCCTTGGAGAATAAGTGCCACTTATTTATTAAAAATCACTTGCATTAAATAAAATTTGAATTTGGAAGTAACATTAAGTTGGCATTAGTCATTATTCTGAATAATTCCTGATTAGTTAACCAAAATATGCTGGGATTAGAAACTTTATTCTGAATTCAGTACCTAGCATCATAAGAGCTAAAAACTTAATTTGATTGTTGGTTCTAAAGGGATTTGAGCCACCAAATTTTACTCAAAACAGGTGCATTAGCTGTCTTTCTGCATCAACTCTTTTTATTATTTAGCTCACCAGAAACTACTTTAAGGTGTGGAATCATGTTTTAATGATGTACCAATTTGACAATATATATGAAATCATAGTCCTGAATATAGAAAGAAGAGCAAAACAGAAGGTTTTAGTTGTATGTTTTTTCATTCAAGAAAGCAATATAGTAGATGTTTTCCACTTCACAGTGTTCAAGTGATAATGTTCTGAAATTGATGATAGTCTGAGATACATACTCAGTGTGTGCTGCTATCTATTAGAAAGTATTTTAAGCAGGGCTGTTGTTTAGTACCATCACTGACACACATTTTTTGGGATGTCCTGCCTTCAGTTATTTGGCCTGTGGAGCAGTTGAACTTTCTAATTTGTTTTGCTTTGTCTCTTCTGGACAGTAATGAAGTGTTTTCTCACCAAAATACCTTTCTCCAGTATGGAGGAATTAGAATGCTCTCTTTCCATGTCCTGTTGCTCTGTGAATGCACAGAGTGATTATTTGTTTCTCAGAGTTAGCATAATCCCATACAGCATCTGAAGGATTTATGTACACCTTACCTGTTTCTGAAAATGTCACCTTTAGTGTTTTCTCCTTCCTCTTTTTGCTTCTATTCCATAAATCTTTCAAGGTTGGCAGTGAAATAGGACTGTTTTCACACAGGAAACAGTGAAGTAGTTTGATTTCTTTTTTGTACCTTTGCTTCCTGGTTGCAAGTTTGAGTCTCTTCTACTGCAATCTTCAGTGTTTTGGTGCTGTCAAGGAGAGTCAGTATTTTCAGAAACTTGAGACTCACTTTTGTTAAAGTACCTTTTCTCAGGAAAGATGCAAGGTGCTCTCCCAGGTTGTTAGAAGGGGATGCTGGTCACTAAGCAAAGAGTTGGATATCCTTGGTTTGTAATGAAGGATGATTTCGACATCCTGTGGAGCACTGCATGACTGCACTTGTGCCAGCCTGAAGTCTCTTCTGGATATGAAAGAGAATAGGAGCAAAAACGCCACACATGAAAAATTTATGAGAAGAAGGATGAGACTTTCTAGACCCACCTGATTTTGTATGCTTTTAACCAAAGAGAGTTCTGAACTGTTGTATTTTCCCAGTGAGGGTGGTCAAATACTGGAATAAGTAGCCTAGAGACATTCTGGTTCCCATCTATGGATGTACTCAAAACCAGGCTGGACACAGTGCAAGGTGACCTGCCCCAGGTGACTCCACTTGAGCAGGAGCCTTGGATTAGAGGAGCTCAAGGATATTCCATCCAACTCGAGGGATCCTGTGAGGATTTGAAAACTCCTGAAGTAAACCAGGTCTTTTTATTTCACCATCAACAAATCTCTTCATTATTTTTGCTTTTTAGACATAATGAAATTCACAGTATGAGTAAGGGTTTGTTGTTTTTCTTTTATTTGATAGGTATGTTACACTTATATTTGATCTAAAAGTCAAACTTCTCCCATTTAAGTCCTGCCAGGTACTGCAATACTGTTTGAGGTGTTCCCAAACAGCAAACCCAGGTTTGCTAGGTTTTTTTTCCCATGGAATTTTGTGAACAAAAAAGTAGGGGCACCTTTTCAGTAGCTTGCTTTCATACTGGAGAAAAATTAAGATATTCTTGCCTCTGATCTGGTAATAATGCTGACATACCAGGTTGTGTTACAATGAGAAGTGATCATTGGTATTGAGGCAACCACTTCCTTTTATGAGCTGCAGAATTCCATTCATTTTTCACTTCTCTGGTTTTGATTTCAGATGCTGTCATAGATATGGTAACTGATGCATTAACAAACCCATGCTGAAGCTTTTCAGCTTTTAGATTACTTTTTTTCTCTGTGTTTAAATATCTAATACAGCACTGTGTTCTTTAAGTTTTGGGGGGTTTTATCTTTTCCTTGTACCATTCTCCAACATCAAAGACATTGACCAATATGCTATATAACGCTCAGTTTCTGAAGAAATTATTCTGGGGGCTGTAGTCCATTAGAACATTGGGATGTGGAGTCCGGACAATTTTTTAAAACCAAGAAGGTAAAGAAGGAAAAAAAAAGCAAGAAAAAGGCAGGCTTGGTAAAAACCTTTCCACTCAAGATTTGCCACAAGCTGCACAGGAGTACTTTTTGTAGATCAAGTAGTTTTCACTAGGTACTGACCAAGCTAATCTGCTTCAGAAGGAAAAAAATTAAAAAACCCAACTAACTAAACAGCAATAACAACAAAAAGACCCCAACCAAAAAAGCAAACCCCAGAGTTGCAGGCTCTGAGGAGAAGAAAACTGCCAGCAAATCATGAGGCTCTCTTAGGGTGTCTGGAAAGACAGTGTGATATGAGGGTTCTGTTTGCATTGAGTTTGGGAGGGAAGTAGGTTTGGAGACTGTTTTCTTCCAAGTGGACAAGGTGCAATAGAATTTTAGAGTTAAAATATTTTTCACTGTGGCAGAAAATTGCTTTATTTAGATAGAGAAGTGCTACAGGAAATAATCAACCCCAGCTTGAATTAGTCATGCTTTTTGTGGAATTTGGTATAGTGCAGAGCTTCTGAATGCTAACCTTTCATCTGTTCCCTTGCTGGATAAGGAAGTTTATGGTGATGCTGTAATGTTATGCAAAATGTTTGTAGTAATTTTAAATACCTGCTATATGAGAACAGTGCTTGTTTGCTGCAGACCAGGCCTCTACTCTGTGTTGAGAATTGTTTGTTTAAGTGTTCTTATTATATAGCTGTAATTCAGGATTTCCTCTCAATGGAAAAGTATTTTAATGTGGTGAAAACAAATAAGGAACTCTGATGGAATTAGGATTTGATGGCCTGGTTTCTTATCTATAAATGAGACCAGTGATCAGATTCCTATTAGTCCTTCCACTGTCTTCTTTCATCTCTTCCACCTCTAGTTTTGTCTGAACCACTGTTAGTTTTTAGCTCTCTGCTGAAAGGAATAAAGTTGCAAATATTAATTCCCCATAAGTTCTATGCATGCCAGAGATGCAGGAGAAAAAGCAGAGTGTGCCTTTGGAGAAAGGACAAGTTCTGGAAAGGAAAAGAATAATTTGAGGCATTTTCAAACAGCAGTTTGGATTTCTGGGGTGTTATTATAGCCAGGGCACCTGCTAGCATGTGGATGACAGTAACAAATGCACTTCTGATAGGAAGTAATGCTTTTAGGTAGTTTTTAACAAAACCTGGTTTGAGATGGATATTGTTTGTAAATTTCTTTTGTCTGGAGAATGGTGATTGGAATCGCAGCAATATGGAATTTTTTTATTTCTTTGGAAGCTTTTAAATAGTGATTTTCAGTTAAGGAGCAATGCTTCAGAAGAGTGTCTGTTTAAATGCTGTTTTGCATAGCTCTAAAGGTTAGTCTTCGTTATTTGTCTGAAAGAGATGTTAAATGTGGGAACTTTGGTTCCTTTTCTGGAGGAACTTCTGCTTAAAATTACTTCTGTCTTGTTAAAGCCAATTATTTAAAGTCACCCCCCTGTAGCTGAAATAAATGGGACTCCGGAATAAATGGTTGCAGCCTGAGGGAAGAGCTTCAGCCTTGGCTCATTTTAACTGTGCCCATAGTGTTTGTCAGTGATATTGTTCACTCCCCTGTAATTGAATTGCTCTGCCAGGATCGAATGAAAAAGTGCCCACAGAAATGAAGAGTTTAACAAGGTAACCGTGTATACATGGTAATTTCCGTTGTAATATTTGATGTTGTGATGGTTGAACATTTCAGAGGGGGAAAGCAAATGATAATTTGAGGGTTTGCTTGAAGTCGAGATTCCAGAGCTTTATTGAGCACATGGCTGACTTGAAGAAATAAAATATTCAACCAATTGTTTAAAATGTTTAAGAATAAACACTAGGGAAGGTCAGCTGCTTTTAAAAGCAGACTTGAATTCAAAAACCTTGACATGCATGTAGTGTAATACACTAATCCATGTCAAAACTCGTTCAGTCTTATAAGTGAAATACAGTTGGGAAGGCTGGATCTGCACAGATGTTGTATAAAAAAATTACAGCAAATCAATAAAGATGGCAAGTCAGTGCATATAAATTAAAAGCCCTGCAACGACACTTGTCTTGAGAAGTAAACGGTAGTGTTGTAGTGCTGTAGCTTAACTTGAAGCAGAGATTAATGCTTAAAAAAAACCTCAAAAATTGTAGATTTTGAATTGAAGTTTCTGAAAGATTTCAACTTGTTATCTTTATTGAGATTTACAAGTTAAAGTTACATTGGGGAGAAAAAGCAGCTAAGGGTAAATAAACTTCCTTCTAAATAAAATTCCTTCTAAAGTAGAAATATGGTACAATTTTAATCTTCTTAAAGGAAGACAAATTCTGTATAAGCCCGTTGGTGTTTAGTAAAGGTACATACTATCCCAGCTTTAATGTTTAGAGGTGAAAATAATTACTTTCTTGGAAAGTAATCCAAAGTCCAGAGAAACAGAAGAGAAATAATTTAAGTAAAAGGAATGCCTCCTAAAATTAATAAAGCTTTTTTTCAAAGGTCTCTTTCATAAAATGTAAAACTTAAATCCAAAGCAAACAAAAAAGCACCAAAACTAGCCCCCACCAGGAAAACACAAACAGTAGAACACAAACTTCAGAAAAACTAAGCTGATCTTCAGGCCAGTGCTCCATTGTATCTGCATCATATACTTCATCTTATATTTTAACGCCTTGGATCTGGGAGCTCACTGCAGTGTTACTGCACATAACTAGCATGACTTTACACCTCCACAGGTACTGTGTATTGTGCTTTATATTCAAATCCTGATACCTAACCTACATTTGCTCAGAAAGACAGGCTTTCTGGGACAAGAGCTAAGTGTAGGATTTTCTGTGTTTTCAAGCCATTTTGTTTGGCAGAAGAGGCAGGCAGGTGAATTTGGAGACTTCAGCATCAGATGTTCCTTTGACAGTCCTGAATGTAGTCTGACAAGGAGGCATTCAGAGGAGGAGCAATTGGCTGTGGTGACATTTTATAGCAGTGAGGAAGCTGCAGAGCTGTGAAAGAAGGGCATATTATGGCTGCAAAAGGATTAAACAAAAGCTGTTTTGTGGTGTCCTTTCTTTGAATTTTGTTAGTAAGATGGCTCTGAGAAGAGAACCTAACCTGTAATGTTCTTCAGGTATGGCTTTGTCTACTCTTGGATAGCACAAGCTTCAACTTGGCTGTTGAGGTTAAGCCCTGGTTTTGCTGATAAGTGTTTTCAGAAACGCCCCTCACTTAGAGAACCAGGGTGATTGTCTCTAGCCCTCTCTGCCTTGTAGCACCAAATCTTGCTCGTATCCAGACTCGAACACATGATCAAGTTGTTGCACAGGTGAGCTGTGGTGCTTGCCATTCAGATATTTGTGTCCAGTGGCAAATAAAGATTACTTCACTTAGTTTAATTGATTCTCAGATAGAGATTTTATATCAGACCTGATCACAGCCAAGAAGCCTGCAGCCAGGCAAGCATCACAGTTAGCAGATGCAAGATGAGTTTGTGTGCTGCAGTTACCCTCTTTGTGACCAGGACATGAACTGTGTGTCATAATTCTTCTAAGTTTTTGGAAATACGAAGTCTCTGTCAATATGTGGGACACCAGATAGGTTCTTAAGCACTTGTAATACTTAAGCAAGTTTCTGCATTCTCATTTTGCTACCCTGTGTGTAAAATTAGCCCAATGGTGTCTTTTTTTTCCCTTGTTGCTCACCTGTGTAATGTTCTCCTGCAGACTCTGTTCCTCTTTTTGGCTGTTTCTTTTTTTAACTTAGGTTTTGTTTTATTGTGAATGTGTAGGGGTTTCATGTGAAGGTTTTTATGGAGGTTTTTTCAGGGCTTTCTTTTTTCTGGAATCAGTGAATCAGGAATATCTTTCACATCCGCCCCTGTGAGCTTAGCCAAGGCAGATGAACAAAGATCTCTTGTTGTATGCAGCTTTCTCAACAACTCAGGGCACTGTTAATATTGCCCTGTCAAATCAATTTATTTCAGAAAGAGAAGCAGCACCTGTCAGGGGAGTACAGTGTCTGATAAGTGAGGGTGCTTCGGGGGAGCTGGCCAAGCTTCAGACGCCAAGCTTCATTGCCTGCCCCATCACCTGAAAACTTCTCGTTTTCTACGCTCCGCACTAACATGTTACACTGGATACAGTCCTGCTCCAAACAGGCATTTCACAAGGGCTGGGGAATTCACCACAGAACAGCCTGTTACATTTTAGTTATCCATGTCTGAGGTACATATCGATGTGAGTTGAAAAATGTATTTTAAAGTTCACCTTAGGTTGTAGTATCTGATGTGCGCCAACTTTCTTTTTTTAATAAAATCACTTCTCAGGGAGTCTGAACTGCCTTTGGTCTGACTCCACACAGTGGCTCGTTAAAATACTTGATCCATTATCTTTCCTGCTTGCTTGGGTTCCTCTCTGTGCTCATGCTTGTGTGTGTCTTCAAAGGAAAGTGAGTATTTTTCTTTGAAAAAAGAGTGCTTTGCGGCATGATTAAATTTGAAGTAATACGAAAATTTTCTCTGGACAGTTGCTGATAAGTAGTTTCCTTGAGACTTTGAATCAGGATTCTGTCATGTCACAGGAAGCATTGAGGGAGAGGGAACAGTTCAATAATGAACAAAACATTAGTCTTGGTTCATCAGGTGCGCTTGTTCCTGTTGCCATGAGGGCTCACATTGAGACTGGGCTTCCTTGGGTCATCCCAACTCTGTCTTCTGGAGGTGAGAGCATCTTAGAGATGAACAGCATTAAACTGATGAATTCCTCTGTTTCTCCATTAGAACTGTGAAAAGCCTGTGTGGGATTGCATTGTCAGGGTGGCTGTCAGTGGCAAAAATGCTTTTAACTCATCCAGTTGAAGTAAAATACTCCATGGTGTCAGAATCTCCAAAACAACTGAGTCAGGCTGTGTTTCTGAGGGGTCTTTCCAGCCTTTTTTTAAAATTTGTTTGTTTGGGGTTGTTTGTTTTGTTTTGTGGTGTTTTCCTGTTGTTGTGGTGGTTTTTTTCTTCTCTCTTGCGGTTGGCTGCTGTTGGAGTTTGTCTTCAGTGTGGCAGACAAGGAGGCCCCTGTAGCAATGACTTCCCAAAGCACCAGTAGGGAATCTGGAGTTGCAGTTGTGTGGCTCATGATACTTGGGCTTGTCTGATCAATAGGGTTTTTTTAAAAATCTGCCAATGGATTACAGAGCCTGTAGCATTTGCTGCATAATGCTAACAGATAATCCCTGTGTTTAAGAGAATGCTTTTCTTTAGGTTAATTTATTCGAGTGATCATTCAAACAAAATTAAGAAGAAAATGAAAGAAAAAACACATCAACGAAATGTCTAAACCTAAGCCAAGCCTGTTACAAAATATTTGCCTCAAAAAGAAAAAACCTACCCCTCCCTGATCAAAAATGCCTGTTCTCAGTCCATTCACTTCAGGATTGCTCTGAAACAAACTACTCTGGCTTTGGTCCAAAATCAATCTATGAATGTGCCAAAAATGTGATAAATGCTAATCAAATGTAATGTAATGAATCAGCTGTGACATTTTATTATGGAAATTAAACATCATGCAAAACCTTGCCTAAGGAATATAAATTGTCAGGGAAAATACTAATTTTCATGTGGTAATTAAGTTTTCTTTTCCTTTCATTTCCATGTCTAAAAACGTTTCAGTTTCACTTTTTATAAAAGGCATTTGGTATGAAAGCCATTTTAAGAAGGATTTAATTTATGGAATTGAAAAGAATCGCCTCTCCCACTTAATTGCAGAAAAACAGAATGGATGTACGGAATGGTGGTGCTATTTTGAGGGTCAGAAAGACCTAAAAGATTGAAAAATTGACTTGCACTTTATCATAGCTCTTTTAAAGAATTATGCTGCTGTCCAGTGGTATGATGCTTGTTTTCCTTGCCAAGTTTGGGAACAATCTTGAGTGTGGGTGTATTGTACCTGTAATGAAATGCTCCTACAACTAGTCCTCTCACAGAGAGCCTCAGTGGATGGTGGGCTTGCTCTAGGGACATAGTCCTAAGGCTGAAGTGTTAATAATGAAACTGTATTTTTGCTGGGTACGCCTGGTGGATTTGCCTTCAGGGTCTTTAGTTTGTGGGTCTGTACTGAATCAAAAGGGATTTCTGCCAGACTGAGTCTGGTGTGATGTGCTCACAAGCATATGGCAAAGCCCTTCATAAACTGTGTAAGCTCTCTCCTATGAGCAACAAAAGTCTCCTGCATTTTTCCCTTTCATAATCATGCTCCCCAGTTTCCATCTCATCTGCGTTCCCAGCCAGCCATGATCATTGTTATGTTTAGTTATTGTTTGGTTACATTTGTTTTGGTGCAGCACTTTTCACCACTTCGTGAGTTACAATAAAATCCCTTCTAGGATGTCATTCTGTCAGCCCAGGCACGTTAAGTTTTTTGCACTGGCACTGATAAGACAGGATCTCTCTTTTTGCAATTTTTCTATGTGTTTGGTTTGAATTTGCCTTTCCTGAAAAATGAATGGCCCCTACTTTGCACAATATGTCAGAAATGGTCTCATTCTAAGTAAGATCTTACAGAGTAATATTGAAGAGATGATCCTTATTCTGTCTGAGTGCTTCTATTGGGTTATCTTTATTTTTACATCCTGAAGTAGTATTTGCCCATTTTGTGGTTGTATCACAAACACTTGTCATCAGCTGTTACAGAATTTCCTCCTCATTTTCAACTGGTAAAGCTCATAGCTGCATGCAGAAGTTTTTCAGTCTCTAAGCACATGGCCCACCACTTTTTTTCATTATTTTTTTCTGTAGCTGTTACTCATCAAACCTGTGCGATCTTTTCCATAGGTTAGTCCAGTCCTCCTGCCTTGGCAGGGTTTCTCAGCTTGGAGCTGTCATCCTACAGTCATTTCATCAGTGCAGCTTTACCTTTTGTGTAAGTGCTGCTCATTAAAATACCAGGTCAGATTGGTGTCACAGTTTGTCCTTGACATGACAGTCCCTAGTAATAACCTCTGTTGCAGCTTGACTTTATTCCTTGACACTACTAATAACACAGATGTTTTGAGTTGATTTCTTGGGAATATTCCAGAGTACTTAATATTTTATCACTTTCAAATTGCAGTGGACAAAAGCCCTACTATATTTAGGATGGTGTACTCAGTTTTAATAATATTGTTTCATTATAAAGTAAATGTATAGTAAAGGTATTCAGTGCAAGAGTATCTATGACATTGTCTTTCAAATAGTTCCTACTAGTCAGACAAAACACTTGCACTACACCTGTGATACTGATTAACATGAGCAATGTCCTGACAGCCCAACAATGTGATGTTCCACTAGGCAGATGTGTTAAGGATCTCTTGAATTTGGCTTGCATAAGCAGGGCTGAAAACAGGCATGGCATGTAATTTTGGAAAAAGCTGAGTGTGCCTCTGTATCGCCACAAATGGTGCTGCTCGGCCTTTTCTGATTAAACTAGCACTGGCATCCACATTAATTAAGGCTGAGTTTTCATACCACAGGACCTTGAGCTTAATGGTTCTTTCCCTTGCCTTTCCCATCTTCCAGCTGCAAATATTGTGGATTATTAGTTTTGACACAACACAGTTGCTGTGTTCCATTTTGTTATTATCTCATTTTGGTGTCTTGACTGCCTGATTCAACTAAAGTTTCAAAACCAAAACGCTATCACAGAATTTAATCTCTCAGGTCAGGTCGTTCTGTGCAAGTTCTCTTTAGATTTTGTCATGAGGCATCTTAGAGAAAGATTTTCCTTAGCTGAGATATTTGTAAAACTCGTGGATTTGAATTCTTTCATCCTTCAAACATCTGATCTTAGTATTCTCTGATTCCCTAAGCACAAAGAGAAGATTCCATTCCTCATGTATTGGTTCTTCCATCTTCCTTGTCCTTAGCAAGACATCACAATTGCTCATGGTCTGATAACGCACTTGTGCTGTGCATGTTAGCTTCTCCAGAGGCTTTACTTGTCACCCTGGTGAGATAAGCAGTGAATGTGAACAGAGAGAGGGCATCCAAGCTCTCCAACTAGTTTGTGAATTACTGGAATAGCGGGGAAGGAAAGGAAGAACAGAGAAAGCCATCTACTGAGGATTGCAGTACAGTTTATCAGCAGCTCTACTGGAGCTCTGGTTTCTTTACCCTGTCCAGGAGACGTACAATATTTCATGGTAGTTTGCTAGTGCCTGATTATATAAGCACCAGAAAGTTTTATGCAGTTTATAAAGCAAGATTTTCCATTGTAGTATTACATTTTGTATCATTTTTGAATGTGATATTTTTGGTACTGAAGAGGAAAATATGTTGAAAATGGATCTTTGCTACATTCTTCTTTGTTGTATTAATTTTCTGTTTCACTGTGACCCCTCTGTTTCATGCTTGATACAGTTAACTGGGAAATTGTTTTCTGAAACTCTTCAGCTCCAAGAAAAGGCATTTGGAGGCTTGTTGTGGCAGTCTAGCTTGATAGAGTATTTCTTGCCTTCTGTCACACAGATAGAATTCAGAATTCCTGAAAACCTAATGGTGTAGACCATCATATCATCTCTTTAAGAACTGAACAATTTATAGTTGACAATGCTGCTCTTCTACACTGTAAAGAATCAGTACTTTGAGACAAAGCTGCTGCATGTCTCTGTAGGTTCTTTGGATTTAGATCTGTCAGCAAAGTATGACTTCACAATGAGTGATTGGTGGTTGCTTTTGGAGTGCTTAAATATAACTTTGTTTTATGGAAACAGGTGATCTGTCACAGCTTGTCCACCATACCTTCACAAAGTCAGTGTTTTGACATTCTCCAGACTGGCATCTGTAAATATCTGGTAAGTACCATTTTGTCTTCTATGTTAAAACTTCCTTGTGATAAATTTGCTAATAGTCTCATTAATCCTCAAATCCACTTAACCTGTATTTCATATATAACTTCTGCATTTGCAAAAGCTTTAAACAAGATGTGGGAGAGTTTAAAAAATACATAATAACTGTTGGTATCTAAACTTACATGAGTAATTTTGCTCAGATTTGTGAATACTTCAGCCTGTCTTCAAGGCAGTATGTCCATAAATGAAATATTTCTTGGTTTGGTTTGTTTTTCAAAAGAGTGACCAGCAGCTTTAAATGAGGTTTTTTTACTCATCTACAAATATAAGTGTCTAAAGTGCCAAGAAGATGGAGCCAGGTTCTTCGTGGTGCTGAACAATAGAACAAGAGGCAACAGGCAGAAAACTTAGGCTCAGGAAGCTCCACTTGAATTTACTGTGTGGATGACTGTGCCCTGGAACAGATTGCCCACAGATGATGTGGAGTCTCTCTCAGTGGAGATACTCAAGAACTATCTGGACACAATCCTGTGCCATGTGCTTTGGGATGACCCTGCTTGAGCAGGGAGGTTGGACCAGGTGACCCCACTGTGGTCCCTTCAACCCGACCCATTGTGTGGGTTTTGCAGCCTGTCTTCTAATTCTGAATGTGCCTGAGCTGAGGATGGTGATGGCAAAGCCAGCGCTGGGTAACAGAATGGTCAGGGACTGAATCTGCAGTTCCCTGTGATACTGCCTAATGAGAGGGAGGACCACAGGGTCTGCCCCTGCCCTCCTGTCAGGGTGGTTCTGTGATAACCAGTGTCTGCCATTCCCTGTATGGAGCCATACTGAGAAGTTATTAGATTTAAAGCATTATTAAAGTGTCCATAGGGAGTAGCTTACTTATAACCATAGTCTGGATTTTTAGGGGTGTATGTTGACTTAAATCAACTTTTAAAAAGGCTTATATGTTCTACTCCTCTGTCCCTTTGAGAGCAAACCATTAAATGGGTTTTTATGGTTGGCAAGGCTGCTGCCCAAGGATTCCAACTGGCTGCTGACACCTCTCAGGGAGCAAAGGCACCATGAAGGCAACATACTATATGGGAACTTATCTGAGCAGCCTCATCTGCTGGACTTGTATAAATTGAAATGTCTCTGTTCCTGTCATCTTTCTGACCGGCTGACCAGCACATTCTATTAGTAATGTTGGCTCAGTTGGTCTTCAGGTTGTTTATATCCATCTAGATTGCTGCCATTATTTCTTGTTTATGGTTGATCAGGAAGAATGATAATAATTTTAATCGTTTGGTGCCTCAGTGTCCTGTAGTGTTCAGCGGGTCATGATGACAGCTGCAGTCCCACCTCTGTCAGGCAGGACCATCATCATCCTCCTGCCTCTGCACCTGACTGGCACAGGGTCAGCCTGGGACAGCAACCTGTGCTTGTGGCCTTGAAATACACTCAGTGTCTTAGGCTGGAAGGATTTAAAAGTTTCAACTCATAGTTGTTCTGTATCTCTTACCTCTCACAAGTAATGGTATGAATGAAATACATTTCACATTTGTACTTTATTGATCTTCTAAATATTTCTGAAAGAAACAGCTGACCTTGTTAAGGGAACCAACTCCCTCTGTCAGCTTAAAACAATGTACTTGCAGGTGAGCAAATTAAACTACTCTCAAACTCCTTAAATAGTTTTTTAGAAGTAAATAGTGCCACACTGCAGTGCATGATTTTTTTATGGCTCTACAAGACAAAAATCTAGGGTACTTACTCCATAGTACTTCAAAATTTAAACTGCTTTCTAATTCACTGCCTCCACAAAAAACAGTAATTTTTTTCTAAATTATTTATCATGCCTATAAAATCCTTACTCAAGATGATGTTCTCTCTTTAACAACAGCAGAGCATCACCCCACTTTGGGCTCACCATATATTTCATTAGCTTTGTTTTATTTCGGTTCATAAAGCTCCTGTTGGGCTTCAAATGAGACTCACCCTGGTGACAATACAGTAGAAGCTTTCCTTTCTGTAGCATAAATCAGAGTTTCCTTCTACCTCAGTGACTGCTCACTGCCATTTCAAGACTTGAAAGGCCTTCGTAGTCCCATGATATATGCTTAAAAGGAAAGACCTGTTCTGCTCAGAATATTGTTTGTGCCTGCACTGTCATTCAGAGCAAGGCTCAAAGCAGTGTTGTGTTTTTCAAATATGTTTGAGTGTTTGTTTTGAAGGGATGGAATGAAGATGTCAATTTAACCTTCTGCTGGTATGGATGGCAATTTATTGGGAAAGCAGGGATTTGAAAAAATGCAGTGGTCTGTAGAGTTTGAACAGAAACAAAGTAATACATGTCACCATAGGAAAGCTCTAGGTTTGCTTATATCCCAGCAAAAGATCTTTTGTATGAACTTGGGTTGTTTTTTTGGTCTTGTTTTAATGCAGGTTGGACTGGTTGTAATACCTGATAGCACAGCTGGATCTGTTCTATGTGCCATAAATAAGCTCTTGGATCAAGCCTGCATCATAAGTGAAAACCTACACAGGTTCCTGGCCTCTTGTTGTTACAGTCTTCTGTACTTTCTGCTAACTATAGACAGAGAGGATGCAGAACATTTACAGAAAAGGTAAAGCTTCTCTTCTTACCATCTTGTCTTTGTCTTTGCAGCCACAAGTATTTAGAGATGGGAAATGAAAGGATACCCCCCCTTCCTCCCTGAGTTTTTCTTTCCCATCTCTCTTTTGCTTCAACTCAGTACTTAGACTTAAGAAAAACCCACCAAGTTATGAGGAATTACTTAAAACAGTAATTAAAGAAGGTTTAATCTCAAATTGTTCTACTTGGATGTCAAAACAATCCTGATTTTGTCAAGTTGCATATTTATACCTTAATCTTTAACCTTAGATTCCTTCATTAGATATACTGAAAAGCACCATGTGAAGGATTTGGCCTTATGAGTACGTACTCTTAACTGATCTGATGTTTCACTTTTAAAACTACTCAGGCATCATTACAGAGACTACTAAGCCGTTTGATTTAAAAAACCCAAAAGCTACAGATAACGAATTCAAATAAATTCACTTGAAATGCAGACATGTCTTTAAACAGGTCAAATTTTTCCATAAAAGTTGTTAAAACTTCCTGAAAATTCAAAGCCCGAGTCCTCCTTCTCTTACTGAATTTAGTATCTTGCATATCACAAATAGCTGAGTCCATTATTTAATTTCTTCTGAATATTAAACAAAGATTCAGGTGTATTTGAAAAGTGACTAAAACAAAAACCTCTTTGCAGCTGCATGAAGCAGAAATTGCATTGTGTGACAGATTAAGCAACATTTGTACCTTCCAGAGCAGGGCCTTAATTCTTTAAGTACTGAACAAAATTTTGGATTATTTTCAAGTTTGGCATTTTCTGGTACAGATTTTCTGCTCTGCCACTAATTAACGTGAATGCAGTTGGTATGATTAAATCCACAGAAGCAGGTTTCCTTGTACTGCCATGCAGCCAGTTCACAGAAGCATCCTTGAAATGTGTGTCCTCAGTCATGTCAATTTTGATTATCTTTTCCTCTCAGGGATATGCTGTGGAGATCATGCATTTCTGCATTAGCACTCCTGCCACGGCTACTGAGGCTGATGCTGCAAAGCCTGCAAGTGAGCAGGATCTGTCGGGAAGAGCTGCCCGTTGTTGCTCAGTTGCTTCGCTTACTAATGCAGCACGGGCAGCTCAGGAGCCATATGATCACAAATGAGTTTCTGGTGCAACAGATCATCAAGGACATCATGGTATGAAACTTCTTGTTTCCCAGAAACCATGTATGTCATGTTTCTTTTAAAAAATCATTGCAAATGTTCAAGAACAGCTGTTTTCAAACAGAGGTGGTAAAAGCAGATGTAAGACATGGTGAGGTTCTCTAACCTTCAGGTTAGGAGGGGGTTGTTTCCCTTTAGCATTGAAAATGCCACAACCAGTTTTTGTGTTGTTCTACCATGGGTGGGTTGTATTTGTTGTTGTTGGGTTTTTTAAGCAACTTACATAATGCTGAGAAGAGGGAATGCCTGGGCCTGAGCTGGGGTGGTCTGTTGGTAGCAGTTCTCCTTAGACTGGGTTGGGGAGCTTTCCTGCACTGGTAGCACCATGCTTATTTGCATTTTAATTGCCTATAAATTGCAGAATTGCAAAGTAAGTGAGCCACTCTAATTAAGAGTAAGGAAAGCACATCTGGTGTTAACTCACACACTTAATGTAATGACTTAGTGAACCCAGTTGTAACACTTTATTATTTGGGCTTTAACAGACAGACTGTGTTGAAATGTGTGAAAGAGAGGAGTAATATCACTGTGTGCAGGGGAACGGGGCTGTCTTGTACATTTAACAGTGCACCTGATTACCTGTTAAAACAAAGCCTTTTGCAAGTGCTGTTGGGGAAATTGAGTTGTACTTTTTTTTCTCCTTTCTAGACACTGAAGAGCGGTGAAGTTCAGGAGCAGTGGCTCACAGACCTCCATTACTGTTTTAACATCTACCTTGCCTCTCATCCCCAGACACCTGGCCCTATAAACACAGTATATTGAAGAGGTCAAACTTCATTTATTGTAAAGCATTTACTTCTATTTAGTTTTGAATGGAAGATGTTGGAACAAAGCTTGTCAATTTTTTTGTAAGTGAAACAATAAAAATTTTACAGAGAACTGCAATCTCTGTTGCCTTTTTTCAAGCAAGTAGATGTTTCTGGAAGGTGTTTTAGTAAAATGTGGTGATCACGGTGAGAGGTGTTAAAGAAGGTCCACTCCTTGATGCTGAAGAGCTTGCAGAGAAACTGACTTAAATTGACTCTGCTCATTTATTATTTTGAAGCATCACATTACTAAAAAAAAACCAAAATTATGTAGTGTCAAGTAGATAAAAAAAATTAAAAAACAATATGCTTTAGAGTAACATTTTTTATTTTTGCTGAGTTCATATTTTTAAATACTTTGTGCAAGGTAAATACTGTACACTGCAGAAGCTCCAAAGCTATTAAAAGAACTGTTTGTTTTTCTAGAGTAGGGCCCATCTTTTCTTGCTTCTGTATTTAATGCACACAGAAAAAGAGTTATTAAAAAAATTATGATAATTTCAAAGTGTAGAAAACACAGCCCTAATAGTTTCCAAACGCTGTGAAAGCAATTTCTTTAGTGTTTTTTGTCAACATGTCTTCATTTCCTTCCAAGTCCATAGTTAGCTAAGGAACCATTGTTTCTTTAGTAGAGAAGTGGAGCATGAAGGCTGTTCTTCCATTCCTGCTTGGATTTTGAAATTAATTTAATGAACTTGAGGTAAAATTGAACATTGGTCTCTCAGAACTGCAATATCTTTAGTACAGTTTCCTTCTTCTTTGAAACCCTGTTTGATGAACACATTCAAATTTCCTACTTTTTGCAATGGAATGTTTTGATTGCCCCTACAATGTTACTGCAATACTGAGTTTAGTGCTTCATTTTCTGTCTTCAAATGCGATTCAGATTTCATCCTGTGTTGGTAAAGAAATTAACAGTTGCATTTAAAAATCAGTTTGTACACAAAATGAGACCAGCTCCTTAGAAGTCTGCTTGGCATGTAATGCTGTGATAATACACAACTGAAAATGTTCAAGTTTCATACATCATAGATGGCTTATACATTATGAAAGATAACAGCTGTACTGGAATGGATTTTAAATTCCAAACATTGTTTTGCTTAATGCTTGAGTTTTGTATTTTTTGGTTTTGCAGCAGTGATTGGTCTCATGTTGTATGAAAATTGCCTTGATTTTTCCATGTTCTCCAGCAAATTAACACACTGTAGGTTGTTCACTGTAAAAGAACAAAATAGTTTTGATGAGTAACTCTAATGGGTGAAAAGCAGCTTCATCTACACTGTGTTCTAGATTTCATAAGCAGTGAATCTCCTGGGATCAGAACATGCCTTTTTCCTGGTAGCTCACTGCTGATTGTCTCTCAATAGAGTTTGGTTTCTGCAGCACTGGGTACAACTTGTGTGGAACACTGATGATGCTGCTGCTGCATGTGGGACTTCATCAGGCTCTCATGGGTGTAGCATGAATGTAGAGCTCCAGACTAACACTATACTCTTGGCTGAATTTGCTGAAGAGCAGAAAGAGGTTGCTCAACACAATCTTAGCAACCTGAGGTAGGCAGTGGGATCTTTCTAGAAAGTCAGGGAAAGTAGTCCAGGGCCTAAAGTGAGTGCTCTGAATTGCTCATGCAATGTTTTTTTATTTCCTGTAATGTGCTACAAATAATATGTGTGTTTTCCTTTCCCAGGTTTGTAAAGATTAGCTGCAAACATTTCAGTGCTTTATCCCATTCTAGCCAAGGTAATCCCAAGTGCAAATCCAAATGTTTCATTGAGGGTGTGAATTCAGCATGTCTTAAGGACGTCTTTCTAATGCCAAGAGTTGCAAAACCTGCTCCTTTGCTGAGCACGCTCTGAACACACTTTAATGTCCACATTGTGAAACAAAGAACCAGGCTGTCTGGTTCTGCTGCAGAGCACCTCTAAGTGCCACTTGCTGAATTGACAAAAAGAATCTACTTAATTTTAAAAAGCCAAATTAGAAAAATAACTAATTTCAAGCTCTGAAATGTTTTAATGGTAACAATCTTAAAGGGCCTATTTGCCAGAATATTCCAAAGCACTTACTCCATGCCTGTATATCCCATCCCTTTTCTACCTGTCACCTGCCTTACTGAACATTTCCTTTGAACACCCTCTGTGTATCCCCCGTTCCAAAGTGTTTGACTGAGTTGGGTGTCAATCCCCGTTACGGATTTGTCACTGCACACTTCTTCCACGAGCTCTATGAACATTAAAACTCAAGCTGCCAGTCAGCCTTCACCTTCCCAGATGTACCTTCTGCAAGGGAAGAATGAAACTGAACAGTCCATTCTGACCTACTCCAGGCACCTACGTCAGAAATGGAGTATCTGGCATTAGCCACTGACAGCTCTGAACTTTTCCAACAAACGTAATGTTGTCATGCACAAAGGCAGGCAGATGAAAAACATGTTATTGTCTTTTAAGTAAGGGCTAAAGTTCCCTGAGCTCCTATTAGGTGAATAAAAGTAGGTAGTGTTCTAAAGGAACTGGGCAGAGTTCCTATCACTAACCTATTCGTCACCAAGTTATGAAAGCAAAGGCCACTCCAGCCTCAAGAGAAAGGCTTTTTATTTCAGAAGACAGGGAGATCTGTTGTCCTGAAAAGTTAAACAAAAAAGAGCTAAAAGCTCTTTTAAAATTTAGATTCGTATCTGCATGAAGAGGTGGCAATCAAACACCTGTCTGGTCATGCCTCTTAATTAAAACAGTTCTCAGACAGTGAAAGAAAAAGGCCTCTGTCTCTTTGTGAGGCAGAAATTCACCTACAGTTCTAACAAATGCAAGGGTAAGTCCACTGTCAGATTTCCTTCTGACTTCAGAGTTGTGTTAAACTGCTTGGAAAGTGTATTTTACTTCCCTTTGCAAATTACCTGAACTCCTGACTCCTTGAAGCAGTTGCTGTGTTCCCATCTAGCTGTGGCCTGTCTGCCTGAGGTGTAGCACAGCCAGGAACACCAAATGCCCAGCAGAGCACTAAACCTTCACGTGGTGAAGCACCAACATTGCCACAGCTCCCAACCCCAACTAAGTCCGTAATACACTTTAAAAAGTCTGACAAATGGCATTTAGTAAGGAAGTTTTTAGTCTAAATGCCTCAAGGATAGAAGTGCAGTGCTCAATTAAGCCCAAAAGTGGTGAAAGAAGGAGTGTACAATCACAACAGTTTGGCAGTAATTATGTATTTTTATTAGAGAGCCCAGTCCTTAAGCAGATTGTTTTCTTATCTAAAAAGAAACCAATCTCAGGTATATAAATACCAAAGTATTCTTTAAATGGATGTGTCCTACCTGAGACTAGCTGCACATCAGAAAGTTTCAGCTTAGAAGGAGGTCTTGTTGACTGACACACTTTGCCTTCCTGAGAACGTCCTTTAACAAACAATATGAACAGCTCTGTGTTTATCACATAAACGTGGTTGTGTATAGCTACAAACTGTTTCAGTACGCTACAGCATTATTTTATCCTAAAAATTCCTTTCATTTTTTATGGGGAAACTCATGAGACATGCCATATGACATAATATCGTGACAACCAAAACTGAAATCTAACTAATATTAAAATACATCTTGCAGTTGCTATTTAAAAAAATAAGGAAATTAAATTTATTAGCTTTAATTATTGTATCCTCTTTGGTTCTCAAAGCTACAGAGCCATGACAGAAGTGACTTACCACCTGTTAAAGTATATATAGTTAGCATATCCTTACTCAGTGATCCACACTGTAAAGGAACTCTAGGTCTAGAAGCAGTACTTTACCTTTTCTTGAAGATGTGTTCCTTTGCACGTGCACATTCAGGCACAGAGCAAAGCAATGCAGAATTATAAAGACAATTTTGCTCTTGCCATAAAGACCTCTTATCTTCATACAGAAAGTTATGAACATTGAACATATTTTTCAAGTGAAAATATTTTTAAAGGGTAACAAGCAAATCAAAAAGTTTAAACCAATGTTTTAAAAAACCCAACCATGATCCAGGTAGCCACTCTGCATGGATACAGGCAGCTATCCCCAGCTTAACTGCTCTGTTCTCTCCTCACTGATACATATGAGCAGCTCTGGCAACTGAATTATTTGATTGCTTAAGATCTGTGCTGCAACAATACTGTGGGGATTCAAACAGCTTTCGCAGCAGCCATTTTAAATCACTGAGTTGTTTGGTTTTTTAATCTGAAAGAGAAATACAATTGCCTAAAACACCTGAGGTTCAGACTAATTTTTATAAATAGTTGAAATTCTTAACAATTAGGAAAGAAGTGCATAGATGAATATGCTCTGTTATAAAAATAAAAGTATAGTTATAAAAATAAATTATAGTGAAAAGAAAATTACCATATATCTGCTTTAGGATGGACTGCTTGCTGGTTTTTATGGCTGAGCTGGTTTTGTTTACGGATTTCAGATTTTTACATGAAGGAACTGATTTCAGAGGGCTATGGTTCAGCTGCTTCTTCCAAGCAACCTGAATGAAGAAGGCAGCTGCCTCTTGTCTCCATTTGTCTTCATCTTCCTTGCACTGTCGCTTAGCACTAAGGAGCTGAAACAACTCCTGTCTTAGCTGGTAACTAGAGAGCAGAAAAGAGAAGAGCACTTGTTTTAGGTGACCTGTTTTAACTTCCGTGCTTTCCATGCATCAGTTCACATGGTGGATTACATGAGTAACTGGGAAAACAGAACTCCCACTGATGTGCTAAGTCACTTGGATGACTTGAATGTTTGTTCAGAAGAAAAAATAGGAGTTGGGTTCAATTTTGGATGCATCCATTATTTCACACAGTTAGTAAAGATCTGGCATTACAGGTATCAAAAGTTACAGTGCTTCAACATCAGTTTATCAGCTGCTTTATACATAGAAAATCATCAGAAGACAAAACTATAAATATTTATGCTAAGTATAATCAGTACTGCTTCCTCATTTCCACTATATTCACAGCTTAATAACACCAAACTTTCTCATCTGCCTTAGCACTTCATGTCCTCAGTCAATCAGTGCAAGAGACAAACCAAATCTGCCTCCTGTGGGTTCACCTGCACGTTTCCTCCGCAGAAAACTGAGCTGCTCTCCACCCCTCCTCTGGAGATGCTCCCCTCTCCCCTCACCTTGTTTTCAGCAATCTGTTTTTTCCCTTCCCTTCAAAGGCTCCCTGCCTTCTGACCCAACCTTGCCTCAGCTGCTTTGATCTTGCACACAGTCACAGCCCTCTGCGAGTGGCAGCAGCAGATTATCTGTCCCTCACACTCCGGTGGCAAATGGCACCGGCAGCAAGGAGTTGTTCGGGGTTTTTTTCCGCTTGAATCGGACATAAGTATTCAATCGGATATTGGCGTTTCACACTCACAAGTCAATTAACTGGCTTAGCAATTAACTCTGAATCCTCCCAGTACAAACCTGTCACAAATGAGCATTGAGTAACACTTGTAAAATATTAATTATAAGTGTTTGGTAACAAGCCAAAACACATTGATCATCATCCCCTCTGGCGTTCAGAAAGGTTTCTACTGGATGCCCTGGTAAAGCGAAGGAGGAAGGAGAGAGAAAGAGATTGTTTTTTCTGTTGCTTCCTCTGCAACAAGTTCTAAATTAAAACAAAAGACAACAAGCCAGATACAAATTGTTTAAATATATGTTCTAAGCCAATGAACTATGTAATTCAAACAAAGCAGCAGTGATATACAAAAAATGAGTACATAAAAGCACAATAGAATGCCAAAGGGGGATGATATGCTCCGTTACAGCCCAAATAATTTTAAACTTCCAATAAGCTTAGCAAATTACCTCTGTGAAATTTGCTGGGTGAGACAGACGTATTTAATCTTAATTTAGTGAAGCTTCAGAATTCAGGCATGTACTGTTATGCAGCTCATTAAACTATAAAACAAATGCAGGCAGCAACTGCATCTTGTCAGGGCCTGCAAGTTGTGAAGCATGGTATGTATTCAGAACAGGAGTATTACTGAGACAGAGGAAAAAATGATCCAGTTTTCTTAAAAAACATGCCACGTTTAACTTTTTAACGGGGTAGAAGAGGAAAAGAAAATCAAGAGGGAGCACAGTTGCAGTGACTTGCTAAGGATGGGTTAAGTGAATACTTAACTGCAGAAAAAACAATTGGGGAACTGTTTTATACTGGAGCAGAAAAGAATACTAAGCTACTCTCTTGGAATTCAGTAATTACTGCCAGATGCCTTTGCTGATACAGTGAAATGACCCATTCACAGTCACTCCACCTTTGCACCCAGCTGTGATTTCATGTTTGCAGAGAACTTCTGGTAGTTTTTGGCAACAAGAAAACAACTGTGAGGTTCTGACACTGAGATGATGTAGGCAGTTATCTGTAGAGCAAGTGCAAGTGCACATTCAATTCATTTTGATCCTAGTGAGAAAAAAGGAGAATGGGCCCAAGTTTGATACAATATCAGTCTGACGTGGCGCTTTAAAATATACCCGATGCTTAGTCAACAAAACTACTGCACATAAAAGTGGAATATCCGTCTGCAGAAAGCTGGCAAGTGGTATGGTCAGTGATTATTACAGAAGCTCTAATGTTAAAAACCACTGCTGGCCAAAGTATACACACAGTAATTATATATTAAAAATATACAGCTTGACTCCAGGGGGAGAACAACAGTGACAGCAACCAACTTATTCGAGCTTCTGTCAGCTCCCTGTGGGCCCTGGAGCATGGTACAGGTCCCTGTGCCCCCCAGGAGAGAGAACACAGACACAGAATCTGTAAGCCTCAATGAGCAGGATAAGCAATTAACCTTTGGCAAGCCACACACCTTAGAATACACTTTTGAGGAGTACATTTATAAAGTTTGCAGATTTGGGAATTGAAACATTCTCCTGAGAACAGCAAGTTTAATACTCTTAAGCAGACCAGTACCACTCTGCTGCTGTGTTTGCCTCCAATAAGTAAATCAGGATTATAAAATTTGCAGAGTGAGACAAATGCATTTAGCTCCAATTTAGAGAAATTCCAGAACCAAGCATGTACTCCTACATGTTTCTAATGTAGAATTACACAATAACGTTGTACAATTTTACTTCTGTCTACAAGTACATGCTATTTACCATGTGCAAATTTAGAACAAAAGCAAACACAGGACTGTGGAAGAACTGCCAAACTAATGTCTCCTGCAGCCTTGCAGAATTTATGATCTTTGTTAGTGTTCTATGAGTTCTTGCAAACAGAACAAATATATTTATTTTTCTCTATTAAGTATTTAAATAACAAATGTAACTTAAACAATCTTTAATTCCCACAATTTCCAAAATGCAAACTGTTAGTAAGTGCACACACTTCTTGGAGAGAACGCACACCATCCCTGTTTCAGCAGGTAGAAAGTTTACAAAGGCTTATCCAAAATCTGTATTGTAAATGGAAGGCAGATTTCTGTGCAGGTAAGTCAGCTTAATGCATGGCTTTGGATCCCAGGGGGAAATTTACACAAGGACTCACTTTCTGCTTTGTCTTAAAATCATGGCACATGCCTGTCCCTCTGTAAGGATTTTAAACTGGTGTTGAGTGAAAGCAGCGGAGCCAGCAGCAGCAGCATCACTTGCAGATACACTCTCCTAACCTACCCCTGGCTTCCTTTAACTTTTGGTATCCAAGCGATTTGAACACATAAGACAAGAACTTGGGATCTACATCAGAAAAGAAGGCCAAGGAGCAAGCAGCAGGGAGAGCAGAGGTGGTGGAACCCTAGGAGAAAAAGCAGCTGCTTTTGCTTCAGTTCAGAGGAATATGGCATGGAATCACAGAACCACAGAGTGATTTGGAAGGGATTTTTAAAGACCATCTCATCCACCCTCCCTGCCATGGCTGGGGACATTTTCATCTTAGAGTCCCTCAGAGAAACTGTTAAACTAGTGAGAAAACTGGAAAGAATATTAGTAAACATAAGCAATTTATAGTTTTCTGCATCCAGTAAAATCAAAGAAAGTTTAAATATAAACAAGAAATAAGAATAATTTGCATATTATATACTTCCCTTACATACTCTTCCTGCCCATTTTGACAAAAAATTAAATATTAAGGCGCATGTCCTTTTAGAATGACTGTATTTCTGAGACTGAAACTCACACATTCAGGAAAGCAGGATAATGCTGTGGAAAGCATTCTGTACATTCTTCTGTACAGCAGTTGTTCCTGCTTAATCAAGGTATTCCAGCTATCTTCAAGTTTTGGCAATGAACACTCAAAGCTCCCAAATATTCTGTGGTTTATCTGGTTAAATGTTAGGTCAGAGCACAATTCCAAGTATGTCACTGAACTCCAGGTTTAGGCAAATCCTGATTTGCACTCTCTAAAGAAATACCAGAGCTTGAAATAGAAGTTTAATGATTTCTCTGATTATTAAAAGTCATCACTTACCTTGCACTTTTTATGAACTTTCTAATGTAATTCTATGCAACTGGAACCCACTTCTCCTTGTGTGGAGAAAGATTATAAACTGCCTCATTTAGCACTGGCAACACTGTAAGCAAAATAAACCACATTGCCAACAAGCCTGGTTTCATTTATATCTACTTGAATCTCACTCTTCTCTAGCCACTGAAACAGTAATCTTACCTTCTCCACGTCCTCTGTATGACTGTGGCAGCATAGTTCTTCTTCCGAAAAAGCTCTTTTCTTTTTCTTTCTTTTTCTATGATCTGCATTCGAATCTCTAAAGGGATTAGTTCAATATTTGTACTTTGCCACGGAACAGAACATAACTGATCATCTGGATTCCTGGATCCAATTATGCCTGTTTTTTCCAAGTTCAAACTGTCATCAGAAGCAGAACATGCTATTGGGTTTCTTGGCACTGTCCTGGTAAGTTCTGCCTCAGCAGACAATAATGAAGAGGCCTTTTTTCCTATTTCATTGTTTCCCACTTTGACAGTTTGTTCTACAGCATGCAGGCTGTCATTTCTGGTGCTTACAAACACTGTTTTGGCACTTCCTGGTCTACTAGAACCAGCTGGTGAACATCTCTTATCGTTTACCTCCTTATTTCTGGGTTTCTGCTGGTGCCTTTTGCCTTTGGAAGAAGCTTCACCCAGCTTCGAGTTCCGCGTCATTCCAGCAGCACAGCCGGCATCGCAGAAGAACACAGCCCTTCCTTCCCTGTGGTCCCTCTTGCCAGAGGGAGGCTGACTTGGATCCTTCAGCTTCTCCCCAGCACTGGCAGTCCTACAGGTAGAAGCAGAAAGCCTCCTGCTCCTCCAAGCACAGGCACCCGTTGCGTCAACAGCGTGTTCCTTGTGCTTTTCTCCGTCCCCTTCTGCAGCAGCTGCAACCTGAGGTTTCACTTCAACTTTTGTTCCCTCATTTGCTTTGCCGCAATGGAAATGGACACAACTTGACTTGCTTTTGATGTGTTTCCTCAATGAATCTTTAGATAGAGAAATTGAAAACAAAATCAGTCTCTAACCCAGCAAAACACAGTTTATGTCTCTGATTTTTTTTGCTCAGTTACCTTTGGGGTACACTAGGATTCACTTAAATGAACAAAAATCTGCAAGCAGGAAGAATCAGAAGAGGACATGATTGCCTGTCACAGTAGAGTCCCAAACACCTTCATTTGCTTAACGTTTTACAAATGGTTTTCTTTCTAACATTACATTTGAGTTAGATGCCTGAAAAACTCCTGCTCTATCCATGCTGTATCCTGGCACAGGATAACCCACTGACCCAGGAAACCCAAAGCACTTGGCTTCTCAGTACTTCCCTTGAATCCTGAATGAAATTATGAAGTCCTTCCTATTTCTCCCTTGCTGCTGTGTGATCACTGCTTCTAAACACTCTGGTGAGGGTGACTCGGAAGCCAGACTGGAGTGCAAAACTGAAAAGTCCCCATCTTCCATCCACCTTCCATTCTGCTTGGAAATTAACAGGAGAATGAAAAAATAGACCAGAGAGGATGAAATGTAACAGACAGGATGTTACAGGGTAGGTAGGAGGGAAAAAAGAAAAGAAAGAGATCTTTGATATACTGTCATTCCAGAAAAATCATCTGGATCATCCAAAACCTGGTGAAACCATGCTGCATTTGTAATGCCTTTGCAGCATACCCTTTTGACTGGATAAACAGATCAGAAAACATTCAACAAATGAATTACAGTTTTCACAGCCCAAAGGGTCTAAATTTATTTTAATTCCAATAAAATGACCCATGAAGTCCATTAAAGTTTTGGTCACAAGAGGACTGATTAAAACACCTAATAAGAACTGACTATACAACTTCATGATTTGATCCTTGTTGTATCAACTTTCCTGGCACCACTTCAGAAAAGAGAATGCATACCTAAAAAATGTATAGCATTCTTTCAAACACTTACTGTTTGGATTGAGCAAGAGGATAAATCTCGTTTAAAAACCAGAGTTACCATTTCTCCATTTACATTCTTTATGTGCACCACATATTTGTCAAATATCTTTAATCTTATTTTCTCCGAAGAGTGCAACTAACAGAAAAACTGCCCACAGCCTGTTTTCACATATTCTAGGTATTTTTATAGACACTGTAGGACACTATACTGGTGTTTTTCACTACTTCACCCAGAGTAAAAGAATCTGTATCTAACTCTACCTTGCAGCACACATTGCTCAAGTGATGAAAGAATATGAAATCACAGAAAGACAAAATGGGTATAAAATACCCCCAAGAAATGGACAAAGCAGATAAACAGCAAAAATAAAAAAGATCACAAACCTTGCCTGATCTTATGGCCTTCACTCTGAGGCTCTGCTGACAGGCAGCTCTCCTTTGGGGTCCCTTTGTCATGACCAGCTTTAGGTGAACCTCTGCTGTTTCTCCCTGGCTGGATCTGTGAAGCACTGAGGGACAGGAGCCTCTTGCTCTGTGTGTCAGCTGCTTTGCTGGGTAACTGGGGGACAATGGTGGCCTTATCCCGATTTGCAGGATTCTGTTGTACCCGAAACTTGCTTTGTTCCACATTCTGCATCCCTTTCTGCTGCTTGGCTTCTTTCCTCTTACTTTCCTCTTCACGTTTCCTACAATTACAGTCCATACCATAAGAATTTTGAAGATTAAATCTTGGAAACATATATCTAACTTGAACACACTCCTCTCCAAAAATCTGACACTGCCACAACAAATCCTTGACTTGACATCTTTTTAGTGAGAAAAGGACACATATTGCACTGAAATGTCTTAGCTTGATCCAAAACAACAACTGACTTGCAGCTACAGCTTGATGAAGGTTAAGTCCTTGTCAGCCAGCTGCCCATTCAGTTTGCAGTTGTTTTGACTGATCTTAAAACACTCGCTTATTGAAAACAACTAAATTTAGGAGGTCTTATAAATATACAAAGATTAAAAGCACGATTTTAAAAAAGAATCATGACATTAATAAATGTGTTTGTAATCAGTCATGAGCAATATTTTCATGTGAGTAGTAATGCAATGTATTTGAAAAGCAAAAAAACTAACAAAAGGCAGAATTTTTGAAAATTATTTTTTTCATACTTAAATGTGTCATAGTACAGACAATTATAAACCAACTTTGAACTAGCTACTGGTACTAGCTTGCTGCTATGTATTTGTCATTGAATTAATTTTACATAAACATTATATGTCATATAAATGACACATACTGATAATATGAGATGTGAGTTAAAAACTTGTGTGCACACAGTATGACATTACAATGGTGACATTTGGATTTCCAAAATGAAATAAGCCATGCATCTCTTAATAGTGTAGCCATGGACAAACTTAGGAAAAGTGCATCCATTGAATAAAATTTTGCAGCCTATTTTGAAATACAGTGGGCTATAATTGTGCTTTATCTTTTAAATTTTTGTTTCTACCAAGCAGAATAAACCTATAGCACACTGCAGACATTACATACCTACCTCCCACTGAATTTGTTTTTATAAATTAAGCCCTGGCTGTTGGATGAAGTGACACTTTTCCTGTTGGAATGGACAGGCGGTAAATGCCGTATCATGTAGCTGCCTGGTATTTTAACTTGCTTCCAGTGCTCCAACACAGTGTGCAGACTGTTGCCACATCACCTCCCAGCACGGCGTGTGACAGGTGAGTTATGCAGCACGCCAGCCCCAGTTCCTGTGAGTGGTGTCACTGCCAGCGCATGTCACTGCAGCGCGAGCTGCCAGCCAGAAGCCCTAACTTTATCTGTCAGTGCTATCTTATCAACTACGCTCTGCAGAAGAAGCTGATTGAACTTTGCACCTGAAAAGCTGCTAATTGATCTAAAAAAATACACTCCTAGCAGCCTGGGATTCAGTATTCCCTCTGGCATGAAAAAAGTGGCTACTTTCAATTAATATTGGCATTCCACAACCGGACTATGCAGGGATGTTGGGACTGTGTACAGTATGGATCTCACTGCCATTACTGTGCCATTTGAGCTGATAAATCAGATCTTGCTATTCACACAATAGTAATTTTCTGTTCTACTCAAGAACAGGCAGCCTATTACCAATGTCTTCTATACAAGGTATTAGAAAAGGAAGTGTGAGATGGGCTGTGTGATACACAATCAAGCTGGAGTGACCTGCACTCCTCTGATGAGCAGATCAACTCAAAACAATAACTTCAGCAATGTACCAATTGTAAAGTTATTGAAATTACACAGGAGGGCCAGAAACCAAGAAGTAAAAAGGGTTGTTTTTTCTTTAGAGGTCTTATATGTGTGCTAATTTTTCAGATTAAACTGAAGAAAAAATAAAGGGAAGGGATTTCATAACTCCCTATTCATAAAGCATCATCACAATTGTCACAGTCAACAAGCGTAGTTGAATAATGGACTCCTGAATACATAAGAACCTCCCCTTGTGTTTTGCTTTATTTAATCAGAAATTCACTTTGCATTACAGTGAAGGATCTCTTTGAAATTAAAATTTCTGAGTTTTTCTGTTGTCCAATTTGAAAGGCTAGGTTTCATGAACAAGTGAAGGAAGTAGATAAGATTCTAACTTCACGGCTCTCAGTCATTCTCAGGAGGTTCTGGCGAACTAACAGGATCCAAATTTGGGCTCTCAAGTTAGATAGCTACAGCTCAACAGTGGTAACAGAGCTGGTAGGCCAACATTTTCCATTGTAAATGCAACACAGTTTTCTCCTGAATGGTCATAAGCTCACATTTTGTTGCGAAAGTGAAAGAATGAAAACTGAGCCTTTAGCAGATGGAAAGGAACAGTTTCAGCCTTACATGCACATTTGTGAAGACACAGAGATGTTTTGAATTTTTGATTCTGCTAAAATGAATTCAACCTTTTCTATTCTGTTAAGAATAGAAACTTAACTTTTTTATCTACACATTGAAGGATATTTTAAAGGAGAGTGTTTTTAAAGTTATCCTTGCAAAAAAACCCCAAAAACTTATTTTAAAAATCTCAACTGAAAATAGACCTCCAGGTATGATCCTACTACTGGTAGAGCTTTCTCTGGACTAAGAGGAGAATTATTTCGTGTTGTATAAACAGCATCTTCTGCTACATAATCTAGCATGATGATTATTTTCAAAAGAGTGATACCACCAACTCATGACGTGTTCACCTTCTAATCTATAATAATCTTTTAAACTGATAGTCCTTAACAAAAATGTTAAGACAACAGCTAATTTCTGTCCAGTACTCCTATGTTGACAGGTCTTCCCAAATGTGTAGAGCAGTCTGTTAGTTCTTACCTAAGCACCTATTTTTTCCTCAGTCATTTCTTGTATGTATTTTACCACCGTTCTGATTTATAATTTAGTCCTCGATGTGCTTACAATCTTCTGCATCTTGGTGCTATTTTCAAATTCAAATTTACTTTTTAAATGAAAATAAAAATTCATGATGGATTTATGTGAAATTCTCATCAATATACACTTCCAGTTTAAAGGTGGGAAATGAGAAATTTCCCATGAGGAAGTGAAGTCTTTCCATGAAGACTTCAGGAAAGTCTGAATGACAGCTACTGTTTCTCCATGGCCACAAAACTTTTTATTCAGACACAAAAGAAAGTTGAGTTGGTTTGATGTCATTTCTTCTGAAGTAAAAAAAACCAAAAAGCAAACCCACAGAACAGTTCTGTCTACTTAGCATCTCTCATGGACCAACTGTTTCTTTACTCTTCCTTTTCCAATGAATATGTTTACAATAGTTTATTGTGATACCTACCTCACATCCTTTGCCAGTTCTTATTTAGCACCTCAGCTTGTTTAGCTTTATCGTTGTATGTTCTTATTACTGTCAATTTTAGTAATTACATCAAATTTCCAAAATGTGCTTTCCCTTTTCAGGTTGCTGAAGAGCTCATTATTTTCTCTGTTGCCACACTCCCCTTTTTATCTTTTCTCAGCATGCAGGGCTAAACACCAATCTTTTGAAAAACCTCATAATCTACTTGTACTCTCTTGGCATGAGAACATTTTTCTAAATCTTCTGCTGTTTAATTGAACTGCTTATTTTCTTGCTGTTCTCTTCCTAAATATCATGAGCTACTTACTCACTTTCATCCACTTCCCTTTCACACCTGAATTCTCAATCAGTTTCCTTCAACTGGCCAGAATGAAAAACAGAAGTATGGATTCAGGAACTCATCCTGAGAAACTGAAAGGGGAGGTGAACAAATGAGGAATGAGTTCTGCAGCCCTTTCAAAATCCAATACATTGGAAATTAGTTTTCTCTGATTATGTTTTAAACACTTAAAAACTATTTTCTTAAATACATGGTTTTGCAATAACCAAAATCCTCTTTTTAAAGTCTAGAAGGGATCTCAGGAAGTCACCAAGGCTAACAGGCTGCTCAAAACAGGGTCAATTCAATTATGTCTTGAAAACCTTTATGGACAGAGACCATACAACCTCTTTGGGCTGTTCTACTGGTCGATTGTCCCAAGGGTGAAAGAATTTCTCTTTATTTCCAGACAAAATCTCTTGTGCCAACTTTTGCCTGTTAAGTTTCCCAGAGACCAGAAACACCAACCAGACTACAGTTCCCCAGGTTATTCTTTTGGCCCATTTTGAAGCTGGGTACAACATTTTCTTTCCTCCCATCACAGGAGACCTTCCCTGGTCTCTGTGACCTTTCAAGGACATTGGAAAGTGACCTTTTAAGGGCATCAGTTAGTTCCTACTCTTGGATGCAGCCAACCTGGTCCCATGGACTTGTCTGGGCTGAGTTCTCTCAAGCCTGACTTAATCCTCATTCACAGGTGGCACTTCTGCGCCTCCTTGAACCAACTCTCTTAGTAAAAAGGCCTGGGAGAGTTTCTTCTGGCAGACTGAGGAACAGAAGGCACTGAGTACTTCTGTCACACCTGTGTCTGTTGTCACTAAATGCACCATTCAGCAACAGGCCCATATATTCCTTGCTCAGCCTTTTACTAATGTACTGCTACTTTTATTAATGTAGAAGCACAAACTCACCTCTAGCATTTCTTTAAAGTTTCAACTCCATTTGAGTTTTGGTGTTTCTGACACCATCTACATGCCCAATCAATGCTTTTACACTCTGCCTTTGCAGTCTATCCCAGCTTCTGCCTCCTGTAAGCTGCATTTTTACATTTGAGCTCTGTCAAGGATTCCTAACTTACCCAAACTGGTCTCCTGGTGTGTCTCTTTGCTCAGTGACATAATAGTGTGCATGTTGTTTTGGCCTTCATCAAACTTCCTTTTATAAATTACAACTTCTTTGATACAGGGGAGAACATGGGAGAAAATGTTTGTGTAGAGATATTTCATAGGCTTTAAATACAGTGAAGGTAAATTTACTAGAAAGTAATACAGGTATGAGATCCTGGCTGACTTTTTGTTAAAAGGAAAAAGGAAAAAATAAAAACAAACAGAAAAAGAACAGACTGTCTAAACCCAAGTAGATTTAGGAGTGATTTATCTTAGAGAGACTCTCTAAAGTAACATATTACAAAGCAAGTTTTAAATATCTACACAGAAATAGTTGGGGAGAAGGTGTGTGTGTTCAGTCTAGGAGTTCACCATCATTCTGGATCCCCACATAATGTCTCCTTTTTTCTGGAGACCAGATTTTTAAACATCAGTAGGGATAATGGTTTTTTGTATGCAGGAACACCCTGGCCAATTTTAGCTGTGGAATGCACAGATGGGTACGCAGAATGATGACAACATAATGTCCCCTTCAGTTTATTACAGATCATAAAATTGCAATTAAATAAAATTTGTTATGTGACAACCTGATTTGCTTGTACACTCCAATTGTACTGTAATTCTCTTTTTATGGTATTTGGTACACAGACTTTGTTTCTATTGTTTTCAAACAAATCAGCAACAGCTAAGTAAGTTTCAGAAACGACATCAGAAACTCACAAAGGAAAACTATTATTAAAATACCCCCAAATTTCCATGAGGCAATTCTTTTCTGTTTAATCTTCTACATGGTGTATCAGAGATTCTTCTAAAAATGACTGTCATCAAAAAGGATAAAACTATCTCATTTGGTAAAGTCAGTTGTGACCACACAGCAATAAGCAGAGCTCTCCACATTAAAAAGAAGTATTTTCCAAGGCAGCCTCTCCATGCATGGTATTGACTTACACTGATTTCAGCAGAAAAGGCAAATGTAGGAGAGCTACAGGTTACAACTTCAAGACATAAAGGTGTGAGTAAGAGATGAGTTAACTGGTATTTCTAGCTTTTGTTCCTCCTGGGGAATAATAATTCTTTTATAGTAGCAGCAATCAAACCCAATGAAGGTCTGACTGGCCAATTATGCAGAACATCAAACTACCAAATTTGATACAGAGTGAAGTGCAGCTGAATTTGTCTGTGATACACAGATGCAGCAACTAGGTGTGTTTTTTTCATGTGATCTCTCTTTATCGAAATAATCCTCTCAAATCATGCAGAAATCTTTTCAGACTGTTATGTTTTTTCATTTCAGAATCAGATTTCTTCAAGAGAAACCAGGTGCTAATTTCATACTAAGAATCTTAAGGATAAACTCCAAGCAAGCAACGTATTGTGATAATCATTTACGTACCTTCTGATTTTAAAATTTCACCACCATGCTACCATTACCACATTCAAATTGGATTGAAACTCAGCCAGAACCTACACATCTTGCTGACACCAATTTGAATTGCATATGTTAGTTATCTGCAATCCAATATAACCAATTCATAGGAACTCTTTAATTCAAGATCAGAAAATGAAAGCGCAGAGAATGCTAAGGGCCAAAATGAAGTTGCAAATAAAAACCAGGAGTTCAAGTTGCTAGAGAAACATTGAGTTAAGCCTTACCAAACCAGGCTTTCCCTGGTGTGTTTTCAGGTTTTTTTACCCAGCTACTGATTAATTTCTGTTCAAAACTGATATCAGGACTTGATAGGCAAATAATTATTTCCACTAACTTAAAGTGATAAATGTTTTCCAAGCCTTTTTATCATCATACAGAAAATCAGGCAAAGATTCATAGACACTAACATGTTATTTCCTCAGCTTTTGGTATTTTGCCTTGCTATGGTATATCATATAAAGTTTGTTATTTTAACTGGGATTATATGGAAAATAACTTTCATCTATCTATAATTACATGGAAGTTACATGCTTCCTTCAGTTTCATGACTTTTACCAAGAGGAACAAAAACTGATGAACAACAGATAAAATCATACACTGATAAACAAACTTACAACAAATGTCTATGTGCTGGAGTAGATTTCAAGTCTCAGACTTACTTGGCAGCAGCATCTTTTCTCAGCTGTTCATGTTTCATTAAAAGATTCTTCCTCTCTTGAAAAGCCTTTCTAACTTTGTATCCTTTGTAGACAGCCTGAATTTTGAAAGCAGCAATATCCTGAATGGCAGCTATAGACAGAGCCCCGTGTTCTAACATGAACTGAATCACTTCATGATGTTCACCAAGCAAGGCATAATCGAGTGGAGTATATCTAAAACAAAAAACACCCAAACCACAACAATTACAATTGATTTAGAATTCCAGCTACAATGAGCATCTCTTCACCCCCATTTCATAATAAAGTGAATTCTACTATGCAGACAGATTAAACACTGTTTCAGTAGGCTGTTTTTCTTATCTTTTTAGGCACTATTTTGGTACTTTATTCATTCTACACACTGAGGTTATGTTTAAAGCTTATTTTAGCCTCCTAATATGGAAGGGGAGAGAGTGGAACATGAAGTGTTTGGATAAAATTTCCCAAAACCCCATCCCCAGCATTAAGTGCCTTAGGAAAGCAGTCTTTAAAATGTGTTATTGAAGTTTTCATATAGAAATCTAAAGAAAAAGTAAGTTAAAATATTTTTGTGGTATTTCCATATACATTTAAATTCTAGAAATCTACAATCAAATCTGGCTTAGCTTCTATAACATCGACTGAAGACACTGTAACTGTCAGAGCAGCAGGATTAGACCCCTATCAAAGGATAATATATTTTTTAAGGTATTAGTCTGTTTTCAAATGGACACAGGTGTTCAAAGTATTAAATTGCTTTGGGTTTTAATGGTGTCAAAGACGCCTAAGCCTTTTTCGAAGTAATTCCCAAATTTCCCACTGTCAGCATAGGAGCAAAATTTACACATCTCCCTCACAACATTGAAACTTTAGGGAAAGACATTTAGTGACTGAAAAATATCAGTCACAAACCGTGATCAAGACCATGTAACATAAGACTATCCAATAGCAAGTGTCAATGCATGTGATTGTGAAAATTAGGGCTCTTTTTGATGGTAACTTGCTGGGACGCAGTGCTGGTAAGCAAAGAAAAACAGACAGAAAGCACAATTGGACCTGCCACACAGCAATGGTTTGATGGAAGGATAAACAGTATCTGAACTGAAGTGTCTGCAGGAATAAGGACAATGACATAACATGAAAATTTGGATGTCAAGGTGCGCTGCTGATAGCATTTAAAGAGATGCAGATTTTTGATAACACAGAAATGGGAACTTCAGAAGGAACGTTATTTCAGAAAAATATTTTAAAGTATTCCTAATTTTGAATAAAGACACAAAAGATACTAAAGTAAACTTTATGCCATACTGTGTATCTACCAAGACAATGTATTCTATCGCAGATCCCAGTCATGAAGATCCATATTTTTAAATGTGGATTCTATAACTCCATCTGAGCTACCTTTGAAAGTAAAAAAAAAAAAAAAAATCACTTAAATCAAATTTGAAGAGGGGTTTTTATGACTGGACACTTACATACACTCCTCTGCTGTGTCAGTTCAAAGCTTGATGTAAATTTCCTTTTCCCTGGGTTCTCTCTCAAGCAGATAGCTTTTAAATCAAGCTGGCTTCACAGGGAAACACATGAAGACATCAGCCATCAGCTATTATAGGCAATTTAACATGAAGGTGGTCAAGCAGCACCTTGATGTACCCAGGACATTAAGTTGGATTGCAAAATAAATTTGCAAAGAACAACAAACCAAATACCCTCCAGATTAGCATATTGGGCAAGCAAGCAGGCACTTTAAAATTCTAGATGCAATCTCAGCTATATCTTTTCTCTAATCTTTTAGTTATAACCACTATGTTTGAATTTTTAACTGTTATTTCATACTAAACTCTAAGAAAGTAAAGAAGGGAAGCTTTTTTCCCTATAGGAATGTTTGAAAAAAAGAAAAAAAAAAGTCATTATGTAGTGAAATTGTTATGGATTAAAAACCAATTTCATCAAATTACAGGAGAACCATATCCATGAAGTAATTTTTTCCTCTCTCTTACAACATTCAGCTTGATTTTCCACTTTCCAAACTTCCAATATAGTAACAATAAAACAAAGTTTGTAGATATTTATTAGGTTGTAATTGTGCAATTTTTATATATATTTCAGGAGAATTATATTTAAAGATTGATCCATCTAGAAATACTGGGGATCTCTTTTGTTCTGCACATGCAGTAGTGCTTATCAGCAGACATTTGGAATACTGCTAGTCGTATTTTGAGTAATCTAGATTTATACACTATATATACTTATATATCTAAATTCCAGAAGGGAAACAAAAATATATACTATCTGAATGACTGTGATAAACCACAGCTAAGGTCTTTTCTTGACATTTGAGCATCATTAGTACATTTCTACAAAGTAAGGATATCAGCAGTCTCCAATCTGGCAAAATTGTGGCTTTTAATATTACTTATTAAAAGCAATTTAATTAAAACTGTTTATTCAATTTGACATCAAAAATTACTACAGACAGCCTTGACACAACTTAATTAGAAACTAGTTATACTTTCATTTGTGTTTCTCAAGAAAAAATAAGAAGAGAAAAAGAAGAGAGATCTGAGTGGTTTAGAGCAGAGGATGAAAGAAAAATGATGGAAGAAGAAAGCAATTAAAACTGGGGGTTAAGTACAGAAGTCTCAAATTTAGCACTGAAATATGGGGTTGCAAACACCTTAAGTTATTTAAAATGCTGAAATATTCAAATTTATATGGTATGCTGTTCATAATCTTATAATTATGAGAAGGTCATCTCCTCTAAAAAAAGGCATTAGAAATTTCTGCTAATAGTAATTATCTTCATGGTCAGGTGACTAATTCAAACTCCACAAACCAAATCACTTTTAAAAAACTATTATTTATATGTCAATGAAAGACAAAGAAAAGAGATGCAAATGTGCTATCTCTTTATGATGGTAGGAGACTTTTTTTTAAAACCAGGCCTTTAGAATACAGGTAACCACCAGGTACTTTGTAATCACCATTTTAAAACATAACATTACATTTCTCCCATTTTCTTTCTTCTTGCTGTATTTGTATCAAATATAAAAGAAAAATTCCAGTCTATTCCAACAGCAGCAGAACTGCCTTTTTCATCCTTTGTCCATACATATCTGCCACCACTCCACATAAATGAGAAAGATCTTTAATACTTCCAACAAGACTAGAGTGAGTAAGTACTCCCAGAAGGTCATGGCACAGAAGTATAAAAGTTCAAGTGGCAATGACTTAGTTAAAGCAGGGAACTTTCACATTAGAAAAGCTGCTTATGCTGAAGCCCAAGGTTGCAGCACTCCTTTGAGACACAAGACAAGGATTCTCTTGCAGCATCTGAATATTTAACATTTAAATGGAAGGCAGCACTCTGGCACAATGACAAAGTAACACCTTCAGACAAGCAATACCTCTCCTCGCTGTTCTCCATGTGATTGGGGAAAGCATCAAAGCCGAGCAGCAACTTTATAGCATCAAGGTAGCCATTGTTACAGAGCCAGTGCAGGGCAGTTCTGCCCTGTAAAACAATAGAACAGAACAAAAATAAACATTACCCCCAAACTCCACCAGGCCACAATAAAAGTCATAAATCACAGTGCAATTCAATGCTTTTCTGGACATGAAGAACAAACAGTTCTTCTAAATAAACTTCCTTCTTAAAATAAGAACGCAGCACTTAAATGTGTGTGATGAAAAATTATTTTTTTTAAACAATATTTCAACACTAGTGCTTTTTCACCTAAAACAGCTGAAAAGCAGAATTAGAAGACTAGCCTTAGAGTTGCTTTCTTTGCAAAAGATGTACAGCTTGCTCTGTAGAACTCATAATGAAAACCACATTTCCATTACCTGGAATTATCTATGCCCTACAAAAAATAGCTAGAGAAAATTTCAATAAATTGGGTGAAGCTCTTTTGACTGATGAGGTTCTACTGACTTCTGAGAAATTATGTCACATACCAAAGAAATCTGTTACAGGTTGCACAATTATTCTGGCTCCTAATTTCAATTACTGCCTGAATAATGGCACAAAAGAACACATAAACAAATCAGTGTTCTTTTTTTTTTTTTCAACTGGAAGAGTGATATATATGTGGGTACTTAATGTGAACAAGTAGTTGAAGATATTATTGTGCAATCTCATTTGCAGTACCTTACTTTCTTGCTCCCTCTCTCTCTATGCTGGACAACAGACTAAAATCACATTCCTATGTCAGCTGCTAATAAGGAATGATAGAAGGAAACAGATAATTAATATGACCCCTCATATGATCACACTTGGATTAGGAAAAACCAAAACTGTCAGCTTTTAATAAGAAACTATGTTAGCTGTTAATAAGGAATGATAGAAGAAATCAGATCATTAAATATGACCCTTCACATGATCACATTTGGATTAGGAAAAACCAAACGTGACTGGAAAAATACAAATCTGCAATTCATGCTACATATTAAAATACTTCTTTTCTTTCTAGATTTCAGAAGTGAAGGCATAGGGAAAATGACATCAGGATGCATTTCCTTTTGTGACAAACAGCAGCATAGATGTTTCTGTGTCCTTGAAAAGAGAATGACCTTGAAGAAAAACGTTTTTATTTATGGTTATTCTAAAGTTAACGATATACCTCAGTGAAGAACAACAATGTACCTCTTTATCCTGAATATTTGGATCTGCATTGTTTTCCAGCAACACTACCATGCAGTTAATGTAACCTCCATAAGCAGCACACTGCAGAGGTGTTCTTCCTGCATAGTCCTGCACATTTGGGTTGATTTTATTTTCTATCAGGATTTGGCACACATCAGCATTTCCTCCAAGGGCTGCCCAATGAAGGGGTGAATGGCCATCTTGGTCAACCAAATCCACTCTTGCTCCTCCTGTAAAAACAAATACATCTTTGAGCACAAAAAGAAAATACTGTTGAATGCTAAGAAAAGAGTGAGTTTATGTTCAACTAGAATTTATTTTATAAACTGACAATTCAGAGAAGTATTTTGGAAAGCAGCTACAATTTTATTACTCAAGTTTAAAAACTTAAATAAAAATTAATTGGGAATGATATAGTTTCAAAGAGGGCCAGGCATCTAACTTTTTTACAATCTTCTGACTATCCCCTAATATGCTTTAGAATATCCAGACTTATCAAATGCCTATGAAAAACCTATTTTGTTTCAGATCTATGAGTTTTCAGTCGAACTTTTTTGTCTTAACAAAATAACTTCTAAAATTAGATTTCGGATTAAATGTCTTTAAATCTCTAAAGCAGACAAGATAAAATATTCACAATGTAATAATAATTTTTAAAATAAACTTATTTTTTTTAAATTCAAGCATGCTAAGACGCTTCTATGCAGATAATTAATTTCTCTATATGTTCATGCAAGATGTAAAAATTCTGTAAAAAAGTAAATGCAAGATCTTGAACCAACCACCAACAATTACTCTCTATATCATAAAATATTTAATTAAACTTAACTTGGATTCTGATAACCAAGTATCTACAAAAGCTAAATAGCACAGGGAGTGGGAGGAAGTGCTTAACAGGAGGCTAAAATATGTCCAGCAGATCATGGAAGGAAGAACACTTTTCAAGTAAGAAAGGCTAGTTGATGGAAAACTTGCAAAATTTAGCCTGGGTACTTCATCTCTGCATAAGTAGGATAATGTCTGAAATAGGAAGGAGATGTTTCTGGGAAGCTAAAATGACAGAATTTTACATCTAAGATGCCACTGTTCTTTCACTGTACTTCTTCCCCTTCAGCAGGTATTTTACAATTATCTAAAACTGTGTACTTTGTTAAATCCTATTTCTGTCTACAAACAAAATACTGCTTTTAAAAACCAACCAAAAGAAAATATTAATGATGTAGGACTTTTGATGTCTATCTACATTAAAAAAATAACGACTCACTTAAAAAGTCTTCAAAGAACCCTAAAAATGGTTTTTCACAAAAAGGAAGAAAGCTTAATTGGGTANTAAGAAAAACCAAACAAAAGAAAGAAAGGACTTTTTGGGGGAAGAGTTGATTTGAGAGACTAGAATGTACTTGCAAAGGCTTGAGCAGAAATAAGCTGTGAAAAGAAAAATCCCGATTTTGAAAGTTTTGTATTTAACACTTCTAGCCACTTTCCACAACACTGATAATCTTTTAGATTCACTAGGGCCATTTCCCAAGGGGAACTTATAAACAAAACCTGCTTTTGGGAAGCAATTTCCTACCCCACCTCTTGCTCAGCTGTTTATTTCCCATTCCCACAGGAAGCAGCAGCAGAACTCTGAGCAGGTTTGTAAAGTCCTGAGAGCTGACCTTGAATGAGTGTTTGAATCACTTCCTTGTGACCCATCTCACAGGCTCGGAAGAGTGGGGTGTGTTTCATCACATCCAGAGCATCCACCTGTGCTTTGTGCTCCAGCAGCAGCTTCACTGTGCTGACGTGGCCAGAAAGGGCAGCAGCGTGCAACGCTGGAAGAATAAAGTAGTAGGGAAAAAGAAACCACAATACCATGTGCTTTAGAGGTCCACAGTTAGAACAGTCAAAAATTAATCACAACTATTTTGGTGGGAAAAGTACTTTTCAACCTCAAGGAACTGGAGAATCGTAACAAGTGACGATGTAACAATTACACTATCTTGCCATACAAGTAACAAGAAGAAATACTGTTAGCTCTGAAACATGTTTCTAACTTGCATAAATAGAAATTTTACATTTAACATCACCAGGATTGGCTTATAGAGAGGATTTGTGGAAGAATAGCAGCTTCTGATTAAAAGAACATAACATGATTTACTTCTGCCTCTGTTTTGTGGCATTTCTGAGATTGCTCATCACTAGTGAAAGAAAGCTTTCATTATTTCTTCAATGCTTTCCTGAAAATTACTGCTTTCTTTCAAGTAAGCAAAGTTGTTTCAATTAAAACTAACTTCAGAAAACTACCCAGCTGTCCCTACTCCTCTTTGTCCCCCTTTTTTGTTTCGGAATTACTTGGAGAAAATTTTATATGAAATTATGTAGCAAGACTATCATATCTTGTGCAGTATCTCTGGCTCCCTTTCAAGAAAAAGAAAAAATATTACAGAAAGACCAGATGCAGGTACTTCAGATACTTCAAAACTCAGGTAAAGATGTGGTGTCCTGTAACTGGAGTTGCTACTGCCTAACACAGCATCCTGCAGGCACTGTCAGCCAGAGCTGAGGATGACCAGTTCACAGCTCTTTTTAAAGGAAAGAAGAACTGCACACAGCAATGAGATTTCAAACCAATGGAGAACACATGTATTGGTGGTTTCACTTACAGTTTGACTTCAAAATGCTTTGGGTTATTTCCTATAGTCAGCAGCCAAATCAGACAATCTACATTCTCATGCTGGCTTAAATGTAGAATATTTTACAGACAATAAAATCAAAATAATATAAAATAAAACCACAAAACAATGCAGTTTATAAGTGTGCATTTATTAAAGTGAATTCATATTTCCCCATGAAATTTCGGAAATATTCATGCTTAGTGAGAACTGAATCTGCTCCTGCAAGCAAAATGTGGGGCTGTAAACACTACCTACGTGTCTGTATTTGTTTAATGTTAAAACAAACAGGGTCAGGATCCAGCAGAGGCATTATACAGAAATGCACACCAAGAAGACAGAATTAGAAGGAGCAGCTTCTTGAACCACAGCCAGAATATAAAAACATCATTTTTTTATTTGCCAGCTACTGTTTAGAACCAGTACCAGCTTATGAGACAGTGACCCAGCACAACCTGTTACACAGGTCCGACTAAAATGCTCAGGCTGTTCATGTTATCATTGACCCGAATCCAGCTGGTGTGCGCTGCCTTAAAACAGTCACAAAGTAAGTGATAGTGACATTGTGACACAGGCTAAGCTCTGGGGTCAGAGCCAGAGACGCCCTGAGAAGTGAAAATGGAAACCATGCCTTTGAGAGGACGCTGATTTAAGTGCAGCAGCCTAAAAGAGCAGCAGAGCTCCTGAGAAGGGAGTGCCTGTGCAGCAGCTACTGCGAGTGGGTGGGTGGCTATCCGCAGGAATTGGGCAAGGATGAGATCCCTGCCGCGTCGTACATTTGGATGGGCCTGCTTTTCATGGTCTGACCTCACAATAAACTCTAGGTTCTGGTTTTTGTCCTGAATCCCTTATGAAACCAAAGGCAGTAAACCACTCCATCAGATGACACATGGGGTGTGTGTAACAATACAATAGAAAAAGAGCTGCTGTGTCAGCTTGGCCAGTTCTTCCCCCCTATCACTCATTCTGACGCAGGCATCTTGTTTCGCACTTTGTGCTCAATATTTTCTTGTAAGCCAAATTTTCTGTGATGGAGTCACGGTGACTGAAGAGATTCTTCAGCCAGCTGGTCACAATGGGCCCTTTGTTGAGCCGACAGACAGAGCCCTCTCCATTGTGCGCAGTGACGGCAGAGCCATAAAGCTGCCCCTGTAATGCTCCTGCAGCGCTGATCTCTGAGAGGAGGGAAATTCCTTTCCCTTGGTGTCATTCTCCTACACAATGCCGAGAGCCTCGATGTTCTAGCAGAGCTCAATGCAGAGCTTGCTCTTTTTGAGCAGATGCAAAAGGCTGCGTTAACGCAACATTACAACCGAGCTGAACTGAGTCTGCACACAAAAGTCAGAAAAACACAGCCTTGAACTCTGCTCAGCAACTGTATCCCAGGCACGGAGGCATGTGCGCTATTTTCTATTAGCGCATAGTTCCCCGTCCGAACGCAACACTGCTTTTCCCTCACGAAAACTTGGGAGTGATTAAAGCCTTTAGGAAAAAAAAATAAATTGAAAAAAAAATCAGCTAGTGATTTACTGGTGGGCTTCCTTTTATGTTTGGAGCTCGCTATAATAAAGCCCATGCTATGCGCTCGCTGGCACAATGGTGCAGCTCGGGCTGCTCGGCAGCACAGCTCCCCACTTCCAGACTATTCCTGCCTTCTACACAACGGCACCCTCAAGCAAATGGAAAATCCATTCATTTCCTTGGATTAAAAGCCCTACAACGAAACCGAGATTAAAAGGTGATTACATATCACCGCTAGGAGAAAGGTTTAAGACGGAAAGATAATAAACCCAACCACCTGAATTATTCAAGCATGAAATCCACACCTTAGTAATTTCAGAAACACGGAATGTGATTACCGATTACTGCCTGAAAAGAAAAAAAAGCCTTTGTAAGGAGGTTTGCACAGTAACAACAACATTGCTGCACCTTAAGGTCTGAAACAAATACCGAGAGGTATTTGAAAGTGATCTGTCACGAAGTAGCAAGTGGAGGCGAGACTGATGAAAGATGAAATAAGACTAAAATTGTAGAATATTTAATTTGTAACGTCATCAAACATGAAGACTGATATTTTATTTGTTGCATTATTCCTTACACTCAAAAATTTCGAACTATCACAACTTGGAAAGACTGATTTATTTCGTGTGTGTTACATTGTAAGAAAAACAAAAATTTCTATATTTAAGAAGAATTTTATGTTAACTGTAAATTGCTTTTTGATAAGATCCAGCATTTCATCAAAGGACACTTTAAAAATTCAGTTTATAAAATGAAAGTAATACTGATGCATACTAGGTTTCAAATCCTGAACCACACAACCCTGACATGTATATTTTGCGCTTCTAACTCCGTGACTGTATCTGGCATTGGGTAGCTCCTGATCTCCCTACATACAGCTTACCCTGAAGCCCTACTATCAAACCCCTCCAAATTTATACCAAATATATCCACATTTTCCTGTTTCTTTCATTCAGATGCCATCAGCATACTATACAACTCAACTACTTCTCCTAAATTTCCAATGCTGTTGAATACATAAACACTTCAACAACTGTCTCTCTCACCTGTCAGAACTGTTATTCTGTTTTTGTTGAAAGCACTACACAGGTAAATATTTCTACCAAAAAGTTCTTTTTTTTTTCCTTAAAGGAGACAAATTCATAGCTAATTCAGGAAATTCTGTATTTCATTACTAGCATCCTTGAATCCTGAAACACTGTGTTGCCTACTTATCTTTTGTTTCAGGCAGATAACAGGATGATAAATTTGAGGGATATCAAGTTTAATCTCTTGTTTGGACAACAGAAATGCAATAACTCTAATCTCTATTTCACTATCTTTACAAACAACTATGGAATGATTTTCACGATGATAATTTAGCTACTTAGTTTGCTCCATGTTGTTTCAAAGTATTTGCGTACTGTCAAATACATTTTTGAATAGGCATTTTCAGGAAGAGCTTTTTATGCAACTATGTTTCACTTTATTCTTCAAGTTACAGAAGAGCTCTTCCTTTCACAGGATTACAGAACTAACTAAATAGCATTGCAGAACATTTCTTTTTGCTACATTTCAAATGAACTGTTCCAATCTGTGTAGAAAAGGTTTGTTTTTCCCCACAATAAGACAAAGAATTGACTCACACATATAATTAAACTAATGCAGAAACATTTTCAGGATTGAAGTACACATTCAAAAAACATTAATATAGATCCTAACAATGTTTCCACTTGGTGGAAATCACACAGATTGGAAACATGCAGTGGCTCTTTACTGTAAAGCATCTTACCTGTGCCGGCGTATTTGTCTGTCATGTTGATATCAATATCCAATTTTAAAGTCAGCATCGTCCTAATGACATCATCACTGCCTTTGCCAGCTGCCCACATAAAGGATGTTCTTCCCTCAAGATCTGAGTCATCTTTTACAGAAGGATGTTTCAAAAATACTTCAACTGTTTCCTGAAAAGACATACTGTTCAAATTAACATTAAAAGGAATCTGCAACAACAAGAAACTATTGTCTCATGTAGCTGTTTATGAAGCAAATCAAAGCTTCATTTTTCCATTTATGTTTATAAAGAGTAATAGCTCAACAGGAGCACTGTATCTATTGCTATACCATTTCCCTCACCAGTGATCATAGTGCATCCTTAACTATGACTTTAACACCGTCATTTAACACCTTTTTCTTTTCAGTGTCAAATATGATGTGTTATCACAAGGAAGCAAAAGACACTATAGTCTCTGTGAAGAAAGCTATGGGGAAAATAGCATGGGTTTATCCAAACATGACAGTAACACTGTGATGAGAAAATTACAAAATCCTTTAGGTTGAAAAAGACCTCTTAGATCATTGAGTCCAACCTATGACCCAACACCACTATGTCAATGACAAGACCATGGCACTGAGTGCCATGTCCCATCTTTCCTTAAATACCTACAGGGATTGTTACTCCACCACCACCCTCCTTGGGCAGTCCATTCCAACATTCCATCAGCCTTTCTGTGAAGAAATTCCTTTTGATGTCCAACCTAAGCTTACCCTGAAAACAATGTTCTTTCATAATAATTTCCCAATATAATTTTTTTCTCTCTAATTATAAATACACATGCAAATATTTTACTTTGCCCATCTCTAATATTTTGACTGTTAAGAAAAAAAGGGTCACCATGGACATTTTTCCTAATGTTTAATAACATAATCAGATTACTAATTACTGAAATACTATAAATTAGAAAATATTAAGGGAATCTTTACATCTTAGTCCAGTCTTTCCATTGTAACTGTTAAACTAAAATCTCAAATCAAGGCAAAAAAGAAATATTCCTTTAAATGGTTGTTTGTGTTAAGCTGTCAGCAAATGGGTCCACTTGTTCAACCTGCTGCTAGATTCTTAATGAGTCACCCAGGAAAGGGAGAGAAAATCACGACTATTAGAAAAAGAATAAAAGGAACTTTTTCCCTTTTCTATCTAATGCCTTAAAAGTCTGTCTATGTAACAGCTGGGAAACATCTGATATGAGTCACTGGTAGGCTAGCCAATAAAAACCTGAAAAAAATCCCAGGTTTCATTATTTTACTTTATATTTATATTTTACTATTAACACTTCTTAGCCTTTCCTCTGTATGACCCCACAGTAGCTCTATCACTACTCTGGGTAGGACAGGAATTTCCTAGCTACAATGAACTAAATTTTTTTAATCATGAAGGTGCTTGAATGCCTAAGTACCACTGATCAATTTGGATTTGTTTTTTCACTACTTACTATTTCACCCCCTAAAGAAATAGGAAATTTCTCATTTATCTTATGGTATTGACCTAAGATCCTTACAGCTTTGTGAATTTAGGTCTCAGCTACCAGTTTATTGTGAAAAGGTCCAGCCAGAAGCAAGGAGAGATGGAAGCATAAAGCTTTCCACACAAACCCAGCATGAGTTGATAGCTCTGTGTACTCACACTGACCACCACTACACCTCAGACACAAACAGCCTCTCATTAGGCCAGAAACTCAGCACCCTCCCAGGGCTCTGCACTGCTGGAAATCCTGCAGAGTGAAAAGCACTGCAAAGGTTGCTCTTCTTCAATACTGAGGCACACATTCTAAAAAATACAAATATTTTATTTTTCCATTAGGTTTTGGGAAAGCGACGCTTCTTTCAATGACTCTTTCTTTTCTACAACTTTTAATTGGAAAAAGTGGAAGAAAATCCCACACTGCTATAAGAATTATTTTCTAAAATGAAGTTACCACAACTTGAAAACAAAACAAAATGAAATTAATCAGGATGATTAACAAATCAGGAAATAGAAGTATCAATCAGTTTAATTCTACATGTATTTTGTTACAAAAGATCACATGTATTATGACACTATTTAAAAAAGTGGAGGAAACAACATAAAAAACAACAAAGCTGAAACATAACAGTAAAGGAGAGAGCTAAACGTGAAATATTTAATCCAGTGCTATCAGGAAGCTGAAAAATACTACACATTATTTTTGAATATTTAGAAATAAGACAGGGGTATCCACATTTCATTTACTAGATCAATGTATATAAAAACATGAAAGGGAACTACATTGTTTTGAACACCTCTGGAAAAATTAAGAAAAAAAGATTTTGTCCTGCTACTGAAATCAGTATGAAGAGAGTATCTAAACTCAGTTGGTTAGAGCATGGTGTTAATAATACCTGGGATCAATCCCTGTTTGGACCACTCATTTAAGAGCTGGACCTGATGATTTTTGTGGGTCCTTTCCCACTCAAAATATTCTGTGATCCGGAAATAAAGATTCTCTGATCTTCCTTCACACATGAAGTTCAAAAATTAAAATAGCAATGTTTCTTGGGACCTCCTGTGGGATGCCCAAGATATCTAAATTTAGGTGGCTATATTAGGCAAGGTCTCTTCTTCTAGAACTTTTCCTGTCAAGTAAGTGGGGATAAGTTAGTCTTAGGGAACAAATTCTTCACATAAATTAAGCACTGGCTAAATCTCTTCAGTCTTTAAAAAGACTGAAGACATATTATAGTCATAAAGTGATATTATAGTAAGTAACACACAAAGAAACAGGACAAAGAACAAGATATCAAAGAAAATAAAACTGAAAGCCCTGCAAATATTTACCATAAATATAAAAGAAGAAACTTTCTTCTTGTTAGGGACTAAAAAACATCACATTTTAACTGAAAAAAGCCACACCTAACCAAAGATGGACAAACTGAATAGAACAACAATGTGGCTTTCAAACCATGAGTATAGAGATAGCATTGCCAGAACAAACATGGATGTATCTCCACTCAGTTGTTTGATCATGTACATGGAGTGCAGTGGTGGGAATTACTCAATGATATGCATGTAAAGGAGAAAAAAAGCAAATAGTGGTGCTCAGAAACAACTGGACTGGTAAAAACAGAGTCCAGACATAATTTAGGCAAGGGGCTATTGAGTACATCACCAGCTAAATCAGGCTTGCAGATCTGAATGAAACCCTCCTGTGTGATTTTTCATGTAAGATGGGGAACAGAAAATTCATTGTAAATACACAAGATTACAAAAGAATGTCTGATTCCATCATGTACTTTATTTCCCCTTAAATCATAGATGATATCACAGTTTGGCTGGCTGATGGGATCAAAAGGCAGCAACATAATGAAGATGTTTCATTCAACTGAATCAATCCCAGGAAAAGAAAGCCAGTATGAAAAATCTTTTTAGGAATACATCAATATAGAAAAGAAAAAAAAACAGGATAAAAGAATGTGGAGATAATCACCAGATGGTAAACAAAACCCCTTTTTTTCTATGAGTCTAGCTCAAACATGAAAGAAAGGCTTTTACAAGAAATATATTTTAGATGTGTGAATTAGGCCCAAATTGTACACAGCCCTAAATGGACAAAAATCAGCATCAACAAAAATTCTCTAAAGTGAAGATTACACAGAGATATACTTCAATAAAAGTCTGAATTAAAAAAAAAAATCTGGATGGTCTTAGTAAGACCACTTCCAAAAAAAACCCCACCAAAACCCCAAAACTCACCCTCATAAAGGAGAAAAGATATTGGTCTATTCCCTCTTTCAATACTACTGCTAGATTTGTTATTTGAATTGCTCTCAAGGGCATTTAAATTTTCATTTTTTTATTTTCCTTGTTAACATGTAGGTATGCAAGAAAGACCCAAATTACTATCCTTGCTAAGAAAATGTTGCAATATGGACTACATAACTATTACATTAACTAGGCACTAAATAACCCTTTCTGTAAAGGCAGGGTATGAAAACTACGAGAGGTAAAGGAGCTTAGGAAAAAGTTTCTTAATTTCCAGTGCTTGAGAACTACTTCTGCAACATCTGTGACAGGCAATCATTGAAGTGCTGACTTTTAAACTTGGCTCTACTGTATCTGATCTTGCTCTGGGAAAAAAATTACCTATTATACCAAAGTATAAGAATTAAGCTGTCTGAGAAACCTACATTCTTTGCTGTCTGAGTTTAAAAAATATTTTTAAAAATTTTAAAAATATAGTGTTCCTGAAGAATTATGACAAAAGGCACTCAACTCTTCAGCCGTGCTTCATGAGACAACAGTTCATTCATAATGCCAAATAATCATAAATTAATCACCTCCTTGAATGCAAAGACTGGTTTGACTAGTCCTGCAGCAGCTGTGCAAATACTCCTACAGGTCATCTTACTCTAGATACCTTATAACTGCTTAGGCTTCATTATAATGAGCCCTAAAACCTGAAAGCACTGTGAAATAGTAGGTGTCATTCTGCTTTCTGTTGAAGTAACTGAATGACTATTGTGTATTCTGATGCAAACATATGGCTCAAAGGGCCTTTTTTTTGAACAGAAAGTCAGTTTTTGTAAATCTACCTTTTAATAGTTTGAAATTAACCAGATTTGTATCACATAAGAGAACTCTGAATTAACTCATGCCAAGAACACTGTGTTTATATGATTTCAGAAACAATTCCAACACGCTGATGAACTATAAAGATTTTAGCAAAATATATGTTTACTTCACATTTAGGATATGCTCTACTTACAGCAAAGTTGCTCTGTGCTGCATAATGTAGGGGTGTTGCACCTTGACTATCAGATGGGATAGTTCCGAACTTATTTCTTTCTAGTAAGAGATGGACAATCTGTGAATGACCTGAGAAGAATAATATAATAAAAACAAATTTTTTATGAAATCCTGAAGACAATAAAATGCTTATATAAAAAAATAGTAAAAAAACCCCTGCTGGCAAACAAAAAACCTAAACTGAAACAAAACAAAAGAAAACAAACAGACTTCAATAAATAGTCACATATTTGTATTGTAGCCATTATAGTTTAAATGTAAGAGACAAACATAAGACTTGATATTTGAACTATTAAGTCTGTCATGTACTTTCTTCCCAATAGTGCTCCAGTGCCATACTCTGTATTGACACTTTTGGGGGGCATCTATAAATCAGAATGACTATAAATACAAAATTCCTTTTAACAGAAATCACTAGAGCTTTACCCTAAATAAAGAAACCAGTAGTAACTGGCCAGCCAGAAAGCTATGATATTGTAATGAATTGGTTGAATATTTCCAGAAAAAGCTTATAATAACTCCTTTGAGATGCTGCATTTGAGTGACAGGTCAGCCAGAAACAGTAAAGTGAGCATAGGCTGATGATGATGAGCATTTGTACATCTGCATTAAAACACAAGCTAAACCACTGTTGACAATTTCATCACACATCATCTTGTTTTACAGAAATCAAGTGTAAATTCTTCACTTAGGTTTTATTTAACCAAAATTTCATCTGAGAATGTATAACAGAATCAGAGGCTAGTCTACTACCAGCTGCTATAAACAAGCTCACACACAACTTTACTAAAAACAGATAAAAATATTTTGAGATTAAAATCACAACACTTTTGGAGGATGGGTAAACTTTATATTCACTTCACAGACAGGAAAACAAAGACAAATACAGTATATTGCCACTAAAGTCAACCAGTCCATTCATATACTTGTTTCTGCCAGCATATGCAGCTCACAGAGTATCTTAATAATTTAGTATTTTAACCAATACTATAAAACCACTCTGATTTTACAGGTGAAAACTCCCAGTACCTCATATGTCAGAAAAGCAATAATTTTGCAGCTTGTTACTTTTTCACAGTTGTCTTGAATCACTTAAGGATAAATGAAAAGGTAGGTAAACCTCCCTGCTAGCAGTAGACCCTTTTTAATGAAAACACCAACAATTACAGAATGAAGCTGTCTTACAGTTGTGGTCTGTAGCTCTTACAAACCTAAGACATGGAGTTGTGAAATGGAACTTAGACTTCATATGTACAGAAATATTAGAAATGAGAGAAAATGGTCTTAAACTTGGGTCAAAAAGGATGAAGTTATGTAAGAATTTTTTTCTTTCTAGGGGCCTTAGGCTGTATAGGAAGGCTCCTCTTTCCTGTTAGCCATTAAGAGAACCTGGGATGCAGAACATCACATTATTCTGTCCTGTCCTACTACAAAAAAAAACCCAAACCAAAACAAAAAGAAGAGATATAATGTTGCTATGCTATTCCCACCTCAAGAGTATAAGAAGTCAATTGAGGTTCACTGGAAGAAGTTGCTTTGGAGTGGAATCCAAGCAGAAAAACCATAGGAGTACTGACTCTGAAAGAAAAATTACTAAGCTTTTCAGGACAGATAGCTAGAAAAAGGGAACCTAACTCCATAATCAGGACAGGAGGTCTAGCTAAATTATTAGGAGAATAAGGCTTGAGGGAGTTGAAAAAAAAAATTGTATTGGGTGCAACAATAAAGAAATTGGTGCAAAGGTGGATCTCGCTTCGCCATTAATATAAACATTAAAACTCATTTCTTGAGGTCAAGAACTGTTGTTTCTGTTGTACTCTTTTTTAGCAGAGATGTAACTTGGTTGATACTTTTATCTACACAAAAAAGGTAAGAGGAGCAACAATGATCTTAAGATGCAGTCACATGCAATCCATCATATCTAAGAAAATTTGTGGCAGCATCCCTGCACTGCTTTAAATCTCCTACTTTTAACCTATGTAGTAACATCTCTCTTTAAGACCTACATAAAACATTAACTTCAGCTTAAAACCATAACCCTGAAAATTAATAATGATTCACTAACCAGAAATTCCCAAAGAGCATATGCCACCTAGAGACCTCATCAAGTTCACAAAGTAGTCTGGAGGTCCTGGCACATCTTCCCCTTTTATTCTACATTGATTAGACAATCCATTTTTCTAACAGACAAAACTTGTCTCTTAAATACAATAAATTTTGCTTCTTGGATGGAACCAAGTGATAATTACTATTTCTTTGGAAAGCTGATCTTATGACAGCTGATCCTTAAAATGCTTCACAATTTCTCTGCTAAAATTCAATATCCCTACATATATACAAATTTGAGAACACTTTTCTTTCTTTTTTGTTTTAATAAACATAATCAAAGTACAGGCATATTGCCACTGGAGTTGCAGCAACTTGCTCCAGTGAACATCTGATTCTTGTATTGGCATTCTTCATCTGCAGTATCCCAAAGGACCATTGGGATAACCTTTTAACCAAGCCTGTTAAAAGGGGAGAGAGACTCTTTGAAGATTCTTTTATCCTGTGGGGTTTTTCTTCCTCCTGAATGGAAATGGGAGATGCATTTTCTAAATAATATTTTTTGTGTCTGTCATTTTATGGGTTGTGTTTCCCTGCATTTAGACTATTTACATTTAATCAGGTTTTAACTTATTTTGTAAGGATCCAGTTTTTGTCAATCCAAACCAAAATTCACATAGGCAAGGTTACAGTTTACAGAGCATCTGAGTCTCAGGGTAACAATCTAAACAGAGAAAAACTCTACACAGATAAAACTTGTTGTCAGATCTGAATAGATTGTCATAGCATGTCTGATGAAGAGCTTATACTAGAAGTGCCAATTCTGCCATTTTTTTTTTGTTTACTTGTGCTGGCATTATCAGAGCATCTGCATTTTCTTTGTGGAAATCTTCTCAAACCCCTTATTTAGTTTATGAGGGGTAGTTTAATAAAAACTAGATAATATAATCACAAATCCACTTAACCAGGCAGACATGAACTGTAGTACCTCACAATAGGCTGAAATTGAGCGTGTGACTCATGATGCCACCATCAACCACTCTGCATTGTGGAGCAGCTCAGCTCCCTCAGGCACCTTGCAAACCCCATGTGACCATCTTACCTACAGACCAAACAAGGGTACTAGCTTAAATCTGTGTATGAAATGTTAGTCAAGTTATCTTTTCAGATAAAAAATAAACAGAAGCTCTGATATTTTCTTCACAAACTCCCATAGATTGTGTTGCTTTGATGCTGGGCTGTGAACACCCCACCTGAGACACCACTGCTCCAGAGTATCTGCTTTTTTTAACCTATGATCAAAGCTGCAAATGCAAGAACAACCTCAATATACTCTAACTGTTCTTAAATCATCAGTACATAAAACCTGCTGAAGTAATGCATTGTGCAACGCTTTGGAGAATCTGAAGCTAAAATAAGCAGTCTACACACAACTTCTAATCCTGGTCAAGCAGAAACTCTTATTGCTCTACGCAATTAGTTATCATACTGCTAGGCTGGAATTAAATAAAAATCAGAGACAAAGACTGAACAGTACAGTTAATTAATGACTAAGTGACTTCAGCACTGTCCAGTTTACCAAGTAAGGCTGCCCAGTGGAGGGGAGTTCGAAACAAGTTGTCATAAGATGTCACATTGCAGCCTTCATAGGAGGTCAGGACATCCACAACTGCTACATTCCCATCTGCAACAGCAAAATGAAGAGGAGTTCGTCCTTCATAGTCTTGCCAGTTAAGCAGAGATTCTGTAGGTGCAGCTTCCTTTAAAAAAAACAGAACAACAAAATTTTAAGAATATTAAATAAAAGAGAAAACATATACAATCTTTACAGATGCGTTTTTCAGAGAGATATGCTGTCCTTGTTCAGTAAAATGTAGCTCTATAACCAAATACTTTTGTTACAGTATAGGCTACTTTCAAGTATTTCTCATAGAATACTTTTTTATACTTAATTATTGTATAAGACCTGATTTCTGGTACATACCCCAAAGTTTTACCAGTCTAATATGCAAGTAGTTCCTTAAACAGATCTTTAAAAGTTAACTCCGGCTCTAACTAGAAATTCCTACAAAATTTACAAGTTGAAAATGACATATATATCTTCAGATTTTCTCCAACAACACTTCCCTTTTTGCACAAGTTAATTTTATGACTTTCATTATAATATTCTTCTAGCATTTTATAGCCCTAAAGTATTTCCAAAGGAGATGTCTACATCTCTAGCTGACAGCATAGAAGTGAGAGAGTACTTCCAATAATGCATCTACTTCTAACAGGCTTGATTTTGAATTTAAAAAGTCTTTCAAAGTTTCATGGTAAGTCACTTGATCATGTAACATAGGCATTAATAGAAATAGCTTGACTTTTCATCACCTTTTCTTTAAAAATATGCTAAATTACTTACACATAAGGTCTATAGCTATACAGTTTTGTATTATGATAATTTCATCTCTATAATTATTTTTTATACAGATTTATCTTTGTGAATTTCTTTCTCAGGTAAAAGAGCAGAATAGGTACAAATGAACATAATCTTAGCATTTGAGAGATCTTCAAATGGCAAATATCATAAAGGCCCTGAAACACAAACTTTAAACTTCACTTTTCTGAAAAGAGAGGCATTACTAGAAAAAGTGGTAAACAATAATACACTGGCTTTCCTCCAGTCCTCAGGCACCTTTCCTGTTCTCCATGATTTTTCAAAGATGATGGACAGTATCTTAGCAATAACATCAGCCAACGCTAATTAAATGCTAATTAAGTTGCCGATCTCAGACAAAAAGACCCAATCAGTTTTAGATTAGGTATCATTAATGTCAGCCATGTTTTGTTAGAGCCAAAATTTAACATACTTAAAACATACTGGAGTTCACTAATATATGTAATCATCAGTAGAATAACAAATAATCTATTAAAAACATTAAAAAACTTATAAATATTACTCTCAACTAAAAATGCAAAGTTAACATTGTTACACATACAAACCACAATAATCAAAAGCATGTGTAACACTTCTTTTGATAAACATTCAATAACATTTACCTGAGCCACTACAGTGAAAATGTGAATGTTCTTCCCAAACTTTAACAGTTGTCAAGAGAAAGCTAACTGATAATATGCATACTTCTTGTCTTTTCATAGAGCTCAGCAGGGGGAGCATAGAGCCTACTGCAAAAATTAATTTTAAGATAATCACTTTTAAGAATTGCTAAACATGAATTATGATAGGCACAGAAGTTATTGCTGAGATTCTAAGTCCACTAGAGGAAAACGTGTGTGAACAAAATGGACAAACAAGAAAACAACTGCTTCTTCACTTCTAATTTGCTGATGTAACCCTGACAGCTAATTTTCAAGCCTTCCAGAAGCACAACAACATCCTAAATAAATGAATCCTAAAACTCCTGGCTTAAAGTCATTGATGTTGCCAAGAAATATCTCCATACTAAGAAGTGTTATTTTTGCAAACTGGTGCAGAATCTCCAATGACAAAGACACTATCGATATTCTAGTCTAAAGTATTCATGTGTTTTGAATTTTTTGGCCACTTAAAGTAAAATTTTCTAGGCCTGCTTCTGCCTACATTCACAAGTATAATTTCTTTAGATTTTAAGTGCGTTTGGTTAGCTATAATTAAACTGTCATGCTGTATTAATATTTTAAGCACAATACAGAGAAGAAACAGAAGCTAAGCATTTTTCTGTGCCAATTAGAACAATGGAATTGTAGGCAATAATGGAAAGTGTGGTATAAACAAATGTCATGTCTCCTACCATGAAGAATAAATAAAGAGAAGAGATACAAAATAGACAGAGAGCAGTGAGCAGTTGCTTCTATCATAATAACCAAACCTTATTCTGTTCTTTTCTCCTTAAATTTTCCCAACATTTTTCATGTAAAGCACAATCTGGAAAGGTGGAAAAAGAAGTTGACCATGAGAGGATCTCCAGATTAGAGCTTCTCCCTACTTCACATGTTTAATTTCTACATATGTTGAGTTCCAGTTTGGCTGTATTTTATGGATTTCCATTTCAGATATAACCAATTTGTGTATAACTGTCACCCCTGCACACCCAACCTACTTTCTCAGCATTCAGCTGAGCTCTTTTCATAATTGTTTATTTTGACAATATTAATGGACTGTGTACTACATAAATATCAAACAGAAAGATGACACTTAATTTTAAGAATTTATAAACAGGAGACAATATCTGGCCACACCCAAAGGGCAGAGTACAGAAAAACAAGACAGTATTTTTCAGTACCATAGACTGTGGTCTCGATAAAACCAGCAGCTAAACTTTTGTCAAGCTTTTGTAAAGCAGCACTGGAGAATTCCAAGTAGGATACTAGAGAAAAAATAATTTTCTGGGGAATTCTTCCACAGTGTTAAAGATAACAAGAGAGAAACAACAGCAGTGTTGTTTTTCATAACTTGGCCAGCAGCCACCAAAGGTAGTCTGGAAGCAGACATTGATATCTCTCTGCTGTCTGGGCAATGGCACAGTGCTTAGAGAAAGCAAAGACAAATGGTTTGGTTGGATGTGATTAAAAATGGGGAAGCAACAGTGACACAGACACTTGCCTTTTATACTGCTATCACCACTAAGACAGTATTTTCACAAACTTAAAAATGCAATTATCTATTAAGACACAAGATGATAGAAATTTTCACTCTGTGTGTACATCCATTAGAAACACAATGCAGAATGTGGAAAACTATAAAGTTAGAAGACCTAGAGAGGAATGAGAATCAAACATGATGTTTAGACAGACTTAGAAATGGGAAATATAGCAAAAAGCAGCTAAGAAAAGAGGGGAAGACTGTGAGCTCTGCTGTGTCTGTGCTGTGAAGCTCTGCCACTTCAAGACAACTAAAAAAAACACTTCAATTTGGAGAGATCTTACTACAGGATTAAACTCAGGGCACCATCACCACCACAAAAAGGTATTTATACTCAACAAAAAATTCAGTCAACAGATTGATTACCTAATAACAACATTTCTGTGTCATGAACTTTACAGCATAGCTAAATTACTTTTTCATTTAAACTTGTTATTAACTTACTCTGTTAGTAAGCACATATAGATGTAACTAATTGCAATAAAAACAATTAAGCTGATGCACGAAAAAGCCTAGATGAAATCAAGAATACACTCTTTTCGGCCCAGTGAAAGTGCCTCTGTACCACTGCACCCAGCATGAACAACAAACAGGAGGAGTTGGAAGCCTCCAGAAAGGAGCTATGACCCAGTTGCCACTACTGAGATGTGGTGGGATGAATCCATGACTGGTGTGCAGCCACAGGCTGCTCCGAAGGGACAGGACAGGAAGGAGGGTCAAAGGAATTGCTCTCAACAATAGGTGGATGGATTGCAACGTGCTGTCCCTGAAAAACAGCCATGAGCGGTAGAAAGCTGTAGGCAGGAATCAGAGCCTGAGGCAATAAAGGGAACCTTGTGGTCAGTGTCTACTACAGACTGCCTGACCAAGGGGAGCCTCCTGACAAAGCCTTCTTGCTCCAGCTGCAGGAGGCATTGTGCTGGAGGCTCTTGTCCTGCTGGGGAACTTCAAACACCTTGACATTTGCCAGAGAAGCAGCATGGTGAGGCATAGGGAATTCAGGAGACTTCTGGGAAGAATGGAGGATAACTTCTCAAGACAGGTGACAGACAGCTCTAACAGAGGCAATGTGACACTGGACCTGATAGTCACCAAGCTCTACCTGACCAACTCAGTGGCCCTCTATGATGGAGTGACTGCATCCATGGAATGGCTATCGATGTTATCTTTCTGGAATGCTGAAAAGCCTTTGATGCAGTCCCCCACAATGTCGTTGTCTACAAATTGAAGAGATTGGATGGGTGAACTGTCTGGTGGATATGGAATTGGCTGGACAGTTGCATCCAGAGCAGTAGTCACTGTCTCAATGTCCCAATGGATAATGATGATGTCCCTCAGGAGGCTGTGCTGGGACCAGAGAGATTTAAGGTATATATTAATGGCACAGGTGAAGGGATTGAGTGCACCCTCAGCAAGTCTGCAGATGACACCAAGCTGAGTGGTGCAGCTGACAAGCCTGAGGGATGGGATGCCATGCAGTGCGACCTGGCCAAGCTCAAGAAGTAGCTTCCCATGGGAAACTCATGAAGTTCAATGAAGCCGAGCGCAAGGTGCTGCACCTGGATTAGGGCAACCCCAATATTAACACAGGCTGAGGGATGAACAGACTGAGAGCAGCCCTGCCAGGAGGGGCTTGGGGTGCTGGGTAAAGGATGAGAGGCTGGACATGAGCCTGCAATGTGTGCATGTGACCCAGAAAGCCAAACGTGTCCCGGGCTGCACCAAAAGCAGTGTGGTCAGCAGGCTGAGGGTGGGGATTCTGCTCCTCTGTCCTATTCTCCTGAGACTCCACTTGGAGTACTTCATCCAGCTCTGGGGTCCCCAGCACAGGGAAGATATCAACCTGTTGGAGTGAGTCCAGAGGAGGCCACCAAGGTCATTAGAGGGATGGAGCATCTCCCTATGCAGAAAGGCTGAGAGAGTTCTCTCATGAAGAAGAGAAGGCTCCAAGAAGACCTTACAGCAGCCTTCCAGTACATAAAGGGAGCCTACAAGAAAGATGGAGAAGGACTATTTACAAGGGCGTGTAGTGACAGGACAACGGAGAATGACTTTAAACTGACAGTAGGTTTAGATTTGATATCATGAAGAAATTCTCCTGTGAGGGTGGTAAAGCACTGAAACAGGTTGCCCAGAGAAGCTGTGGATTCCCCATTCCTGGAAGAGCTCAAAGGGCTGGATAGGGCCCTGAGCAACCTGATGTAGTTAAAGATGTCTCTCCCTGTGGTAGGACAGTTGGACTAGACAACCTTCAAAAGTTTCCTACCAACTCAAACTATTCTGTGATTCTTTTAATCATTGTTTAAAAAAACAAATAAACAAACACAAACAAGCCAAAAAAATAGTCAAAAAAACCTGGATATGATCATGATTCTGGATTACCTGAAGAGAATCTTTGAGAACATTTTCAATATGGAGATAAGTATTTTTAATCTTTTGTAGTACATCTGTCTGAGATAGAGTTAATTTTCCTTGCAGCTGCTGGGCTTTGTATTTGTGATCAAAACTGTTGATAACACACTCATGTTTTGGCTATTGTGGAATAGCATGGATTCTTCTTTTCCACGTCCTGCTCCCCTGCTTACCCCAGTGAATGGGCTGAGAGTGGGCAAGAGACTGGGATAGGACACAGCTGGGACATTTGATACAAACTAACCCAAGCAATACTTCATACCATATAATCTCATGCCCACCAAAAACATCTCAGGGACAGGGGGAGGACAGGAAGGATGCTCATGGCTACACCGTTTGTTTTCCCAAGCATGATTAAGCATGCTGAAGCTTTTTTTCCACTTTCCTGGAAGTAGCTGGCATCTGCCTGCTGATAGGAAATGTGAATAAATTTCCTTTTCTGCATGAGGCTTTTGCTTTCTATACTGGGGTGGCATTATCTTCATCCAGAAGTCTTCTTGCCTTTCTTCTATTTTCTCTGCCTTGAAAGAGGGCAGGTGAGTGAGTGAGTGGCTGTGTGTGTGTGAGCCTCTTGTCTGAGCCCAACACACCACAACTTTAAAAAATATTTGCCTTTTGACTACCTAATGTTTGGAAAAGTCTGTAGTTAAATACAGAGATCCTTGTGTACTTTGCAGCAAGTTTACTTCTCCAGCAGCAGAAAAGTAGATACAAATTCAAAGTTTGTGACAAAATTTTGTCACAACAAATTATTTCACAGCTGGACACAAATTACAAATATATTCAATAAACAGCAGTAATATAGAAATACAATCTCTTTGATGCTGATAACTTCTCTAAAACTATTTTTATAGTAAAAAAAGTATCAGTAACTGTAAGATTGCCAGAGTAAATTGAGAAAAAGCAAAGAAAGTTTTCATTTTCATATTTAAGTTCTCAGCTTGCAAGCTAATCAGGCAGACAGACATACAAGTCCTTGTAGTTAAAGTATAATCACTATATGTCTAGTTCAGAAAGACCTTCAAAAGACAAAGATACAGGAAGATTGTTCTAATGTGACAGAAAATTTAAATTTAGGCCTCTGTATCTTTCCATTTTAGTGAAGCTCAAAGATTTTCACAAAATAAAAACCAAGGTAAAAATCAAGCTGAACATATGACTTCATTGAACCCATTATAACTGGCATTGCAGAAGATAAACTGAAACATTGCAGAAAGAGAAAATATGCTATCTATGAAACAGTTTTAAATGCACACACAAAATTACATAGAAAGTCTCTCAGCAAACTGATTGTGGGCTGACTGACAACTGATCAAATATTTCCCAGAATTTTAACCTGAAAACCCAAATTAAACGGAAATTTTTAATATAGATAACTAGATATAAACTTTCAAATAATGAAGGAAAGACACATAACAAAGAAATCAGTGTGCAAAATGCAACTGAAATGAGCAATATGACTGACCATTTTATCTAGCAAAACATTTAAGTCTTTCCTTCCCCCCTTATGAGACTTAGAGCAAAGACATTCACCCATAGAACCCAAAACAAACTCCTTTCGAGAGAGCAAAAATATTTAGGATTATTTCTTACAAAGTTCTAGATATTAGGAAAACCAAATTATTTCATTCTCAAAGAGTCAACGGACCAAAATTAGAACTCTCAAGAGAATAAAAAATATTTCCATCAGAGGAAAGTAGTAAGAACAGAAAGTGTTACATATATATATAGCAGACTTTCTTACCAGAATACATTTCACTGTGTGGATTGCACTAGGGTCCTTGTTGTTAGCTGCCCAGTGAAGCGGGATTTTTCCTTCAATATCAGGAATTCCAATATTTGAATCGTGTTTTATGAGAAGTTTCACGTGCTCTGGGTTATTGTAGTAGGCACTCCAATGCAATGCAGTTTGCTGCAACACAAAATTCACAAGCTTTTCCAACATGTTGAAAAGTTGTTGAAACATAAAAATGAAAGTTGGCTGAAACCAGCTTTAAACAACAGGTAAATTAGCAAACTTTTGTCACACTTCAATAAAGAGGACTGACAAAAAACTGAGGACATATACCTCGGGTGGCTGACAACAGAAAATTTGTGAAAATAGGCTTTAAACAAAGCTGAACAAGCGGCCCATCTACCTTAGTAAGGGCAGATAATCGCACACCTTTGCTACTGAGAACTGAATTAGGTCTAAGCTGCACCACCTTATAGAAGATCCAGACTGAGAAGCCCTTATGCTTAGAACATAAGTACCTCTGGTAGGATACTAACTGCTTTTTATGAAGATTTGTTGGGCTATGGCAAGAGAAAAATGTGTATGCCACTTAGTACTGCCCTGGCTATTTGGTGCAGCGTTTCAGACCCACAGAAAAAATATCTGTGCTTGGTATTAAGCAATGACATCTAAGCTAGAATGATCATCTGAACCAGGCCCCAGCACCAGAGCTGTACTATAGAACAACTGCAGTGATTAGTGTGGTCCCTCTTAAATTTCAAACTCTGCTGGGATAACATAAATTGATGGAGACTACTCTCCATTAGGGGAAGGTGACACTGAATGCTGACACTGGACTTGGATCCATCTTGAATAAAGGTTTTGACTTTACTGTCTTTGATGACTCAGAATTCTGAGGTTGAATATTAGTGAATCTAATGCCCAATTACCCATGGCAGTCCAATAAAACATCAAAAAGCAATCCATGCTCCTATTGCCAATTCCTGACTGCCAACAGCTTTTTTACAGGACTTATCTATGTTCATAACTACATAAGCAAAACCAATGTGTGGGGGTTTCTTCACCAGAAAAACACTGGCATATTTACAAGTATTTCATTTACCAGACACACCTCTCCCAACTGCCAAGTAACAGAGAGTTTAAGATAAAGAATAATATTTTTTCCCAGCTCTCTTATCCTCTTGCCCCTATTAAACATGGCACTTTGATTGGAAACAGAGAAATAACTCCTGCAGGACATTTGCGTATAGAAGTACAATAACCTGGATTAGCATCCTTAAACAGTGACAAGGAATGTATAAGTTCACTATCTTATCCTTAACTTCTCTGTAAAGGAAGAAGGCAAAAAGGTGCCTATTTGTGTTCACTGCTGCCAGCTGTTAGCCTAGTACCATGGTACCAACAATAAGACAGCACAGTCTTTTTTTCTACTTGTCACTCACTGAGGAAGGGCTCCACAAAGTGCCACCACATCCTTGTACCAGTAAAAATTTGTAATAAATTAATGAGTGTTATTTATTAAATGGAGCTGACCAGTACTCCTGGAAACTGACAGCTGCAATGAAAGCAGAAACCTTTGGTTACCAGAAGGCCAACGCAGCCTTGGTTCACTGACTTCTCTCACTTAAAACCAGTTTCAGTCAGTTACCCACTTGGAAGCAGATGTAAAAGACATCTGTTCTCCCTCATGTTCAGGAAAAATATTTGACAATTTTGATGTGCACAGCTGCAGCAAGGAAACTGAAAAAGCTATGTGCCCAACAAGGCCAAACAGGTTGGACTCTGTGCCTGAGATCAGCTTTCACCAACCTGAATTCCATTTTTGCTACTACTCATGACATGAACTGGGAGAAAAGTGCTCCGTGTTTTGTGGGGAATCTGGCAGTGCTTTAAATATTGGCTTGGAAATCTGCTGAAGAGGCAAGGTTGCTAAATGGTTTCGGTTGGTTTATGCATACCTTTGTTAATTAATTAGCATGGTCTTGAAGTCAGCATGACCTCTCCAGAATGACTGCTGTAATTATAGGCAGTTTTCTAGTAAATCTTATCATTAAAAGATTCTAATGTGAGGTTTTTCAAAGGAAGGAAAGCAACACAAGCACATGCTATCCAGACTCTAACAAGGATCACAATGTTACAGAAAGATTTGGACGGCTTTTGAAGCCTCTGTTGTAACTATTCTCAAGAAGTCAGAGGAGCCAGTGCAATGAACTTTGACATCATTAACATCAGGAAAATACTAATATTTCTACTTTGAAGACCTAGAAAAAGTTTATGAGAAATAATTTTTTGCACACAACTGCTTGATGTAAAACCAATTTCTAAAGTTGCTACAAATCTTAAAATAAGCAGTTGTCTTAAAATAAGCAGTACTTTTACCTTGTTTCTGTCCTGGGTATCCACTTCTCCAGGTGCCATATGCTTTAACAACAAAGCTAAACATTTTGGACTTTTGTGACGTGTAGTTAAATGCAATGGTGTCATATCCTCTAAGTCCTTCTGCATCCAGTTTCCTCGACGAGCCAGTAAAAGCTTCATGAAGCGGTAATTTCCCTGGGTAAAGAAAAATATCAAAAATTTAAGTCAGTTTATCAAACCAAATTACGATATTTAGATATATTTATATATATTTATTGCATTACGGTGCCTAAAAAAGCTTGCAGCAAAACACAGCGCAAAGCTTTGGAAACATCTAATGAAGATTTTTTTTGTTAATATGAACTCTTCATTTTTAGGTCTCTTTTGCTACTTGGTTTTAGATATTTATATTCCCTTTGCAGAATAAGAGAAGGTTCATTAATACCAAAAATTCTGCATTATTATCAGAGTTTCTTAACTGTTTAACCTCTGTCAAAATCATGTGCAAACTGAAATAAGATCATTACATGCTGGTTTCAGCAAGGTAAGCAGTTATCAGATGACGAATAAAACTAAACATGAAGAAAGAATATAATTTTCAAAATCAAAGTAAGAAAAATAACCAGGAATGATTCAGAAAGATAAAATGCACTCATCTGAATACATAGCAAATATATGCAAAAGTGATTGTTTCTTACATTTTAAAATTGAGAACTGTATGAGTTTTGGTCTGCAATATATATAATAAATAGATAGGACAGCTAGCTTTACAACACATTGAAAATACTTCACACTAAGACTTTCACTAGGTTTTAACTATGTTTTCGAAAGAAATAACATAGAAATACTGATTTAGTAGTACAGCCAGCCTTGACTTGCTGCTACCCCTTGCTTGAAATTTATTTTCCATATAGGAGAGATGCTACATACAACATTTTGATGCTTCCACTTCCCAAAGTCAATGGTTTATCAAATCACCTTCAGCAGTTAAGTTGCAATCAAGGACTAGCAACTGCTGGAACAATAACTTATTAAAGCAAAACACCTGCACCTACCTTCAGTCATCATGGTTTAAACACTCCTGCTCTTTTCACATCCTAACTTTTAACCTTCCCTAAAGTGAAAGGAGTGTGTTGACTCCTAATTTTGCTCACTGCCTTCCAATGTTTCCCCAAGGTTCTAGGTTTTGTCAATTTCCCGTATAGATCATTACCTATAACTGTAAAGAAAATAGAAAGCTCAGAAGAGAAGATAAATTGTACTAATTCTCCCCCACTCAGGGAAAAGCTGGAGCATTTGATGAAGCTTTATTAGACAATGTACACAGGAAAGGTGACACTTAAATCAATAGAAGTCATGTCTTTGGATTCTTCTGCTTATGAAACTACCTGCAAATTAACATACTTGAGTCTGCTACAATTCTTTTATAAATTCTGCATGTTAGTTTAGTCGCCTTAGGCTGTCTTTGGAAAAACAATGAAAAAAGGCAACCAAGTAGACAAGGGCAAGCAGTGCTAATGAACGGGGGACACTTTGGTATCTCATAAGGCTCAGAATTGCAAATCACTTTTGTCAGCAGAATGGTAGGATGGAGATAGGCCAAAGGATCCCAGAGGCCTCCACTGTATTCAGTGCCAGGGCATAAAAAAAGATTCAAATTTCATTTTTCAAAGCAGTCATAAACATTGGAAGAGCATACTTTACAAAAATTACTGTTCTGTTTTTTGTCTAACAGCAATGGAAGACTTGAGCTTTACGGATGCAGAATGGATTTCACCAGGTACGGCCAAAATAAATGAATGTGACTTTTTTTCCCCTGCTACACTATTTTATTTTAAAATACAAATCAAGGAAAGCAAATCATGAATGAGCTCAGACAAAATTACCTTGTCCTGCTTCTACCATTTATTGTTACAAGTCGTTGCTCATCAGTGACAGCTTACAAGAAAAGTCTGCCACAGAACCTGCCACAAACCTGCCTGAACATGGAAACTTCTCTTGCCAGAGACAGCATTCCCAGCGAGAAGTGACCCAATACATCTTTTTCTTCTGCTGGGTGTCAGGGAAAAGTATAACCTCGGGATTTTGTCTCTTTAGTACACAGACATATATCAAGGCATACTCCGAAGTACAGTGGCAGAACAACATGATGACATCTGCAGAGTTCCTAAACCATAGAGAACACACTCAGAATTAATTCATGATAAATTTGAGGTGGAGCTAGGGATGAAATACTCCTCATTACTACCATTACAGTGTACAGGCAAATATGAGAAAAATTTACAAAACTCATAAAAAAAGACAAATTAGCAAAAAATCTCAGTGTATCATGATGTGGTTGGCAATTAGACTGGAGGAAGACAATATTAACTAACTTGAGAGAATATTAATCTTGGAAAAAATAGCTGCTTTTCTCCATCACAGAGGATAATTCATTTGGGTGGTTTTCAATATCTTCTGCATGCAGTGCATGCATACCCATGAGGGAAAAAAAATAGGTTTTGTCTTGTTGATGGGTACTTGGAAGATTTATACATATATTCTGCTTTTTTAATTAATTCTACTGTAAATAAGACTGAAAGTTAAAATAATGCATAAAACTAAGGAAACATGGCCTTTTATTATTAGAATTTCTCTCCCTACATGGTATTTTGTATTTGCTATTACACATTTTTCCATCAGTTACTACTACATTATTCTCTTGCATGCTTGGCCAACAAACACTTCTCCTTAGCAAATGAATTTGTAATAAATCCCTTCATTCTGAAACACAAAAGATTCTGTTTCTTCCAAGTGATTTAAGAATTTTTTAACACTACCACAGAAAACACCTGTACTTACATTACTTATTTGAATTATCTTGTTCATGCTTTTGCTTCTGACTGCTGTTCTTTTCTTCAGTAATACCATTCATTTTGCTGTCTTCCTTTCACTTGTTAGAAAACAAGATTGTGCTTTTTAATGAAAATGGAAAATTTCTCCACCTTCAACTGATTATTGCTTAAGTTTGTAACTACAGAATGTATCAATATGCCGTGAAGAGAAATGCAATTTAGTTCTTACTAGGTGTAGGGAGGGAATGCTTAATTTGAAAAGCCAATTTCTCAATTTTAATAAATTTTTGCATATAAAAAGTCTTCAATCTGAATAGGATTTTACTTATAAATAATGCACTTGACTAGCCTAAACATTCCTGGGCAGCATGAAGCTGTCTGAGTCAGTTGGTCAGTCAGTGGTCTCTTACCATTGATAGTGACTCAAAATTTATTCTATTATAAACAGAAAACATTATGAGCAAACACAATTAAATACGTGTACAGAAAACTTGGTTCCTGGCAGCCAAAATTTACCATTTCAATGCCAATTCTTAAAATTCCTTTAGATTCCATTAACTTTATTTGAAAATCAAAATAATTGACTCTGCAAACCACAGCAAAGCTTCAGAGCACAGCTGACTTTAACATAATCAGAAGAAATACTTCTGCTATTTCAAAAATTCAGCCACAGGTACTAACTACAATGATGTAGAACACATTTTTTGGTAGACAGTTCAATAAGCAACCATGGCTCTGCCATCAAGTAATGACTTCAAAGAAAGTTCTGGACCCCAAGCTAAACTACTAAGCAGTCAGAAAAACTCTCCTTCCCTGAACATTTCAATGGACAAGAGAGTCATGGAAGAATTATCTTAGTCAGAATCAATGAATTTGCCAGAATTTAGATTGTCTCTGCAACTGAAAAAATTATCCCCAAAACTGCAAGTTCAGTCACTAAAAAAAGCTGTCTAGTATATTCATTATGATTCTACTGCCAGGGAAAGGTTTCAGTGGAAAATCACTAGTAAACTTTTCTACCTAGTTTTCTGGGTCTACAAGAAAAACATGTTTATTTCATTATTAATCTAAAGCAGCTTTTTCAACCTATTTTCTCTCCCTGGCTTGTTGAGGAAGTATACTGAGAGAGCAGCTGCGTGGGCATCTGTTAAACAGCCACAGTCAGGCTGTCCCATATGGTCACCTAAGTGAAAGGCTAAAGAAAAAATGAGCTCTGTTCAGTGTTGCTATAATTCTAATCATAGGTTGATGCTGAAACTACTGGTTATATTACCAGTGCACTAAAAACATCAGCCTCACATTTCACATCTTTCCATTCCATACAGCCCACAGAGTCCTGCTCTGAGACACTGAGTGCCACGTGCTTCTGTTCAAATACTTCCTCAGAAGTACTTTTCACAGCAAATTTTAACTATTTCACAAGCATACAAACTTGCTTTAAAGAGTACACCTGGGGTATAGAAACATTCTGACATGCAACAGAGCTCTGTGAAAATTTATCTCCATTCTCATCCCACTATGTCTTGGTGAGTTAACTTGGTCATTAAATTAAACTGTGTGCTTCTTCTACACTGACTTACCTACCACTTCTCTTAGCCTGTAGTGTGGCTACATCACAACACTAAACTTTTTGTATCCAGATTTTAAAACCACACTGCATAGACAAATACAACACCTTTTATAAGAGGAGAAATTGAGCTGTACCAGATAAGGTTGAGAGTCTTAGCATCTTAGAATATGTGCATCTCTCCAAGCACATCAAAAGCACACCCATAGTTAGGGCTACCATCATCATCATCAGTGGGTTAAAAGGGGACAATGCATGTAGAAAAATTGCTTATTTCCCTGTTAATTGCTGAGACCACATTTTCAAAAACTGCAACAATGCTACTCCACATAAAGTACTCAACATGACTTGAAAGACTGATCTGTAATAATTTACAACGTAGAGCACATGAGCTGACAACTGTTACAGTACAGCTAGGCTTGATTTTCAGAATACCTACAATGGGCCTGTGAAGATTTAGTGCACTGTAAGGGTTGCTAGAGGAACTGGGGAAAAAGCAGCCCAGCATCTCTATACAACCTCCTGGTAAAAACAGCAGGGGTCATTGAAAAGAATGCCAAGCTGTTAAACCCGTGAAGATGCTACTTTGGCTCCACTCCGAAATTACATACCTGCTTTCCCAGCACTGGGAACAGAGAGGCCAAAAGAACACAAACCCTTACAAAGGAGGTGATTTTCAAGGGCTTTTCATTGCTGACAGTCATAAGCACTGAAGATGCAGTCAGGGCATATACTTGCAGCACAACAGAGAGCCTTAGAAATATTTACAGATAAACCACAAATTAGAACTGAAGGGAAAAATTGAACTTCTGGATTAACAAATCCATCCTCTAGCACCACAGGGAGTAAGAATATCTAATCCTTTTCAAAAAATTCCTAGTGATTTCTTTTAAGTGGAATTACAGTGTTCAGGATTTTTTTCCTCCCAGTTCTCTATTTCAGGTTGGGGCTTTTAGGTTTTATTTCTTGTTTGGGCTGTTTATTTTTTTAAAACAACATACACAAAAGGACACATTTCATTCTTCTACCCATGAAAATACAGTGTGGCTTTTAAAATCTAAAGAAGCATTGGTGTTTTTATCTCAGTAACAAAGGATAAATCCTACATTGCCCTCAAGAAATCATCAGCTCTCTGCACTCGTTCTAGTCGGAACTCTTCTATTTTGAACACTAGTAAGCAGAGATTACAGGGCTACCAAAGGGGGTCCCACAAAGTACCCTACTGAATCCCAATGACACTTGTCTACTGCAGAAATCTTGTCAGATATACTTAAAACTGCATTTCTCCCGCAAATTAAGTACATTCTCCAATCAGTTAGCACATTACATCCTTCTCAGTCATGTTTCAAATAATAAATTCATACTACATAGAATAATCGTTACCTGTGTCATCCATTCCCCCCACCATCATCCCCCTGGGATTTGCATTTTGGACTATAATATTTCTAATAATTTAAATTACTTTCAGTATTCCTATTCTTCTGATATCCTAGCCACTGCCATCCTCACTTTGACTGATAGTCATTCCTAACACTGTGCCACTCTTAGGTATCCTTTAAAAAAATACTATTCATGATTTTAAGTTTGCTCATGAAAAATATTGACTGATATTAGATTCAAGTGCAACTTAAAGAATGTTAATACATGCCTTCTGATCTTATAGCGCATATTTCAACTGTATATGTTTTCAGTTATCAAATAATTATTTACTATTCTCTTACATTTTGTGTCCTAATTTCTAACCGAGCTTGTAATTTTCCATCAAGCAAAACAGTTAATACTTTTGTACAGGCCTAAAAAGGCAACCTATTGAATTTATTTCTATGAAATGAGCCAACTAAATATCCAGTTACTCTTAAAGAACCTACTGCTGACAGAAGGTGCTCATTTTACCCAATTTTCTTTTTCTATTTATCCCCATAATTCAAATTCTTATATGCTTCTGAGGTCAAATAGGCTGCCTCTTGCAGCTACTTCCTTCTTAAAACCTTACCACTATTAAAAAATGTCATTGAATACCCTAAAAAAAAATTCTGTTATGTCACAATTCCTAAAGAATGACTTATTGATTAAAATTCCTTTGCACTTTATCCCTCACTGTTTCTGTTCTGGTGAGATGAAATTTACCAAAAATCAGGCATTAACCACTGACCACAGCCCCAAACAGAGAGCCCTGCAGTAACTAAGCCTGGTCAGAAAATGTGCAGCAGAGTGCAGGCAAGTAGTAAAACAGAAGCCTCAACAAAATCAGAAACACAAAGATCAACCTATCGAAAGGGATGTGTTTGAAGACAGCAGTGCAGCAAGTCTACCAACTATGACAGAAAGGATTTCAGAGATCTGATAATTATACATCTCTACCATAGATTAATAATTTATTAGCTTATTAAATTTTGATTGTTGAAATATATGTATTATTAATTAAGCAGCACTTATGTAAGACATTTTAGCAAAAATTTTCTTAGCAATCTTTTGTGAAAAGATAGACTAGCTAGACTAGCTAACAATCAATAAATCCGCTTCAGAGGAATATAATATATAATTCAGTTACTTCTACTCTTTCACAAACAGAACAGCACAAAATTATTACAGCTAAATTAATTGCAAAGATAAAACATCTCCTGTTCTAATACTACACCAATCATAACATGGGCAGTGATTATGCAACTATTTAATAATTATTATTGTATTTAAATATTAATGCTTAAATTTTTCTTTTAAACTCTTAATAGTACCTAAGAAAGTAGAGATGGATATATAACAGCATCTTGAGAACACAAAAACTAATAACATCAAAGGTTATTGCATACATATTAACTCATGTACACTGTTCTTTTGCTTTAGACTCAGGTTTAGAACTGGTAACGTGCATTGAAATTTAGCACACCAGGCCACTGATCTCCTTTTCCAGAGAAGCACATTCTGTCCCAAATATACTAATAAATAAATAAATGTAAAAACCCAAAACAGATTGCTAGGATCTTTTAAGAGTTAGATTAGATTAGTTAAGCCTTTTAAACCCAGGACTCCTTAGAAGTTGGAGTCAAGATTTAATTGTTGCTTATGCCTGAAACACAAAAATGTCTGTACTTTTTAATAATGACAAAGTAGTTTCTAAAGCCAGTAGAAATCTATAGGTTAACAAATACTAAATCATACTGTACACTCAAACAGTCATTGGAGGTAAAATATGTACAATGTGAAAGTATTTTAGATTTTGCCTTAAAAACCCAAGCAGAACGTATCAGCCACTCGGCACTGCATTAACACATTTTGCCAACAGATTAGCACAGATGCTAAAGCCAAAGTTGAGAACAGTTCTTTGCTGTCAGATGCTTTCATGAAGCAGTGAAAGTCAAAAAACTTGAACTCCTTAATCGCTAGCTAAGCCTTTGAAAGATAAATACATCCATGAGGTCTCTTTAAAACAAAAATGGCAACTGAATTTAACCTGCTTATCTTCACAGAATAGAAACCTCTCTTTGATCTACTTGATCTTACAGAGGATAATCTTTACTATACACACAAACGTGCTCACTCTCTTTCCAGTGAGGAGGTGCTGAAGAGAGGATGCTTCACCCTACAAATAAATTTTGTACAAAATAAACACATTTTCAAACCTGAAATATTTTAATAACTTTGGAAAGGAAAGGGGCTGTGCACGTGGTTTCTTCAGGGGTTGCTTCATCTTTTAGTGTCTCTTTGAGAAGAGGCACATTCTAAGAATGTCAGAAACCACTTGGAATGATGTGGACTTCTGTCACCAACACCTACCAGTTTCAGCAGCTTTTCAGGAAACAAACTAAGCACTCAGAAAAACAGAATCTGTTCTGTCATACTTCGAATTTGATATCTATAGGAACAGACTACTGTTCCAAAAGTAACTGAAATCCATACATCAAAAGGAGTATTTTGATACACTTATATTATCAGCTACTTGCCAGAAATCTCACAAGAAATCTTCAGAAGAGAAACTACTAAGAGTGGCTAGCAAGTAGATATATTAATTTAATTACAAATAAGAATTACTTGGATTTACAAATTAGCACTTGTGTTTTGAAATCTTACCAATGCACGAAATACTAGGACTTCTTGTTTTCTAATACACTGAAACTGAATTCATATTACCTGGTTACAACAGCTATGAGCCCTGTAAAAGCTACCCTTTACCGTATATGACTGCACAATTCTTACACTCCTTGAATATTAGTAAATTTGTTTAAACAGTTCCTGCAAAAACAAAGTCAACACAGCTACTTAGAACCCCAGTTTCTAGTTAAAATTAGCAAAGTCACCATCAAAATATCAGGCTGTCTTTCTGGTTATCACTAACTAAGGGTTAACCCCTTGACTAACAATGTAACTGAAAAATAAGAGAAAATCTTTACGAATATTGTTTCAGACATAACCCTTAGCAGAGATGCATAGGTTTGGAAAAAAAAATCTGTAAGTTCTTTATTACCTCTATGTGGATAAGGATGATGCCATGCCTTCTATCTAACAAACCACTGGTGGATTTAAATACACAATGCCCTAACCCTTACAAGTCAACCATGACAAATACATCACTGATTTTTGACATTGGGTTTAATCTTGTGAAGTACCCTTTTAGCAACTTCGTTAGCAGCATTCTAGACTCAAAAGTAAAACACTCAACTGGAGAAAATCTCTCAGACAGCTGAACAGAAACCTTATTTACCAGTTTTCAAGCTGAACGTATTCATTTGTCTGGCAAAGCATCTTAGGCAATACATCAGCAGAGAACATCAGCACGACTTGAGGCCAGTTCTGACTATCAGACATTTTGACTGAAAGCAAGGTAGTGTCTCAACTAAGAGCAATTCTCCCTAAAGCCTCTTGCAAGATTGGCTTTACTCTCTTGGTTTCCATAGGAATAGACAGAACTATCAACTGGCACACAGTTAAAGAACACAATAGAGAAGACAACAGAACAGTGCTGTAAAAGCCAAGGTAAAACTGTTTCCCAGCATAGGCTGAAAGAAAATAGGTGTTTGTATCTTACAGCCTTTGACCTCATTTATCCATGGCCTGTACATGTTGCTCCTATGTAGTGTTAGCTCTTCAGCAATAAATGTTATGGTCTACCTATAAAAATTAGTGGCTTTCATGTAAAAAACACTTCAAGGATGAAAATGCAATTAGCATTCTCATTTCCAGTTGATCTCTTCCACTGTTACTGAACTTGTTTTCCTGTAGTGTTCTTTTGAAGTCACTCAGGCAGAAGAACCCACAAGACACAATCTCTGGGGATTTACGACAAAGCCTGAGACACATCATCCTTATTTACAGGATCACTGCCCACCTCTCCATAAAGAATCAAACACTAAGCTTTCAAAATATATTGTATTTCAAAAAACAGTGATTTGAATGATTTGTCAGAAAGTACTGACTCCCCCTCCACAAAAATACAAGTACTAGAAAATAGTTACTATGTTCATTTTCCTCATCTTAATGACTTTGAGTTGAATTGTCTTGAACTAAGAGTACTGTAACAAAACTAACAAAATATATCCCTGAAACAGATGTATGCCTTTTAAAAATCTAATAAAAAATGTTACAAATCACAGAATAATCCGTGACAGAATTCTACCTGAAAACAAATCTAAATAACAGCCATTAGTCCAGTCCAAGCCTTTTTATCCTACCTTTGTGCAGAACTATATCATTCTGGAAGCAACTAATTGCCATTACTACTAAGCATCACTCTGACTAGTACTGTGTCACTACTGCCTTGTACTTCTTAATTGCACCCCTCTACGTGCATGTCATGTCCTTACAGACTGCTGGAAGCAACAACGCTTGCAAAGTGAAAAGCACAGTTCCATATATGCTCACTTTTGAGCACAGCTTCACAGAATTTTTTTGTTATTATGTTAGCTGCTGTTTTATCTGCAAATAAATGCCTGCCTTTTATATGATTTAAATATATTTCAAACATATTAAGTCCTATAACAAACCACTATGTGAAATAATTGCAAATCTACCTATCAAATTCTATTGGACAAGAAAAGGTCTCCAGCCACAGCGAAGTCTCCAGAACTATTACAGAAGTAGACAGACAATCCATACTGAAAACAACTAGCAATAAAGGTAGGTTTACTCTTAATTTAAATAATTATTCAGACACTTCAGGCTACTTTCACATATGGCATAATTTTATAGTTTCTATAGATACTGCAGAGATGTTTGATATTTAAAATGAAGGCATAATCTACTTACAGTACTAGTAAATAAATCAAAACCTTCATAATCTACTCAAACTGCATCCTAGCAGTAATAAAAGTACTGGATTTATTTCTCTTTGTTCAGACTAGAAGCAAATAAAATAACAATTCAAGGTTGGTGTTACAAAGCCTTCCCAAATCCACACCATATTAACAATGTCGAAGAAACACATCCTTTGTGTATATCTCTATCTATGTTTAAATGTTCCCATCATAAGGCTGAACACACAGAGATGAGAATCATGACATAAATCATTTAATATTTCAGCAAAAATTATTCCTCATTAGTAAAAACCGGTAGCATTCTTCCTTAATCCTTCATTAATTAAAAAAAGTGTAACAAAAGAGAGTTCCAAACTGCTCTACAAAGAGACAAGGAAATTTAGAATCTTAAGAGATAAGTTAAATTAATTTTGTATTTTATGAAATGCTGACATTAGCTGCTGCTTTTCAGGCAGCAACAGAATTTGCTTATGCAGTTCATACATATCCATTTTGACTTAAGTGTGATTCACTTATTTCTCTTTAATCAACAATTTAACCAACTGTTTACAGACAAAGAGAGAGACAAATGAAAGATTAGTGCTCCTGGAGTTTGTGGCTGGCCATAAGATCTAAATTTATTTTCCAAATACCTCCTATAGCAGTAGCCTTGCATGCTGAAGACATCCTATCTAGTATCCTATTGATTCAAATGACAAGCCTGAGCATCAGATTAAGGATGTGTCAGACACCTGATAGAAGATTCCTGGAGATTTCAGCAGAAAGGTGTCCTGTTTCAAAATGATCTATTGCTGGTACTTCATGTATTGAAGCCTATGTGGATACATTTAACACAAAACTAATTCACCTAAAATTAGAATAACATTTATAATCAGTGAAAACAAATATTTTCCCTTTTTACTGCAGAATAGCTGGGAAAATACACCTTATTCCAACAGAAATCACCCTACAGTTCACAAAACGAGACTAAACCAAACTGATGAGCTAATAATAGTGGAAGTCCTGTTTTAATTTGTCAGTGCCAAATCTGGACACAAACAAGTAAGTGGTTTCTCCGTCCCAACAACAATATTTCTTCTCATAACCATTAAAGATCAGTCGTGGGGTCAGCTGCAGAGGGGCAATTAATGCAAGAATGATGTTTTAGAAAGGACACTCAAACAGGGAAATGTCTTTGTGTGCAAAGGTACTTTTAAAGGTACAGACATCAATGTCCTGGGAGAAGAGCTGGAAAAGTCTCTTGTGCACCAAGGGATGCCACAATGCTAAACGTGCTCAAGGAACAACAGTAAGTGAAACAAAATTAATTCTATTTAGATCCGAAGTGTAACTTTCCAAGTACTGTAAGCACCATGTTTGAAAAGCAAATACTATTTTAAAGATGCAATCATTATCTTCAAGATCAAATTATAGAGAAATTTTCACCTGTCCTTTGAACAAAGCAAAACGAGAGAGAGGAGGCAGCTGTTTGTATGTTGGAGACAACCAGCAGTTGAAACCCACGATAATTAAGTCAAGTTAAAAGAGCCAAACATCAAGCAATATGGAATAAAGTTCTTAAACAAAAAGCACTGCTCATGCCTGAACAAATTACTTGTCTTTGCTGGGCATGTTTATATCCTGTTCAGTTCTAGCTGGTCTTTGCAACAACATCTCTGAGTTGAAGTTACGCACCAACACTTTTTCAGACTTAAGTACTCAGTTAGGACCTTTTCAAAGACAGGATTGCTTTAACTATTCATTCTTGGTAACAGAGAATCTTCAAAAATTAAAACAACTGATTTTATTTGTTGATAGTAGCCTGAAAAATCATTGTAATGGAAGAGGACTTAGCAAAGATCAGAAAAAATAACAATAGGAGAGTCATTGGTCCAGAAGCTCTTCCAAATTTTACTCACAAAAGTATGCACTGAACTCAACAGATGAAAATAAAGTAATTCTACCCAGCTGGCTGTACAGATATTTAAGATATCATTCCATATGCTATGCAGAATTAGTTCCTTTTCACTGAGAAACACAACACAAGCAGAGCTTCTCAATGTTCTGCCACCATGGTTTGCACTTAAACCATATTTGCAAAATCTTTTAGAAAATCATTGCAGTTGGAGACATTCCTTTTCTCATTATTTTAATGAAATTTCATATTCAAATTTCAAGTGCTTGAAAGCAAGACTGCTCAACAGAGGCACAAGAATGATAATGCAATATATATTCTAGGCCTGACAATATCCTCCTTGGATTATTTCAAGCACAGAAAGCACGGCAGCAAAAGATATAAAGCCAAGTGGAGGAAAGAAGGAGAGTTACCAGTGCTAGAAGTGGAACAGAGATCCAGAGAAGTAAAATTACATCAAGTTTGAAAGTGGGAGGGAGTGGTTTGTACAACGAAAATGAATCAGTTAGGTTAATGAAAATAGCAGTGATATTGCTGGAGCAAGAGTGAAAGAAAACATCACAATAATGATGCTCGAGCTGGAGAAAAAATTGGGGAAAAACTGGGGAAACCACAATCACTGCCATGGCAAGTTGTCTGGGAAAAAATACTGGGTAAGGATTTTCATATCAAGTGGTAAGTAAAACTCTAGAAATTAAGATACTGAATTATGACACTCTTTTTATCACAATGAATAAAACAAAAGATGGAACTTTGCAAAACAAAAATTTCAGGGGAATTGATAGATTTTCTATAAGCTAAATATATAAATAAAAATAATAATAAATAGACCTGGGCTTATTTTATTAACCAGGTTGCAGACAACCACACAGTGCAGAAATGCTGGGTCAGCTTCATGGATATTATGGACACTGAAGCCAATCAGGCCACAGCAGCACAACACTCCTGTAGCTCAGCAACCTTCAGCACACTTCAAGCTGTGAGAGTAGGCTATGATGTCACTTCTTCATCTGTCCATCCTGCAGCTCACACCAGGTTAAATGTGCTTAAATCAGATTACTCAGACTAAAAAATAAATATCAAGATCATAAAGTCTGAGTTGGGGAAGCAATGAAACAAAGCAGAGGAAGATAAATCAGGAGAACTGGATTATCAGAAAATAAATGACAGAGGTGCAGTACCTGTCAGATAAGTAATTGCGAATCCAAAAATTATTCAACACACATGAATTCAGGCTCTCACACAAAGATGGGTCTTTGAGAGCAAGGCAGTTAGTCTCAAAGGGATAGAAACCCCATGATTTCTGACACATAATGCCACTGAAATGTGACAACAGACAGTCCATTCAAGATTTCTGCCTCTGGAATACTTACACTGTTGCACTAATTTATGAAGATAAACCTGAGATTAAGGATGAGTTTGCCAGTATTTACAGCAGACCACCAGTAAAAACAATGTTGTGAGTCCAGATGACCATCAGTAAGTATTGCAGAAGAGAGGGGATCAGCAGGGGAATCAATCCAAATTGAAACACCGATAGTAAAACCATTACTTCGGAATAAATGACCAAACACATAAGAAAAAAAAATCTGTGAGTTTTGAAATACCTATAAGTGCATTAAAAAAAAAAAAAGAAGAAAAATATAATACTGTCTTTTGTTAAATTAGCGGGTGTGAAATAAAGAGCTTTTTTCCACCATTTAAAAACCTTGCTATTTCCAGATCTGTTATACAGATAACAGTGGCCAAGTACTACAGATCTCAAGGCAAATGTGTTACTTAGAGAAGGGGAATACTGGCATGGTTACAGTTAAGACTTGCTTTGAAGAAAGTGGCAAAATAAGATGACAAATAAAGAAACCACTATTTCAGTAATTTTATAAGCAAATCTTCATTACAATGCAGTCTTATTATTTATTCTGGTAAGGTAAATATTAGCACATCTGAGACATTCAATTATTTGTTCTACCAGCATAAGGGGTCTTTCATTGGATTTATCGTATTTAGAATAACAGAAATCTTTCTCCAAGAAACAGGCAGAAATCAAAGATCAAAAGCAACAGTAAGAAAATGCAGACCAAATTCAACTGATTATTTTAAAGACCAGGACTGGATCATAATAATTGCTCTACTCACAGCAACTTTGAAAAAACTGCTTATATCTCAAAAAATATACTAGTATTATCAGACTGACATATCTTTACAACAAAATATTAAAATAAAATATTTGATTTCCTTACAGCTTCTATTAAGTGATTCCTTCAATTGATGGATATTTTCTTTCCCCATATCATAATCTTTTGCATTTCTATTCCCTATCTGAGTAGTTAACTGGCTTTTTCTCAAGACATAAAACCAGTCTGATCTGGTACAACACTGCCAAATCTGTTTCACACAATTTCTGCCTGTCTCAGAGAGAGAGCGAGAGAGCGCACACCACGTATCCTCATTAACTAGAAAGATATGTAATTAAACAAGAAAGGGTTAAAGCGTATGTTAGCCTATTCTACTTTTCTATCTATTACTTTTTAAAAAGCTTTCATATGTCTTCTTCCTTGTTTCTGAAAGCTAACCATTCCTTCTTCCTTTCAGGAAAGCTGACATTTGACAGCTTAACATAGCTGACAGGGTTACCCAACAGCTCACCCTCCCTATTCTCAATCCAATTAGACCTCTAATCCTCCAGATGAAAGGCCCAACTACTCACGTTCCTCATGACAACGACAGCTATTGATTATTTGTCACTACAGCTAACACCTTCTCTGTCGAGGCCACTCTGACAGAAGCAAACCTACCAAATTAGACAGCACTTTATCTGCCCTGGAGGCCAAATGGCACAACAAGTAAAGGCTAATAAATGGTATAAAAATGAACAAATCATAACATTATGACAGGTTGATCGTTGCCAGCAGCTTCACAGCTCAAGCTTGATGCTCTGTTAGACCTGTTCCTTCTCTTTTCTCTTCCACTCCTGCACCAACTTTGACTGAATTAAAGGCCAGAACAATTAAGGCATTTGACCAGCAAAGATAAGCTAGGATAGAAGTATCATCAAGGGACACGAATGTCAATAGCAGACTACCGTTTGTCAATAAAAACATTCCAGAGATGCAAATGCTCATGACTCTGCTCTCCACTAGGCTGTACTGACTCCCTTTGTACAGGGCTCTTGGAAAGCACAGGCAGACACTCCGGGAAAATTAACCCCAGAAAACCAAGCTTGAGCTGGGAAACATTGAGGCAAGGATCTGCATCACTGAAAAAGGAATTGCAGTACTGTGCTAGACGACAGAGAGATGTTACAGTCATTATTCCATTTAATATCTACGCTATTTTTTTTGCTTTGTAGCAGAGTGATAGAAACCAGGACTGCACAATTTGAATTTATCACTATAAATTTCAGTTGTTTTTTCTAGGACAATATACAGTATCTAGTGGCACAGGACCTCACAAGTCACATCACTCTGAGGCAAATTGAAAACATTTATTATTCTCAGGGTGGTACTATCCAAAACCAGTGAGATCAGAGGCACAGTCCCTAAACTGTGGCTGTTTGTGACAGCAAACAATAGAAGAGAACATTAAAAAAAAAAAAAAAACAAAATAAAACACCACAACCACAAGAATATTGTGGCAATCAAAATATCATGCAATCAAAAGAATAATGTGAGTAAAAACATGCAAGTTATTTAAACAGTTAAAAAGCAATTAATACAGCCCTGCCAAAATTAATTAATTGATTCCTTAACTAAGCTAAAAGGAGTATATTTTCCAGCAAAGAATTCCTATGCTTCTGAAAGTAATTAATAACAAAAAAATATTATTAAATCAAATTACATGAAAATTTAAAGTTTTTGTTAAGGACATAAAACATGAATATCTGCTATTCTACTTTAACTGAGGAAAATGTTTTTGCTCAAAATGCAGGTTGCACAGATAAAGGAAACTACTATGCAAGTGCAACACAATATTAATTTAAGAAATCTAAACACCATGAAAAGATGCATTTAGTAAAAAAAAAATATGTATGGTATTTTATTGTTTTAACTTTCTAGGCTTACAAAATATTCCTGGGGATGAATATGTATGTATTTATTAATAATTTCAACCAGACATAGATTATTTAACACTTTTATTATGGGCAGTACAACACAAAATATATTACATTTAATTATTTAGATATTTAAATAAGTAGTTTGGCAAACAGATCCCTTATGACTATTACTGCCTGAAGTATGCTTGAACCTACAGCACATTTGGGTAAGTTGGCTCTCACAAAACTCAAGCAAACCTACAAATAAAATTTGAAACAGTACATAACATTACTATAAATAAATTTTAGTTATTGCTAGTCCACTCTAAAATGTCCTCCAAATATAAATAATATAAATAAATCACTGCAAAGAGGAGACAAATACTGTCATTTTCAAATACCACAAAGTAACGTTTAGTAGATACATTTTTATTTACATTTTACACATTTTTAACAGCCTTCTGTCCTTTCCATATGGAGACCGGTTCAGAATTCCTAATGCTGAGCCCCATAGAAGCACCTGTGTGAGCAGATGTGCAACTGGCCCGGCCCACCCCTCCACACCAGGGAAGACTGAGCAAACTCTTTCCAAACTCACTCATATAAAGGTATTTATGCCTATGCTGGTGATAGTGAGTCCACAGTGTTCTCAGAAGCTGTTCAGGTTTTCCAGGTTTAAAAACTTCTTTACTGTTTATGTTACAAATCTCTTGTTCATCCTAGGTGATAGTCACTGCTATGGTTTGCTATTATTTAGAGGACTCTCATTCTTTTTAACATGTACTTTGATAAAAGAGAAATGAAACACATATCATTCTCCCAATTTGCTTCTATAAAAAAAAATTAAACACAACAATGTTATGCTAGAGGACTAGGTGGTGCCAAATAGTGAAGAAAAATTTCTATTCTTAACACCTAATCTTATCAGCAAAATCTGTAAATGTCTTCAAGATTTAGACTTACTAGCCCAATGAGTTGTCTACCCATTATTACTTGTGACTTTTCTGCTGCAAGCCTTATTTATAATATTTCGTTTATGATCACTATTCTTGATAAGTGAGACTCTTTCCCACTATTATTAGAATCAGAAATGGTACACCACTGTATTTTTCAAGTTGTGTTCCAGATGTGCCTCCTGGAGAATCATACTGAATATCCCTTACACAGAGCAAGAACTAATCCACACATCTTCCCAAAACCTTAGATGTATTTATTCTTCTTTCTGTGTTTAGATTACGTTTGCAGCCTCAAAGTTAAAACAAAATCCTTCAAAATGTGGATGCTGCAATAATGTCTGCCAGTCAACAACTGCCTCAAGCAACTGGAAACCAGCACTTCAAATGGATGTTCAAGGGAATGTACTGTACTCAGTCAATCCCTTTCCAGATATACTCTACTATTGGGTAGATTATTGGGGTAAATATTCCACACGTGCTCCTACTGCAAACCCTCTCCTTAAAAATACTCCATCCTCCTTCAGCTTTTAGTTCTACTATTCTAAATGGGGAGAAATACTATTTTGCTATTCCAACTGGAAGTAGATAGAATTGTTCTGTCCACAGCAGGCTATAGAGCAAATCTGTCAGATATTTATAGAATAATTCATTTTAGCATCTCAGCCAGCTTTATTTGTGTTCTTTCACCATCCAATCCTAAACATAGACAGTAACAGATGCTATGTTTTTTGGTTAGCCATGCCATAACTCCTTTGATGTGTAAAATGTCTGCTGGAAAGTAGCTACAGTCAGGGAGGTAGCCACAAATTGCAAGCAATACTTCCAGACACGTTTTACCAGAGTTAGTTAGTTTAGTAACCAACTGTTCCTAAAATAATTTAAAAATCAACTCTACAAAGTGCCATTGACTATAGACGTTCATACCATATTTATCAGGGAAGTCTGTATAGAGATGAAGTTTGATCTTGCAGCAAGTTTGAAATTCTGATCTTGAACTTCAAGTCAAAAGAATATTTTGGCATATAAATTTTTGCATGACCTTGTCTTAAAATATGGTTTTATGCTAACAAAAAAAAACACTTAGAAATCAGATTCAGATGCCCTAGTATCTGCTATGCAACTGAAACCTAACATGTAGAACAGTATTTCCACAATTTTATCTTCTGTAGAGAAAAGAATTGGCTGGATTTTAACCCACATTTTGACAGTAGAGACAGACAATTGCTGGATACCATATGATTATAGCAGCTTAACACTTAATGTGTAAACAATAATGTGCATGTTCTTGCCTTTTTACAAGACATGACAAAGTAAGCTGAAAATGCCCTGCCTGAATATACAAGAATCGCATATCAGTCTTGCAAAGTAGTGCCCAAATTTCACTCTGAATCAAGACACAGCAGAGGCAAATGGAATTATTAAAGAAATCTAAAGAACAGTCAAAACCAGAATTAGGAGAGACATACAAGATTCTGAAGGAGAGTCACAGCTGCAATTTATCACACAGAGAAAACTACCAATTTCAAAAGGGTTCCCGTCCTTCCTGAACTCAAATAGGACACAAAAATTCTTACCTATGGTTTTGAGAATATTTTTCATTATGTCAGAGTTAATTTAGGAAATTCCAGCCTTGCAAAGTCTCTGTTTTATTGTTCATTCTCAGCAGTGACAGCACAACTTTCTTGGGGAGTGTACTGGGAATCAGATCTCTGTAACAATGTGAGTTTTCTCTTCTTAAATTTTTCCTGTGGCTATTTTAACCATTTCAATAGGGCTTGCAGCACAGATCAATTGTAGTATCAAAACAACCAATGGCAAAAAGCATTTGGGAACATGGGGCCTTGTGTTAAATAGGCAGAAAATTAATTGTTCTTTTGTAGATTTCATTTTCTGTCAACTCACTGCCCAGTGAGCAGTTCTACAGCTGTGAAGAGGGGTCAGGGGAAGGCCGTGGATGTTACCAGCTCCTTGGCAGCTAGGATAGTTGATCTGTAGCATAACACACACAAATCACACAAAAGGAACTACTCTGCCTTCCACCCTTGAACAACTTCAGGCTGCACTCACTAGAGAGAAATTGTTCAGGAAAGTAAAGAAAACATTTGTATCATGATTATTGTCTGTGGATTAATTAATCACAGAAGAAACTAGAGTTCCACATGATTAAAAAAAAAATCACCTGTTCTGGCAGGTCAGCAAATCCTCCTGTTTTGCATCCTGGTGTGTTCAGATTTCTCACATTTAATCAAATTCTATGTTCACATGAAAATATCACAGAATGAATGTAAAGTTCATTCCCATTTCATGAACCTACTTGCACAGAATTAATATTACTCATTATGAGCTCTCACTTAAGGGGAAACATCATAAAAGGTTACTGGCCTGAGGGGAAAAAAAAAAGAACATGAACTGGCCATCATTGTTTCTGACATGATCATTTATTTTCATTATATATATTGGGAAAGAAAGTTAGAAGCACATGTCCTCTTTTATGCAGATCAAATAAAGCCTTATGAAAGATCCAAGGGACTACAGCTCCAGGAAATACATCTTGGAAAAGGTAATGAAGGAAAAATGTATAAACTTGCTCCCAGGCGAGTTAATTCAAGAGTTTTTAATATATAAACACCTTTTATTTGCTCAAGAAAGGGGGGGAAAAATTCTGTTTTTGCAGCTCTTGGACTGACTGTACTCATAAGACTTGGAGATAAACTTCCATAAAGTAAGTGAACTAAAGACTACCTCATGTTTCTAATTTCCTACCATGTCTAATGCTTGCCACAGGCTGTCTTTTTTTACTTTACTGTTGCTAAGTACACAGGAACAACCATTTTTTCTAGTTTAAGAAAAATCAAAGACCATTAAAATATATCCTCCTATTTACACAATTCCTAACTGCATCCTGGATGTACTGTTATTTATCAACAACCATGTCAGCAAATAAATAAGCTACACAATATTTAATGCTTCTAAAATAATGTTTTCCCAATGGGGTTGTATTAATCTTCCTACAGCCAAATTAATATCCTCCTGACATTTAAGCATCCTGGTAGGTTATTTTAAGTGTATATTATTAGAAACCAATAAAATATATTGAATTTTTTCTTCTATCCCTATGAACACAAAAGGCTATGTCTAAAGTATTCAGAAAGATTCAGGTAGATTAGTCCCCAAAGTAAACAGATTCCTAATAAGTGAGCATCCTCTGTGAGAAATTTTGAGAGAGGCAGGCCAGCTTTTTTTCCCCTTAAATTACATAACAGTAATCCCAGTCAAATCTCCACAGCATGTTTATTTCACAATAATCTAAGTTCTACGAGCTTAAACAATGTGTACCCATATAGTACTACAACTCCTCAGTGCAAAATCACTGGCAAATTATGCTAATGATTCTACTTCTGTTGCAATCAGTCACAGTTTCAGTTCCCAGTAAATTACATCCGTGTTCAGGAAGTTACAACCACCCTCTGAAACTCCCATGGCAATCTTCACAGGTGCACTCTTGCAATAATAGATATAATTTTCTGGTGGGTTTCGATTTTTGAGGGTTTTTTTGGTTTTTTTTGGTTGGGGTTTTTTTTTTTGACTGCTTTTAATTTAAATTTTATTAAGTTAATGGCTTGACCTCTCCCTTTTTCTTAAGGGGTGTGCACCCTTTCAAAATTGCTTATGAAACCTGTCCATTTGAAAAGAGAGACCAAAGGAGTGGAACAGAAGAAAATCCAAAAGGAAAAACATCAACTAACTTAATTTATATGGCCTTCTGCCTACAAAGACTGAATCATCTCCATCATAAGGTTGATGAAAAAAAGACAGATACTATGAAAGATCATGTCAAGGACAATCAGAAAATGCGTTGCCAAAAAAATGTATGCCTTGGGTGAGATTAATTCATCACAATTACAACACTGACAACATGAAAACCTGCATCAGACAGATGCCTAAAAGAAAGAATCAGCTAATCAGTGTGCCCTAGAGCACTCATCTCACTTTAGGGTGAATGCACCCTCAAGTACATTACTTTTAAGCTATCTACATGACTAGCTTATGTCTGCAATGTAAATTTTTAGTTACATTATTTTCAGCCCATCATCTCACATTGCATTGTACAGTATTATTTTCCATTGAAAGAAAGATATACTTGGTACATTTAAGCATGCATAAAGTTAAACTATCTCTTTATTCAGACCAACAGATGTATAAAACTTAAAAGCTGTAATACAAAGGATGCCCATCACTAAACAGAAGACTAACCATTAAGAATGTAATTACTAGCACGAAGCACCCATTCACCCAAGGTTGTCGTATCAATATATAAACACAGGTGTTTTTCAAAAAGCATTAGTGTTTCTATTAGTACAGCCAAAAATTCTCACCTTGCCATATTAATTTCAGGAAGTTTCTGCAAAGAAAGGTGTGAGAATGTTTAGCCTTCTTAGAAAGGTGACAAGGGTAGTAGGGCAGTAAGGGAACATCCTAGGCCTTGCTTCTTCCAAATAGTCCAGAATGTCACTAGTGAGGTCTGAGACAGAGAGATTATAGGAATCTTTTGTTGAGATGAGAACAGATGAGAATCTGACAGCTTTTCACCTTTTCAATAGTTTATTGCTTTGTAGACATGCTCCAGTGACAAAAATCATTTGAATGAAGCATGGCAAGACCAGCATAACATATCAACTCTTGAGTTCCAAGCATGAGTTTGCTTATTAACTGGTAAATACAGCCTGGTTATTAAAACAGCACTAGACAGAGGTACTGGAATCATCAGATCACCTTCACTTCTTACCTGTGTTGAAACCATTGGAAAACAAAGAACACGTAGGAGCACTGGCCAGTCTGCCTAGGTATGCTATCAGAAGAAACAGTTTTGGTAGAGACTATGAACTGCGTTTATATCAAGTGCAAAAATTTTGGCAGCGCTTATTGATATCCAAATCAAAGTAGAGCTATTTTGACAAACCATAGCTCTGAAAGATGTCTTCTAGGACATTTGTGAAACAAAGAAAAGGCACTTGGGGTGCACCAGAATATCAGGAGGAGATAAACTACACAACTGCAAGCAAGAAAGTAACTACTTCAAAAGGACTTAGAGGTGCCATTAGGAAGAGAAAAAGGATTAAGGAACTATTGTGAAACTATCACAACAATTAATGTTTCATATGACGATATGGTTAGTACTGAAATCTTTACGTATAATTTCAGAAGAACTCTGTACTAACAACAAATAACAATCTGCATTTTGAACACTGGATGTGACTGTTGGCATTTTGAAGGACAGGAAGAAATGCTTTTACAGAATGAACTCTTTATGTAATAGTAATAACAAACATGATAGAAGCATAGGCTGTCTCCTATTCTGCAGACAACAACTGGAAGCATAAAACTTGCAGAGAGATGGGTGTTAAGAACAAAATACAGTGCAGAGCTGACATGAACATATGTGTATGCATACACACAATCACCCAGTACAGCCAGGTTTGCAACTCACACAGGTTGAGTCAGAAACTAGTTACGCAAGTGTTAGCGGCATGATGTCTTACAGCTGTTCATTAAAGTCCTATCCAACCAGAAATCCATCCTAGAGAAGAAAAGCAACTGAAGTCCTAACTCATTTTACTGAATACTGATGATTTATGACTGAACTCAGGTCAATGCCACACTTCTGAATTTGTTGTATTATAGAGATTAAAAAACCCACAAGCAATTTTACTACGGCTGAAAGACATGAACTGGCAGTTCTCTTGCAGTGAAATCTCCAGTCAGAAAAACCGGAACAGTTTCATCTTATCCTGCAGAGAACAAAACCAATTGTTTTCTATGATAAGCAGGATTACCGATGTGAGAGACACCATCTTGAATCCAAACACATGAATGAAGACATTCAGCTCTCTTCAGTCCGAGGCAGCTAAATCATTGCTTCTGTTTGGCATTAGAAGAACATTTTCTCACAAACTCTTTGCCTCTGAGACAGTTCTGTGGTTCCCAAAAGAAGGCAGCAGAGACCATTTTTTTGTCAAATCAGCTGCAAGACTGTTTCAGAGGAACAAGTGCAAAGGGTTACATAAAGGCAGCCTGTAGAAGAATGATGACTTAAGGAGTCTCAAATACTCTGGCAACAAATTCTAGCCCTCAGAACGCCTGCCTGCTGTGGTCTGATGAGTAAGGTGTCCCAAAAGCCCTACAAAGAGACAGCAAAGAATAGCAAAAGCAATCCTGCTACTCAGAGAGTAAAGTTCTGACTTGGGAAACCTTATTTCATTTTACCTCCATCTGCTTTAGTTAGCACCAGTGCAGAAAGAAGTGTCTTTTCTTTCCTACCTCTTCAGTGGTTGCATGCAAAGGTCTGTAAATCTTAGCTTCTCTCTTCAAAGAAAACTAGAATGCAACACAAGTACAATTTAGGAATCTGAATCTCCAAGCACTGCCCTTTGAAACAGCTTGTACTTGTGACTACAAATTATTGGGGATTTTTAAAGTCATGTGAATCTGGTTTTGATGAAGCACAGGACAGCTACTGACTCACAAGCTTGAACACAATAAAAACCATACAGTGGCCCTGGTAAATATGTATATTCATGATTAACCAACATGGACTAAACAACTTTGGAAATGGGTGATCTCACAGTATGTTTCTTTTTCTATCTGAAAGCCAACCGTACTCAGAAATTTTATTTTTGGAGGAAAAAAATTAGAATATAAACCAAAAGTATCAGCAAAAAATCAGCAGAATGCAAAACATTATTTATACAGACAAAACTGCATGAAACATTAAGTTGTTTTGAATTTTAATTTTATGTATTTTTCAGAAGACACTCATGACAGAAATGTAGATCTTAAAATGTTAATATGGAAAGACTACAGACAAAATTTTTCACATATGAAATGTTACTTTCATAAGCTTACACCAATAGCAAGTAACTGTTCAGAAGACACAAAAGGGAATTTTAGAGGACAGCTAAGTGAGGCAAATAAAAAGCAGTTGCAAGGGCTGTTTCCTGACCACCTTTTGCTACGGAGTGAATCACATCTATGTGGTACATTAAACACTAAGTGTGTGCCTACATAAAATCTACTGCTACAATCTTTATCTCATGCTGTTTTACCTTCCTTTTCATCTGCACTGTCAACTGAAATCACATCTAAGATGGTCCAAGTATCCTGTTACAATTTGCACTTTCAGGATTGAAGCAAGGTGTAAAGGAAATGGAGAGCATATGCAGTTAGAGGATATTACACCAAGGCAAAATCTCTCTTGCCTTGAATTGCTATCATGCAAATATCCACATTATGAACATTCAGACAAAGATTTAACAAGAATTTATATTGTTTGAATATGCTAAAATGTATTTCAAAAATCTGGGGAAAACATAATTTTTAAAATTAAGTTTATAATATGGTTAAAATGTTCACGTGTCTATCACATCATAAAATCTGAATGCCTGTATGAATACCAGGCAAGTAAAGTATGTTACTACAATTTTTTAAGTCTCTGACATTGCTGCTTTTATGAAATACCTATCTCTGAAATAACAACATTCACAGTAAGCTGGTTGATCCCTTAGAAATACAAAATTAATCCTGGAAACAAGGTTATGATGATGACTGAATTATTTTCATCAGAGTGTAATGGTACGTAAGCAAGCAGATGAAGTAGCCTATTTCAAGTTACCTACAACACTTTATTTCCCTGTAAGGGATGCAGTAACACAGACTACACAGTCCCTATGGACTCCCATGCAAATGTACCTGGAGAATATCACCTTACTATAATCTTCTCAAGATGGTTTCCTATTTAACTGCTCCTTTATGAATACCATGACCAAATGTCCTGGGGTGACTTTGTCATGTTGAGTTGTATCCCCAAGTTTTTGTGCCTTTAAGGCTGGGTTTGAGAGTGAGGGAGGGGGGAGGAGAAGCAGTGGAACGTCTGAGGCGGTTGTTTTCAAAACACAGAGACAGGAGTTCCGTCCTCTCGTCCTCCTGGACTGCGTCACCGTGGTGGACAGGGATAGAGCTCTCCTTTGCTTTTAGTTAGTTTCTGACTAACTGAAGCAGAGAAGCTCCCTGGAAAACTTTTTTCCTGTAATTATTTGATCCTGCTGTGGACTGGTGACCCAGGGAAGCACCAGGAGCTGCACCTGCGGCCACCGGGGCCTGGGCTGGGCAGCGGCATTTTCCAGTGTTGGAGAGGGACTGGTACCAGACTGAGCCAAGCTACCACCCACAGGAGAGAGACTGTCTGAATCTGTCACCTCTTCAGAGCAGCCAGAGGTTTTGTAGCTCAGTATTGGGGTTTTTTTGTGCTGGGCAGTGCTGTGCCTGTTGAATAAACAGGTTTTTTCCACTTCTCTCTGAGGAAATTTCTTCCTGAACCAGCTGGGGGAGAGGACATTCAGGTTTGACTCCTGGGGGAGGGCAGGCCCTTTGGAAATTTTCTCCCAAATTTGCCCTAAACCAGGACACCATACTACAGCTGCCTTTATGTAAACCTAATTAAAATAAAATAATAAAAAATTGCAGATTATATTAAAAGATCTGAAGAATGTGAATAATTATGAACAGGTGACAAGATACATACAGAAATGGTTTGCTATGAAAATCATGGCAGGTGCTCTAACTGGTACCAAAAGACAGCTAACACAGACAAAAGTGTTAATTTTGAATAGTTATGGTTTCAAACAGACTATAAAAACTAAAATAGTAAATAAAATAGTAAATAAAAACTAAAATAGTTGCTTTCAGTTTGAATTTCTAATCTTCTCCGTAGAGTCTTTTTCACAGTTTATGAAATCAAATGTCTTGGTTAGCAGCCAAAGCCACTCCCCTTTCCCCCTCCCCCCATCAGCAGCCTGCTTAGTCTCCTGTGGAAAGACTGTGGATATTTCCCCCAGGCCTAACCACACTCAAAATTTCTTGCAGCTCTGAAGTTGTACTTTCGATTACCTTTTATTTTACTGTTGAACACTTCCTTTAGCACTTCTTCAGTGGGACAATATAACTGGACAGTACAACAGACTGAGATTGAAGGAGAAACAGACAGTAATGAACTGACGGCATCCCCCTGCACCACTGGCTGCAGGGTAAGGTAGAGAACTCAGTAGCTAAGCCCAGGAAGAAGAGTGTGGGGAAGATTATTTTAAGGTGTGGTTTATTTCTTTCTCATTATGCTACTCTGATTTAAGTGGTAATAAATTCAACTAATTTCCCCAAGTCAAGTCTGTTTTGCCTGTGACAGGAGCTGGTGAGACATCTCTTCCTGCCTTTATCTCAGCCTATAAGCCTTCTGTTGTATTTTCTCTCCTCTGTCCTGCTGAGAAGGGGAGTGATAGAGCAGCTTTGGTGGGTGCATGGTGTCCAGCCAGGGTGAAAGCCCTAACTTTAGAAGCACTTATAGAGTAATTACCTTTTGTGCAGCAAGATGGAGAGCAGTTCTTCGGCTGCGATCAGCTCTGTTAACATCAGCTCCAGCCTTCAGTAATGCCTCTGCACAGTCCAGCCTGTCAGCCAGCACACAGTACATAAGTGGAGTTCTTCCAAACTGGTCCTCTTTGTCTTTCAGCTCAGAGTTTCCTAAAAAGCCAAAACAAAGTGCCCACTTGAACCAGGAAAGTATATTAGTATCCAGCTAAAAGCAGTACTTTTTTATTAAAAAGTCATTATAATATGAACAGCAGGTATCTCATTATAACATGACTGGGGTGAACAAAAAGTGGAGCATGTGATAAACTCAGTTATTACACTTTATCCTATTTTTACTGACAGTTACAGAATATTTTAAAATATATTTACAGAAAAGAAGTATATTCAGAAAACATTAGTTCCACGAATACACCTATCACCAGTAACATTCTGCAGTGGCATAACTATAAATAATTTTCAAATAGTTACAACCAGATCTCAGCTGCATAGATTAGTTTAAAAAATACCAGCAGCACAGAAACCAAATATACTTCCTGAAACCTGTAAACACTAACTAAAACAAACTTTAAAGCCTACTCACAGTAATGTTTATTTTAAAAGCATAAATGTTAATATTACATCAATACCATTATTTACTTCAGAGTGCCTTACAATATGGAAACTATTAAAATATTTCTCAAGCTTTATTGAATTGATAAGGTTAGTAAGGTAGTAATCTGAGATCCTGTTAAAAAAAAAGGCAAAATACTATTCTTATTCACAGTCCAAAAAACCCTCCAAAGAAAGCAGTTTGACCATGAAATTTCATATTTCCATGATGTCACCACATAAAGGCAAGCACCTCTAACTTCATGGATATCAGCTACCCCTCGCATCTAGATTGTCCAGATCTCCAACAGAGCAACATTGTCTACAATTACCCAAGGAACACTGAATTTTACAGGCAAGTTAGTTTTGCTTTTTAATTATTCCTTTGTCTGCATGACTGTTGATGCTTCAGAAGCACTCCAGCAGAGGCATGCTGCTCCTTTACTGTCTTTGCTCTCCCCCAGCATTTTATACTTATCTACATATCCAGTAATCTTATTCTTAATTATAATTTCTATTGATTCACCCAGAAGAAGAATCAAGATATTAAATATGAATCAAGGGAATATCAAGAATTAAAATTCATTCCCTACCAATCAAGTCACTTCAAAAAACACTATCAAGTAAAATATTGCCAGTCAGAGAAATCATTTACTCACTCAGTACATTTTCTAATTCCTTTAAAACTATAGAGTGAGTACCATGTCAACCACATGATTCACTCTGTAACACTATTTTTGCCTGGAAAGTGTGATTTGCATCGGGAAAAGTCTTTTTGCCCTGCAAAAAAAAGTTTAAGAACATTTCCAAACTCCTCTGTGATACAGATATAGAAGAAGTCTTTTTAGTCTTCACCTGCGGCCTTATCTTCTCTGACTGCCACTTCACCTTGATAAACCACTGGTTTTACAACTAATTTTTATGCCACTAGCACATTATTAAAAACCAAAACAACAAACAAACAAACAATTCCCAAAGAAGTTGTCTACTGACCTACATCTAGGTTTCTTGGGAACAGGCTGGTTTTTTAACACCTTTTTGCATTATAATACTCACCTTCAAATTGCTGTTTAGCCTGCTCCTCTGCATATACTGTGGTCCCAAGCATGATTTAACATGTCACTGTTCCCAACCAACAAGCCAGATTCTCTAATTAATTAAGTACAGACAGGTGCTCCTCCAGTATTAGTTCAACATGGTCACTTAGACATCACTAAACCACATTTCCCTGCTAAGTTTTAACATAATCCCAACAGTGTCTTAAATTGCTTGAAGCTGATGGGACTTGAACACTCAAATATATTAAGAGAAATACATAAACATTCATTTCTCCCAATAAGACACAAGCACATGGGCTTATGCTCAGATAACATTGGTTATTAAATCAGCAGCATCCAAAACCAGCACCTTTCTCTCAAATTCAAGTTCCCTTTCTGTTACAGAATGTTAGAGGATATATACATATGATTTAGAGACTACAGACAAGCAAAAATGGCCTAAACCTCAAGTGCAGCATAACTAAGTAGAGCAACAGATATCTATGTTCATTTTCAGTTCCCAAAAAAGTGATGTAGCTGATGACAAGGAGTTTCCATGACTGCATACAGTCTGAGGGAGAAATGAGCAAGAGTTTCAAAACTGGATGCCAGTAATTTTCCTGAAGCTCCTATTTTTTATGGTAAAGAAACTATCTTCAGCTAGCAGTAGGTTTTCTCCTGTTGTTTACCAGGGCTCTGTAAGGCCCTTAAAATGGTTAATATCCTGTGAGCATTTCACTAAAAGGGTGTTTTTGCACTCAGGCTAAGAGACAGGACAAAGGCTAGAAGCTACTATATCACCATCATGTGCTAAGGGGAGATTAAGCTGATGACAGTCACTAGCCTCAACACCTTAAGAACTTCACAACTGCAGCAAATTACTACTTTCTGCAATCAAGAAAGCACAGGTAGCCTTCAAAACATTCACATATTAACATACCTAAAAAGTGCTTTGGCAAAAATAAATTCTCTTCACATACCTGCCTAATAAAAATATTTTTTTAGATCCCTCCTCTTTTAGAACCAAAGTCCTCAGATCACCAGAATATGCATCCCATAAGCTTATTGCCAACAGAGCTCATGAACACTACAGAATCCAGGGCCCAAGTCCAAAATTTAACTCTCATAACTGTACTTCATCACTTTCTCACACTCTATACAAGCAGTCATATCAGACTCTTAACATTTCTATGCATTTTTCAAACCAGAAAAGGATAAAGGGCAGCAGGAGGGTGTGAATTCTCCCTAATTATTAAAAGACCATTTCTTGTCACTTCCAAGAATCTTGCCTGCTGCAATACCTGAGATTGATTCTACCTCCCACAATGTAAAACAGGCAAGAGAGAAGTATAGAGGAGGATCAAACAATAGAGCACAACTGCATATTTGTAACCCATAGTTTAGTTAAAATTTGCAATGAAACATCACATCAGAGATTTAGAGGCATTTGGATGCAAGCAATACATGATAAGGGTTTTAGAATGAGGAGTTGGACTGAACAGACACTTCAGTATAATGACTATTGTAATCATTATGTTCTTTTAAACAATTAAAACAATTAGATGCCTCTTCCCAAAGCATAAAATGGAAAATGATCCTCCAAATAGAAAATTAACTTTTGGTTGCTTTTTCCCTAGGATCAAAATCATACAGATGAATTTTAACACTGAAGAACTGTTAATTCAAGACACGTTCAATGTTGTGAAAAACACAGAAAATACTGTGAGCATTCCCCAAAGCCCAAGAACATACAATTCTAAAACATGATATAGTACAGGACAACTCATGTAATGTAAACAATTAGCACACTTCTGTTAGAACACTGGTTATACAATTAACACTTGGCATGTACTTTATGGTATTTAACCCACAGGCTTTTTAGAAAGTCCTATGATTAAGCATTAGCAGAAATTAATATACAGAAATACTTTGTTCCAAGCCCCTCTTTCTCTAAATAAATTTTCTACTTACCTTTGATTCTGTCTGTGCCTCTTTCTGGCACAGGTTGTCAAAAGGAACACATTACCCAGAACACACTGTATTACTTCAAACACCTGTTCCTTCAAAATTCATCCATACTCTAATTATATGCAAATAAAGCCTCTATGTTTGTATACAGCCACACATGCTCCACCAAGCTACAGATGGCAGAAGAAAAAAATCACTGAAAAGATTTGAGGGGCTGCTCTAAGAGATCGTTTGGCCAGCCTCTATGCCCCTCCTATGTTAATAACTGAACAGGGAAAGCACAAAGAGGAAAGTAATAATGAATTTAGAGGCTAAAAGGTCCTCTCTGAAAGGAGGAGAAAGTTAAGACTTTCCCTTGCCACATCCACAGCTGGCTACATATCCAAGATGCAAAGCCTGGCTGTATTAGAAAGGTGTTGTTAAGCAATCCAGGACACATAGCTCACATAATGCTGGAGTGCTGTCCTGAATTAGCTGCTGCTGCTGAGTGCAGTCATGAAATTCAGTGAACAGCACCAATTGCTCAATTCCCTTCTGGCATCAAGTTATACTTTCAACAGCAACTGGTAAACAGCTAAAAATATTTCTCTAATGCGTTCTTCTGCTAGGCAATACGTGAAGTTTTGGTTTGTTTTTTTTTTTTTGGTCTAGTTCTGGCCAAAGTAAGGTCTGTGTCATATCCTGTCAAAATATGGCAAAGCAGAAAAGCCAGATTTTGCTAGTATAGCAAATGCTACAAGGATTGTGCAGTTTTCTCTCCCATGCAATAGTAAAATAGCATTTTTATCTTGTTGCTGCATGATTGTCATTAAAAGAAGATCAATTTCCTTATCTGGTTCTAATGGCTGTTTTGTGGTATATTTGACAAGATGTACCAGCAACAAGAAATAATTTTTCCTTTGTGTTTCCAAAAACATGTATTTTGGCTCTGAGATTAACAAAACCACAATGAAGTTAGTAAAAACCCTTGGTTGCTTCTTCAGGATTTGAAAGCCCAGACCTTTTTTTCCACCTCCGCATGCAGACAGAAAGGTTTTTTTAGAAACCCGAGTATTTAAAGCTACTTTGTAGTTGAATCTCACAGGTTTCTAGAAGTATCTCCATATCATCTGCTTTTTATAAAATGTTTTTAAAAAGAGCAAACAGACAGCATTATGTGCAAACTGTGTATGTTTGAACCACCATATGACAAAATAAAGTCGAAGGCCCAACAAGAAATAATTGTTTCAACAAGTGCAGCTTCTATAAAGTCAGTTCCCTCAAACGTGTTCCTGTTGGATTCAAATCAATTCTAGTTATGTTTTGAGAAAATTAGATACACCTTGTAAAGAAGAGCCCCTTACTGCTTTCTGTACAGCTTGGACAACAGATCCACACAGGTCTTCACCTTGCCTTCCACACAGGTCAGCAGAAGATACATAAAGAAACCTGACTGCTGGTTTCATGTTATTACCATTAAATCTTTCATACACATTAAAACTGACAGTAAGTGGCATAAATACACACTGTGCGTCTTACTGTTTCACAGTCCTTCAACCCTTGCTAAGCTCTGGGAATAGGATTTTCCAAAAAATGCTGAGCAAATAGAACTTCTTCAGTATCACCTGGAATTGCATTTAATCAGAAGCTCTGAAAAATCCAAGTCTTCACCTATCACATGGCAACCTTCCAAATATATGCAAAACTGTTTTTGGAACATAGAATATATACTGCTTTTGAAAACTATTAACCTGGAATGCCATATCATTCCTGGAGAACAAGGGAAGGCAAAATCCTGAGCTTTTTAATGGATGAGAAATTTTTCTTACTTCAGATTCAACAGGATTAGACTCATTATCTTTAATTTCTCTTGAGAAACATTGCCAGTCTATTAGAATCAAAGTAACGAGTAAGGCTGGCTCATTTTGTTCACAAATACTACACAGTGACAAGACTTCAGAAACTATAATAACTTATCTGTAAAAACACATTTATCAAATTTCCCAAAAAGAAATTTAAAAAATAAGCATTTGCAGCCAAAGCATTTTGGCATGAAGCACTTCTCCAGAACTTCAAATTCCCTGAAAGGGGTTCTATCACCAATTTTCTACTTTACTTCACAAAGAAGTACCAATCAAAGGCAACAGGTAATAAAAAGGAAGAAAAATCAGGCATATTTTCAGGGCAACATTTATTCTAGAAGCATATTTAATCAAGAAATCAAAAATATCTTAAAGATCAGAGCTGTAAGTCAAAACCAAAAAGCTCCAGTTCCGAAGTAATCCAAATGCATTTACAATGAAAACATTTACCTGCTATTAGCTTTTGGAGAGTGCTCTTATCTCCATTAACAGCAGCAGCATGCACTTCAGATGCTAACGAGGAACCACTGAAGAGGCAGTTTGCTGAAATATTCATACTCTTTCAAGGTATTACTATAGGTCAGATCTGTACCATCAACATTTTTTGTAGAAATTCAGTTCTAGAAAAAAAACCAAAACCACATTAATAAAACAGAATTATTTTCACACTGAGTCATTCACATTACTGAAATAATGCTAAAGGGAATAAATGTCTGTTAAAAACAGCAAAGAAAAAACATAGAGTTTATCTGTGAATTAAATCTACCTCTAGCCAAAATTCATCAGAAAAAAGCCTGCATTAAGAAATATATACCTATATATTGTAGTTTCATTGCCTTAAACACAAATTTCAGTCCATAAGTTTTGCAAAAGTCTGTATAGCGTTTCTCTACAAATCAGACTGTTCTTCAGAATGTCGCCATGCATGCTTTAATTCAGTAAATAAATAAAGTTTGTTAGCAATTATCAACTTATTATAGTCCTGCAGTATAGAATTTCAGAATATCCTGAACAGGAATGGACACCCTGGGACCACTGAAGTCCAGCTCCTGGCCCTGCACTGAACATGCCCAAGAGTCACTCCATGTGCCCGAGAGCACTGTCCAAATGCTTCTTGAGCTCTGTCAGGCTGATGCTGTGACCACTTCTCTGGGGAGCCTGTTTCAGTGCCCAGACCCCCTCTGGGTGAAGAACCTTTTCCTAATATCCAACCTAAACCCCCCCTGACACAACTTAAGGCCATTGCCTCGGGTCCTGTCACTGATCACCACAGAGCAGAGATCAGTGCCTGCCCCTCCTTTTCCCCTCATGAAGAAGCTGTAACTGCAATGAGGTCTGTCCTCAATCCCCTCTCCCGGCTGAATAGACCAAGTGACCTGGTGCTCCTCATACAGCTTCCCCTCACGGCCCTTCACCATCTTCATAACCCTACTCTGGACACTCTCTAATGGATTTATATCGCTCATATATTGCATCACCCAGAACTGTACCCAGCAGTCGAGGTGAGGCTGCCCCAGCTCAGAGCAGAGCAGGACAATCCCCTCCCTTGCCTGGCTGTGGTGCTGTGCCTGATGCCCCCCAGAACAGGGTTGGCCCTCCTGGCTGCCAGGGCACTGCTCAGATTCAACCTGCCATCAACCAGGTCCCTTTCCATGGTACTGCTTCCCAGCATCTCATTCCTCAGTCTGTCCATACACCCAGGTGCAGAATCCAGCACTTTGCCTTGTTAAACCTCACACAGTTGGTGCTTGCCCAGTCCCCTAACTTGCCGAGGTCTCTCTGCAGGGCCTCTTTGCCCTGGAGGGAGATAACAGCTCCTCCCAATTTTGTACCATCTGCAAACTTGTTTAGTATCCCTTCCACAGTTGCACATCCAAGTCAATAATGAAGACATTGAAAATCTCAGGGCAGAGGACGAGCCCTGCAGAGCCCCACTAGTGACGGGTCCCCAGTCTGCTGTCACCCATTCACTGTAACCCTTTGTATCCGATCCGTGAGCCAGGTGCTCACCCATCACATGATGTTTTTATTCAGTTGTGCATTGGACATTTTGTCCAGGAGGATACTCTGAGACACAGTATTGAAAACTTTATTGAAATCCAAAAAAATTCCATCAACTGATGTGACACCTGACTTTACTTCCATTGGGCATACACATTCTTCTTTTCCATTAGCTCAAAAGAAGATCCTTGGCCAGACAAGCCAGCCTTCTACCTCATGCAATTGACTTCTGACATTTTGGAACTGCCAGCTCCTTAGGAGTTGGTGCTTAAGAAGTGACCAGCACTGATGTACCTCAGCACCTCCAAGAGCATTTTCTCAGGGGATCTTACTATCTAGTTCCTCCATTTTCATCACATTTTACCTCTCTACAAATAAACTAAAATATAAGAAATCCAGGGGCAGCAGCATAAAATTCAGCAAATATCAAAGAACTTAGTGAAGCACCAGAAACACCCCAATAATATCAACAATAACTTTTCCATAAAACTGACTTCATATAGAAGAGAATGAATAATGAAAGAGGTTAATAGTTTATAGATGAAAGCAACAGTTAATTCTGCATAAACTATTCGTAATCATACAGGTGAGAGAAGCAACCAATTATCTCACAAGAATTCTTAGTAAAGTGTCATGATTCCATTGAATGGGCTAATTCTGCATCAGAGAAGTTCTGAAACATTAAGAGGGACTAGAAAAGGATAATCTGTAACATTCCTCAGGTATTTTTCTCATGTATATAACAAACAGATGAACTGCTGTCTGGAAGACTTGCTTGGTAAAGTTCCTCATTAACAAAAAAAAAAAGAAATAAGTAAAAGATCTGCTTATAAAATGCTACATATTTGCCATTATCTGTATTAATATGCACCATAATACTGGAATCAAGCAAATAATTCACTTTTCTTCTTTAAGCTAACATGTAGAAAACTATTAGCCTTCTCAAGTCACTTAAAATGAAGGGACAGTCACATGGACACCAAGGACTCTTCAAGGTTTGTGAAATTTCATACCAAACTATATGTCTACATTGCATTATGCAGACAGCAAGAATTACCTCATTCTTCTATTCAGCAAAACATGAGGTTGCTAAAATTTAAACATGATAGCACAACCATACTATCAAATTTTATTTATAGAGTTTCCAAGTGAAGACTGAGTATTCAACTGACTATCTTGAAAAAATATCAAAGATTTTTCAAATGTGAGTTAGTGCACAAGATGTTCATTCTACAGATCAAAGAGCACAAGTTCTTTAGGTAGTCATAGCAGATCTGATAAAAGCCAACTTTCAATTTCAGACTATTAAAAAATACATGACTTGTATGTATATCTTGTATGTATATGTGTGAGAGTGTTTGCAGCTCATGAGACAGACAGGACACAAGATTTTTGCAGGGTCTCACAAAGTCTGAGCTATCAGGCTTTCTTTGAAATCAAGCCAGTCTTGACTTGAAAAAGGCTGATGTAAAGGATTTTCTTTTAAATGGTGTTACACCCAGTCTCCCTCCCTACGCTCGTGTGCACACTGGAAATGTGACAAAGGCAAAGCGCAGCTTTCTGTGATCTTTTTGAGACAGAGCACGTACGTGTCCTGCGAGGTCCAAGTTTTACTGGAAGAGGGCGAAGCCCTGAATTTTGGGTGTTCTTCGTTTTCAGCATTTACAACCGAGGAAGCGACAGAAAGCGCAAATCTGCTGAGGCGCCAAGGGATAAACATCAAGGATGACGTTCCACCCGAGCTGAAGTTTCCCGACCCTCCCAGCAGCCGCTCTGCCCCGTCACACACAGGCTTCCAAGCAGAAAGTTTCCTCCCAAACTCCGAGGACACGAACACCACAAGGCGGACAGTGCCCAAAAACCCCTTCTCCCACTCCCTACAGCCAAATGCGTGTGCCCAGCCCCGGCGGCTGAAGGTACAAAGCAGGATCCAAAGGAAACGCGGACAAGCTGGGGGCTGGCGGGGAGAGATCCCGAGCGGAAGAGGGTGCGGTGTCCCGTGGCACCGCACCACAAGGCGGGAAGGGTTAACCCTGCCTCGCCCACACCGCGAGAGCCGCCTCCCTCTCCATCCAACCATCATTCCTTCCCTCCCCTCTCCTCTCCTCTGCCCGGCTCCGCAGCTGCGCCCCGTAACTCACCTCCACCCCGCCCTTCTCATCGCGCCGCCGCCGCCTTCAGGCACCGCCCCGCGGGCAGCCCCGGTGCGCTCTGGGATCCACGCCTCCAGTCTCCCTCCCTCCCGCTCTCTCACTCTCTCCTCTCCTTCCTTCTCCTCCTCCGCGCCCTCCCCTTCCCGGAACTACGGTTCCCGGCGTGCCCCGGGAGCGCGCGGCCGAGCGCGGGGCCCCGCGGTGGAACTTGCCCGGGTGTTTCCTGGCGACGGGGGAAGTGGAGGAGCCGCCGCCGCGGAGAGTGGGAGCCGCGCTTCTCCCCTCCCCGCTCCCGGGCGCCCGATCTACCATGAGACCCGCCATCTTCCCGCTCCTGCCTGACCCTGGCTGCCTCCTGCTCCTCCTGGTAAAAGCTGCCGGCTCCCCGCTGCCCTTCCCTTCCCCGCGCCGGCTCGGGCAGGGCGGCGCTGGGGTGGCCGGCGGGCCCCGCTCGGGGCTCTTCCCTCGCTCCCCTCCCCCGCCCAGCAGGTGCCGGCGGCTGGGAAGGAGGGAGGGCGGCCGGGAAGGAAGGAGCGGCCCCGGCGGTGTGGCTGAGGCCGATAGGCTGCGCGCATGGGGTGGGGCCGCGCCCGGGCCCGGGCTCCGGGGCAGTGGCCGGGCGGGCGGTGCGGCCTCGCCCCGGCTCCTCCGGTGCCGGAGCCGGCGGGAACGGCCGTACCGGGGCTCCCCTGCAGCCCCCCGAAAAGAGGCTGTGGCCAGGTGGGGGGCGGCCTCTTCTGCCAGGCAGCCAGCGCCAGGGCGGGAGGGTATGGTCCTGAGCTGCGACAGGGGACGTGTAGGTGGGACTCGAGGAGGAATCTCTCCACTGCAATGGGCTGCCCATGGGCTGGTGGAGCCACGGTCCGTGGAGATGTGCAGGAAATGACTGGATGTGGCACTTAGTGCCGTGGTCTAGTTGACACGGTGGTGTTGGGTCATAGGTTGAACTCCATTGTCTCAGAGGCCCTTTCCAGCCTCATTGATTCTGTGATCTTTAGTTGTCAGACTACAGCATTTTTTTTTTAGGGTTTTTTTTCAGACTGGCATTACATGCATGACCTAAGCCACCTTTCGGCTTTGCCAGTACACAAATGCAATCACTGATGTGTGTGTTTTGTGGAGATAAGTTGCTTGTGCTATAGTTCTCTTTGTTCTCCTTTTTTTTTTAAAAAAACAAAAAAAAAAAGGCTTATGCGGTGATTCTTACTTTTCCGGAGGTGTATTGGGCCAGATTCTGGACCTTTCGTAACATAAGAGACTTGCAGAACTAAGGGGGACATGGGTGAATAAATTTTAATAGGATTTTTATCTTAAGGTGCTAAGGATTTTAATCAATCCATTTTAAACATTTGGGAGAATAAAATTAAAGGCCATAAAATTAAAGAATAATTGGAGTCAATGGTAGATAGAACTCTAGAAGTACAGAATAGCATAGCTGCTAATGAATGGATGAACTGGTTAGGAATGTGAGGACACTTCCATAATGAACAGTACAAGTACTCACTATCCCTTTGAAATGTGCACTTCTACCTGAGTAAGCTCTGGTTAAAGTATTGTGAACTTGATGTCATTTCAGAGTTAGAAAACACATGTGACTGGTAGGGTTTGAAAACCACATTTGAAATGTTTATATATAGATGGCAATAGCATGCTAAAATACTATATGAGAGACTGAAGCGAGGAGCCTCATACTTTTCAGTCACATCTCTGTATTAAAACAATATTGCTTATGTGCTAGATTGATTTTCACTATTACTTAAAATACCAGCGAGCAAAACCAAGGAGCATGGCCCAAGTGGGCCCAAGTTAGTGAGTTTTTCTTTCTTTGTGACACAGTTGATCAATGCAAATTAAATATGCATCAATAAGAATTATGTTTGCCAGCAAAAAAGAAAACCAGCAGGAAATAGCTATGATCTGCAAATTGTCTGTATTTTGTCTGCTGTTCCTTTGTGTATAGGTCCTTTAAATCCATTTCTAATGTCGTTTAAAAAAATTGTATGCATAAAACTTTAGGAAGAATACAGTTCAGAGTTGTTTTTTAAGAAAATACAATCAAGTTTAATGTTATGTGTGTAATTATTCAGTGCCATTATATCCGCCATGGCCCTGTGTTGTAAGATGCCTAGTTACATGAATCAAGCCAATGAATCATGCCTTTTAGTAGATTTGTTAATAGTTTTGCAAGAGTTGTTCTGAGCAGTCTGGGAGTGTGAGAGGACCCTCTTTCTTTAGACAGGCTGAAAAAACTTTGTTTTCTTGTAATATACGGTCTCCCTGATAAGATGTATCAGATTAGCTTTAAAGTTCTGGTAACTTTGTTTTTCTTGTTACCAGCTGCCATGATACTTAAGATCAGCAATGCTACTTGGCCTTCTGCTCCTAATCTAAACATAGGTTCTTGGAGTATGGCATATTTGTGGATAAGTGAATTTGTTAGTGTTACATCAGTGATTCTTAGTACAGAATACACAATGATATGTAGCTGTGAAAACAGCTTACTAAGCTGGTCTTACTTAGTAGTAGCAATGAAGTTATCAGGAATTCTTTTCCAGACTTTTGGATAAGCATATTTCTTTTTCAGATGGGAATTTAATGCGCTGCAAAAAAGAAGAAAACTTACAATGCCAAATCAAAAGAAGTATTATATTCAGTATTGTACTGGGCTGCTGGGAGTTGAAAATAAACTGAACAGAAAACAGGGGAGATACAGGCTGGCGTGACCCCTGCCTCAAGAACTGAGTGAAGGGGTGAGCAGTGCACAGATTGTAGAGGATCTTGTACAGCTCTTTGCAAGATTGGAGTAAAAGATGCATAGTAATGTCATGGGGCCCTTGGAGAGTGAGATGTTTCTGCCTTGTCAGTATATTGCTTAATACTGGGCAGGATAGATCTTTAAGATGAATCCAAGACAGTGGAATAAATGCTGATGGGAGAGTGGTTCATCACATTCTCCCCTAAGGCAAGGTGTGGCTCTTTGGCTTTGCTCTATCCAATCATTCTATATGTTTGCCTGTACTCACAGTCAGGTATACTTTGCCTTTAAAGAAAATTCTAGAACTGTTTCTTCTGCATGTGTCTGAGAGGCACTTGTATTGCTCAGTGCTTCCCTGGGAGGCTCATGCACAGTACCCCTTAGCAAAAGCTGTGACTGGAGGAAACCACCAACGGATAGTGAGGGAAATGAAGAGGGAAGTTCCTAACTGGAAATAATACTGTAGGGTGATATTTTTGTTTCTTGTTTTACTGCCGCTGCCTTTCATGTCTTGATAATATGACACCAAGTACCCAAATAATGAAAGTAGAATGAAATAAAAATTGTCTTTTAACAGTGTTGAAGATGTAGTAGGTTGCCCAAAAGAGAAGTTGAACTCTGTAAATTTTATATCTAGGGCGTATGTCTGTGCATTTGCCTCTCTCTGCATTTGTAATAGAAAACTAATTCTGTAATTGAGACTGCTGCTCAAAATACTATATACTGAATATGAGCACGAGTCAGAAATTATAATTATAGGCAAAATTTAGACCACTGATCCTTATACAATGAAATGGGTTCCCTTCAAGAGTAGCACAGGATTTCTGAGTTGTCCATCATCTGCCATGATTTTTAAACAGTTAAATAGTAGACAACTGAGGAACGTTCTCCTTTGGAGAAGGGAAGCAGGGGAGTCTTGAATTCTTGTAAAGATAACTTATATCCTTTGTGCTATGCCATATGATGGACAAGTTTCCTGGAGGGCTTGGGGGGAAGAGAGAAGAAACTGAACTGTTTCTTGGAACAGAAGACTCAAACAATGCTGGAAAATGTATAAATGAGTTATTGACAGTAAGATTCAGAGAATCTGTTGCTGGTAGCTGTGATGACACACTCCTTGGTTTTTTCCTTTGATATCCTTAGTGCTTACCTCCATAACCTGTTTTGATTTTTGTTTGGTTGGGGTTTTTTGTGGGTTTGGGTTTTTTTTGGCAGGACAGCTTTCTTAAGCAAGAGAATGGTCCTTACATTGCTTTGTCAATAAAGCAGAATTACTACATTCTATATGTTTTAATCAAACCTATTTAATTTGAAACACTTAAGGTTATATGCTGCTATTCAGGAGAACCAATTTTTCACCTTGCAGACTCTTTTGTAAGCCTCACTTGTTTAGCTTCCAGATATTTTGTTTGCTTAAGGGGAGGGAATTATCTCATGCATAAGGCAAGTGTACAAATATGCTGTAAATTTTATACCAGGCCTTCAGCAAAACCTCTTCAGCAGTCTAGAGATGCATTCAAAAGCAAGTGCTTTAATAACGCTTTAAGTGGGTTTGGATGCATTAGCAATAACTTGTTCATTATTACCTCTGCCCCATTTGAGAGTGAGGTCTCTGGTGGTCTAGAGGAGGAAACACAGGAACGTTTGGGAATGTAAGCAGAAGCAATATAGGGTGTAGAGATCAGAGCCTAAGGGATATTTTCTTCCAAAACTCCAAACTGGAGAAAGTTCCTGGAGAAGTAGAGGAGGAGAGGTGTGTTATAGAGAATTAGGAAAGGACGTGAGATCAAATTTCCTTTTGGGAGTTCTGCCTTTACCCTTCTTTTCTCCCTGACATGTCTTCCTTCATCAGGAGCATCCTAACCATTGGTAGAAACACATACAATTTTTTTTCCAAAACTGTTAGTAATGTCAAGTGCTCATATAGTCTAATTTTTAAAGGTTCATAGATTTTAGAAGTTTGAATAGCTTTAATTTTATTTTCACATTCACTGTCTCTCAGGTGTTTCTTTTTATATTTTTAAGAGTTGTTCTGCAAACAACTGTTCTGTTATTACTATACTATAACACTAACACAGAATGATTTTTTTGCTGCTGGTTGAGGATGCTATGTTTTTCCAAACCAGCGGTAGCACTGTTTCCTCATTTAACCATACTTTGGTAAAAGTGCCTTACAAAAAAGCATCAAGGCTTATTGGAAAATAATTCCATAATTTTTCCTATTTTTATATATGCTACTACTGAGAAACTGACTACCCTGATAATGCAACCTTTATAGCTAAGAGCCATTCATGCCTTTAAAATGTGCAAAATTCTAGTAGCGTGTCTTCCAGATAAGCACCTGTGATTTGGAGCTGCTTCTAGGAGTGAACCAACCCTGGAAGCTCCTTCACATGCATGAGCATAGACCTTTAATGGTAGTGATCTACAAGATCTGCTCTTTGGGTGGCTGATAGGACATAAATGTTATGCTCTACAGTGGTACTAAGCAAAATGCAAACTGCAGTGCTCTGTGCCTTAAACCATATAGTGGCTGGAGTGGTGAAAGCATTGAGAACAGAACACTGTACGTGGTTACCTAAAGGCAAGTGCTCTGGGCATACTTTCAGCAAATAAGTGGTAATCATACGAGCAGCACAAGGTTTCTGCTGAACACAGTAAATCTCATTTTCATCTGTTCTTATTATGGTAAATGTTCTGGATTTCTTCCCTCCCTTGTTTCTTGACTTAAGTCTGGCTATAGCAAGAAAACTTTGATGGAGGAAAGTATTGAGAGCCTCACTGTGTTTACCTGATAAGATCAAGTTGTAGAGTTCTGGTTTTTTGATTGCCACTGAAAGTTTGATCATTTAAATTTTAAAGGACTTCTTAAAGTCATCTGGTATTACTCCCTGCTCAGTGCAAGACTAACTTGGATGGAATTGCTCAGGTTTTTTTCCGGTTGTCGTATATCATTCCAAGGATGGACGTTCTGCAACTTCTCTGGTCACCTGTTTTGGTGTTGAATCAAAACGTTGTTTTCTGTCTGGAGGTGTGGATTGTATAAATTGTCTCTTGTCCTATCACTGCATCTTAGGGAAGAATCTAACTCTCCTTTCTCTATTATAACCTCTGATTAGGTCGCTGGTAGCAGCAGTAATAACTTTTCCTTAAGGGTGAACAAATGCTGTCTCAGCCTCTCCTTGTATACCCTGACTTCAGTCACTACTCACTTTCATAGCCATCTGCTGGGCTTCACTTCCATATGTTAATGTCTTGTACAGGCAGTCCCAAAGCTGGGAAGAATCCTTCAAATGTGCTCACACAAGTGCCAGATGAAAGGAAAGAATCAGTTCCTGTGGTCTGCTGGCTACACTTTTGCTAACACAGCCCAATGTGTGGTTGTCTCTGCTGCAAGGTCGTGCTGCTGACTTCTGTTCAACTTGCTCCCCAAGACCTTTCCTGCAAAGCTCTTTTCCATCTGGTTGGCTCCCAGCCTGTATGGGGTTATTCCAATAGAGATACAGGACTTGGCCTCTGTGGAACTTTGCAAGGTTTCTGTTAGGCCACTTCAGCCATTTGAGGTATCTCTGAATAGCAGATATTCCCTCTAGCTTATAAAGCACTTCACCCAGTTCCTGTATCCTCGGGGAGTTGCTGAGGAAGCAATTTCTGGTCATTACAGACAAAGCTTACACCCAGTATTGGTCTGGAGAAACTTCCTTAGAAGCCACTTGGACATGGTATCTTTGTTTACAGCCCTTTGAGCTCAGCAGTTCAGCTGCTGTGTCACTCACTTCATAGTTCACTTATTCAGTTCATGCATCAACAATTTAGGTCTAAGGATCCTTTGAGGTGCTGTGTTAGAAGGCAAACAATGTTCAGTACTCTTTCCTTCTTTGCAGAGCTAAATGTCAGACTGATTTACTTATTCCAAATATATGCTGGATGAATGTGGCTTCTGGAAAGAAAATTTGTTTCCATAATTCTCCTGGTGACCCAAGGAAAAAACATTTGGTCTGATTCTGTGGCTCTGTGGATGTTCCAGTTGCTGAAGAGCTTTCTAACTTGGTCTTCTGCTCTTCTTCACTTCTTTTCCCTGTAACTCTGCTATGGGCTCAGACCTCATCAGTATAAAATCAGCCAAAGACAACACTGAGTGTCTAAGCCTTTTCTGTGTACCTTGTCTCTATGTCCCATTCTAGCTGAGCAGCAGGCCTACAGTTTTCTTATTCTTCCTGTCTTCCTTTTGTTGCCAGTGTACCTTAACATCCCTCTCTCAACTCCAGCTGAGCTTGGACTGCTGCCAGCTCAAGCAATGTTTCTCTCTTCCTACAAAGTATTTTTCTTACCTCTACCTTCTGTNCAGTTGGTTTTATCCATGCGCAGAAGTTAATTCCTGTCTTGTTTCATTTTGTCCTTTTTTTTTTTTTTTTTTTTTTTTCAACTCATCCAGAAATTCTATGTTAACCCGTGCAAGTCTTCTGCCATACCAACTTTCTGCCCAGTGGAGTGGTTTTGAGCTCTGAAGAGGTTCTCCTTGAAGGTCAGCAGGCTCTTGTGGGCTCTTTTGACTTTCAGAGCCGTGTTTTATGAACTGGATTAAAACCCAAGTGCCTTCAGGTCTTTATTCAATGGTCTTGTGAGGTACATATTTTTAGACAAAAAATAAATATCATAGTAGATTATAGATGAGATTTAGTGTGAGCCCCAGTCATATATGTAAAGTTCCATTAGTGGCAATGAAATGAAACACAGGAAGTCCAAAGTCTTGTTTCCTGGAAGATGTGAGTTTCCACATTTTGTGTTGGAGTGTCCCAGCTGCCTCACTTTGCAACCAAAATGAAGGTTATATTAATTCACAGAGAGATTTCAGGTATGTAGCTTGCTACATTGTTTTAAAGCAAGATACTTCTTTGTGGCTTAGATTTCTTTAATGACTGAAACTTTGTATCCTAAATGATGTTCATGGAACAGGAACCTGAGCAGAACATAAAACTCTAGAAGTGGAGTAAATGACCTGGTTCTTTGGTGGGGGTTTCCTTTTTGTTTTTTTTTTTTTTTTTTGCACCTAGCCTGTCTTCTGTCTTGTTTGGCATCCGTGATTCTTGCCTGTGTTTCAATGAGGCACATCCAAAAAAATGTGAATGTCTGCAAGGTTTTTTTGGGTTTTGTTTTCATAGATATGTGAAAAGGAGAGAAGAGCAGTCTAATCTCTGTTGTAAAATAACTGGCAGTAAAGCTTATATTTTATCTCCAACTGGATTCATGTGGCAATTGGGCATAAACACAGAGAGAACTTGTTCGTTAGGAACTCTGCAAGAAAGTATTTTGAAAGGGAACGAATAGGTGCCTGTTCCAATGGTCTGGAAAAAGCAAACAACAGCTGTGATAGTGTTTTGCTGTTTCCCATAGCTGTCGTGATTATGAAGTGATGATATAATTAACTTTCTCAAAAGCTGCACAAAGGGAAAGCTTTTCAGTGATATATCCATATTTGTAATCCCAGGACAAGCTTTTTGTTCCTTTAGTCAGTCTCTCATTTCTGACTCTCATCATTTACCGAAATCCCCTTTCTTAACTCTTGCTAGAAACACTTAGCTCCTAGATTCTTTGCCAGTCATAAAAATTATGAATTTTCATAAACGTGTGTATGAAAAAACCTTTTTCCTTTTTTTTTTCCCCTTCTCCCTGTTGAGTCAATTCACTTGGGATTTTTGACAAAATAACTGAAAGACAAATTGGTTGCTTCACAAAGGTAATTACGACAGTATGTGGTGCTGGGGGTGAACGTTAGAGGTTCTTTCCTACTAATGATCCGTTAATTAGTGAAGGGAGCTCAGCAGTGTTCGGCCTCTCAGGAATTACCTTTGAATGGCATTTAAATGTGCTTTGGTTAAAAAGGTATAATTGAAGTGGGAGAGGCCTTTTTACAATTTTTTTCTGTCAGCATAGGCCAGCAGAATTTGGTAAACCAATACAAATGTCGACATATAACTGGTGTTATATAGATAATAAATATTTTAAAATAAGCCAATAAATATCTGTGATACCTCTCTGAGGATTTTGATAGCAGCTGCCTTCCATGTTGAGAGCAGTAAGATTGCTACATGAAGATTGCAGAGCCAGGGTGTCCAAAACTTGCTCTGAGTTCAAGCACTGCACCGTGTTAGTGTGTTCATACTATTTTTAGGACCAGTCTGGAATACTTGCTTGGATGTTTTTGTCAGAGTCAGCTTGAAGCTGGCAGGTTTAATATTCCTTGAAGAGAGGTAGACCACTCCCTGTATGATTTTCTTTTGTGCATTTCAAAATATCTGTGGCATGTATCCTGTCTTCTGCATTATTTATTCTTTTGCTGTCCAGAGTTATCCGGGATAAATTGACTGCATATGTGCAGGACCTTTGCAGCTGTTAAGGGCAGAAGTAAAATAGGTCTTATACAGTCTGAAATTAGCCTCTCATTCTTCAAGGTATGTGCAGCTGTGGTCCCAAAGGTGAATTTTTCTCTTCAGGTTCAGGTAGCATTGCTTTAATCAGAGCTCTTCCCTAGAAGATAGCCAATGGATTAGTCTGTAAAAGGGTGTGGTGTTTTTTTTGTTTTTTGGGGTTTTTTGGGGTTTTTTGTGTTTTGTTTTGGGTTTGTTTGTTTGTTTGTTTGTTTGTTTGTTTTTGGTTTTTTTTTACCTCCTCATATGAATTGGAAGATTTTTCCAATGCCAACTTCTCAATTAGAATGTAGCTGTGGAGTAGTATTTCTATTACACAGAATCACCGCTTATTTGGAAAGATCTTATCCATTATCCACTCATATGTAATTTTAAGGTAGCAAATAATAAATGCTGGCCTAAAAGTTGTTTGCTAGAGACAAGCTAATGGATGTCCCAAGAGCTTTCATACACTATGATTGACAGTTTGCATGTGTAGTGTGGAAGTTTGTAAAGTGTGCATCACAATTATGCCTGGAATGAAGAAAATAAAATAATCAAAATAACGTAAGTTTGAATAATATTTTTAAATGGATTTATTCTAAAGTTCAGAGTTCTGATATTAAGGGAATGATAAACAGCAAGCATCAAAATGCCATTGTATTTTAGAAAGCTTGTAATTTTGAAATTCTGAGGTGTTCCTCATTTGGTTTCTCAGAACAAGAGGGAGGAACAACAACACCAGACTGAATCTCAGTGGTTTTCATGTCTGGGCAAACACTTCATACACTACAAATGGCTGCATCACAAATTACTGTAGCTCTCTTTTGATAGTTGTACAAACAAAACCTTAGCCTCCTGCTGCAGTATTAGGAGGTAATTTGAGCAAAAGTGGCATCTCAATCACACTGAAGGAAAAACAAAATCTGTAGCACAAGGAGTCATAGTGATACTGGAAAGTATTAGTGATGGAAGCTCTAGATATGAGGTGGTTACATGTGGGTTCATTGTGGTGGAGATTGCAGAGCATAATATGACTACATAATAGTAAAAGTGGCAGAGGGTCAGAATTTAACTTGAGCTGCTAATTGCCGCTGAATCATCTGTATGTTTGCTGCTCTGCTCCATTGTTTAGTTCTAACCATCATCCCTTCAGCATCAAATAAGGATGCTGAATTACGATGGCTGTGATTCTGTGATTTCAAAAGGATTTTGTTGTTCAGAAGTACAAGCAGGCAGCTGCACTAAGGTAAATGGTACAGTTTAAACAGTGTTGTTGGAGACTGTCTTGTCCACTTGTCTTCTCTTATGTTCTCTTTAGAGTGCAAGTTAAACCAATATATTTTGCATCCCTTTGGATGGACTAGGTGAGGAGAATGACCCAGCTGTATTTTTTGTTTTGTTATTTTGTTTGTCTATTTGTTGCTTTTACTAGTTTTTTCTCCTCTTAACCCAATGCCTCAGCTGCATGGTTAAGAGCAGTGTTGGTCCAGTGTGGGTATTTTTCTCATGGAGGGGTAGTTGCTGTGTGTTTATGGTAGTCCTTGTTATTGGCATTTGAGCAGTTGGTTTTAGTAATTCATACCCACTCTTAAAACAAGTTCCAGCTGAAGAGTAAAACTGAACAAGTTTGTCTTTGCTTAAAGTTCCCACCTTTCTTGATATGGCCAAGATCGGGAGAAGAAGGGAAAAAATGTATTTAGTATTGCAACTAATTAATAAAAAGTTAGGCAGCTACAAGTGAGTAGGGAACAAAGTTGATAATTTCACTTAAAAAAAAAGTTGGTTTTGTCTTTTTGAAGAGTAAGCTCAATATGTAGTAAAATTTGTCAAAAATAGAAATTTGTTTTTAAATTATTTAAAAGTGTTTTAAAATTGTTTTAAATTGTTAAAAGTTTAAAAAAATTTAAAGTGTTTATTTTTAAAGCAGTAGAATATGTGTAGGCAGCAAGGATAGAAAATTTAGTTATCTACTAATGTGTTTAATCGTTTAAATTATTCCAAGGTAGCAAACATTTATGTGACTTAAGAAATACAGTTTCTTATGGAAACACTACATCTGCTATTGGTTTCTTCCTCTAGATGATGCTTTAGAGTGATTCTGAATTCTATGGCCACAAAGCTTTTGTTTCATTTTAATATGCATTTTCATTATCAGTCCAAGAGTGAACAAAACATAAATACATTTGTATTATTTAAAAAAAATAAAAGCTAATTTCTTGTTCTGCAATGGCCCGGTGTAAAAGCTACAATAAAAGGCACAAGAAAGCCTGTAAATTATAATGAATAACAGAGTAGCATATTGCTTTCTGTAATGAGGAATGGAATTAAAAGTATAGTCTCCACGGTTTAAACTGTCTACAACAAATTTTTTGGTAGAGGGTTTTAGGTTTAATAGCTGTGGCCAAAATAGAGAACGGGACCTTTTTCCTCGACTTAGTGAAAAGGGGCAGCAAACTATTCTGCTCTGCCAGCCTTACCCAAGTCTTGACAGGACTGAACTGCCCTTTATTTCATATTGTTGGATCATGCTTTAACAAGTTGAGGACCTTGAGGGTGCTGGCTTTCATACAGAGCAACAGCTGCTTAATTTGTGCTAATAATTTTGGAGATTGCATTTGTATTTTATGTGTGTTACTCCTTCTTGCAAGTGTATCCTTATGTTGTTGCCAAATAATTAGAGCAGTTGGCAAAATGGAAAAGAAAGAACGTGAAGTGTTTCTTCCTAAAAAGCTGCACAAATGTGACCTTTCTTTTTCAGGGGAATTCTAGTTGCTTGTTTAAGAGAAGCAGCTTGGTAAATAAAATAGCTAAAGATTCAGAATTTTTATTAGTTTCCTGGGGAGCTGAATTCATAGCTTTAAATCTGTGAAATCAGGCTTTAAGGTAGATTCCTAATTGGAAAGATGTGGAGAACTCTGAACATTATTCTCAAATTAATACAGATGTTCAGACATCTGTTTTTACATCTTTTGAAGGTCTATGGACTTTGTTCTGTCTATGTGAATGTATAAGGCAAGGAAACCAGTGGATCGTAACCCTGATTAGAGATTACTCTTTTCCCTAAAGGCCAAGAGAAATAACTGAAAGTTACAAATAATTCAGATGGGAATAAATTGCAAGTCTTATTTCCGTGACATTTTTTTAGACACACCTCATGTCATTTTTGAGCCCTTGCTTAAACATTTCTATAAAAGACCATGATCCATACGTTTGTGGCCAGAGACATGATTCTGCTACTAATAGCTTTGTGGAAAAAAAATGCAATGCATTGGGCTGCATGTTTTGATAATGATGTTTAATTCTCAACTCTGCAATGGACGTTTTTAATGAACATCTTGTGTCTTCTAATGATAGCTCACAAACTGTTGAGAGGATAACTTACCCATTTTTCTGGAAATCCTTGGTGGTGTGGTATCAGGCCATTGAGCGATCTCTGGAGTTGTGAACTATTCCCAGTCAAATGGGACAATCCTTCATCTCCTTTGCTTGTGTGTTAAGTTCAGTTTTAGGAACCATTAGCTGTGAGTTCTTTTTCCTGATTTGGCATGTCAAATCAATATAATTTGGATTTACAAAGATAGCTTTACAAATTGTGAATTTTTCTGTTTCCAGTATTTTCAATTGAAAATAAGTTTTTCAGTATTAATAAGATATGCACCTACACCAGATATTCTTTCCACACACTTAAAATGGGACTGACAACAAGATGTATGGAGGATGAAAAATTGTGTGACTTTCTTTTAATATGGTGGTCTGTCTTAGCTCTGTGCAGTTACAGCACTGTTTGGCTAAAACAGCATAAAAGTGAACTGTATATCAAGGCTGAAGAAGTCAGTTTGCTTTTCTAATTAAATATTATCCATCTTTCTGTTTAGTTAGTGGGTTTTTTGTCTGTTCTCCTGAACATTAGTAACTGCAATCTTTAAATCTGTTTTAAGTAGCTTCTTTTGAGCATATTAAATTTTCCTGACTAAATTTCAGATATGGCTCTTAAGTGAAAAATTATAAGGAAACTATTTTTGTTACCCATTTGAAAATTGCTCTGAAAACTTGAATATAATTGAGAAGGGATCATTAGTTAATGTTTTGAACTAATAGACTGTCTCATAGTCTTATAATGAGAGCAGCTTACATTACCAATAAAAACCCTACATATTCATCAGGGATGGCTGCAGTCAAAGTTATGAAAATGTTTGGGCACAGTCTGGAATCAAGTGGTAGCAACTAAGAGTTGAACTCCTCTCACTGAGAGGGTGAATAATGTTCTTTTTTATTTTCCCTCAGCATTCTCTATTTACTGTTACCTCTCTCTCTGCTCTGAACTTTGTGGTTCATTATGGGGCTTCTGGGAATGCCACCAGCAAGATGTTCCTGATTGATGGTTCTGAAGCCAAAATTCAGGGGCTCTTGCAATGTTTTGCCAGCTTTGGCACTGCTGTCTTTTGGGATTGCTTTCAATTTGTGTCATCCTACAGCAGGCTGTAAACCCATCTGCTTCCTGTTGTCCAGGAGTTTAATGCATACCTCAGAGCAGCAGCAGATCAGCAGCATGCATAAAAAAAGAGGTACTCAGGGGCTGACAGTTAGCAGCAGGGTCTGGGGGGCTTGGACTTCAGATAGTAACTTCAGCATGTCAGTCTGGATTAGGTGTGGACTAGACCTGGTTGCCAAATGTAAAATGATTTTGTGTTAGAGGAGAAAGATGGTTTAGTTGTGTGCCTTTAGGAATTCCCAGCAGGAGGAAAAGGTAAATGAAAAGTTTAGCAAGTGAAAATGAAAGCTGTTCTTGTTGATTGCCTTTCAGGTGTAGTATTAATTAGAAATCATAATGCTCCATGAATACATTTTCTATATTCTACAGATAGTTTACTTTGGAAACGAGGACCTCTATTTCATTATGTGCATTAAAATATAAAGACATAAAGAACTAGAATGCAACAGACCTGAATTCTTTTTTATTTTCTTGCGATTTTAAAGTTATGCACATTTCAACTTTTACAATCTTCTGCAAGAAAGTGGCATGTAAAGTATAATAAACTTGAAAAAGAAATACCATTAAACCTACAGGTCTGTCTCTCCTTTCCAGTTAGCAATTAAAGAACTAACAAGACTAACTGGTGCTGGTAAAATGTTGATAAAAGGTTGACATAAATCTCTTGAATAACTGGCAGGCTTTATTAATTTGATGTGTGGAATGGCAATTGAGCAGCAATACTATCAGCAGAAGGTGAGTGGAAACTGGATGTGCTTTTATTTCCTCTTTGGGAAAGTGAAACCTGGCGGAGGTTCAGCATTGGGTATGAGTTGAATAGGTTCTGTCCAGCATTTTGTTTTGTGTGAGGATACTTGTGTGGCGTTGCATGGCATGTTTGGGAGGATGATAGTGGCTTTCCAGCAGTGCTTTGAAGTCTTTCATTGGAAACAATCAGAATAAATCTCAGCTAATTCATAGTTGTTCCTCAGAAGTGACTGGTACTTGTTCCCTAAGCCATTGGCTAACTTCAGTTGAGGACTAAATCTAATCAAAAACACTTAAGATTTCTGTACTAATTAAACTTCCCAGTAAATGCATGACCACTCTTATCTTCAGAAACCCCCAGGAACCTGAGCCGTGATGTTCCTGCTTTATTTGACAGTATTTCTGAGGACCAGAAGAGTAAAAGTGTGTGTCATCTCCTCATCTTCCCTCCCCCAATATGAGCTAAATTTTATCTTTGGGAATGTATTGTTTCGTTCCTGATTTTTTTTTCCCCCCAGCAACATATTCTATAAGTGCAATAAGCTTTCTGCATTCACTTGTTTCAGTCTACATTTGTTTTGTCATTTTTCTGTAATGTTAAATGATTGTGAGTAGATTATAAACATCCTAATCTAACTTGAGTGGCTTCACTCGAGTATTTTATATATCATATTCTGCTCTATTTTTTAAAATGTTTTTATTTAATAGCTACGTAGTTTTACCTTCAGATTTTCAGTTTGAACATTTAAAAACTAGAAATATAAAAATTACTTAATTTTATCCAATTAAGTGCAGAAACCTGAGTTGTTTTCAGGTGTGCTTAAGTAACCAATTTTCCTTTTGAAATATTTTTTCAAGATGCTTTCTTCAATGAGGTTGTAGCTATCTTGTGATGTCAGTTTGAAATTTACTTTTTTTAATTTCAGTTACAAATATGAACCATCATCCATTTGTCCTGCTGTGAGCCAGTAGAATGTAAAGTGAAAAATTCTGAATACTTCTCTTAGCCACTATGTTTCTCAGAACTTATATTCAATACTTGCTATAAAGTGTGTAGCTGATATCCAGAAATTATTTCCTCAAAAATGTCTTGTTTTCTGCTCATGGGTATCAAGCACAGGCTGCTAGAAAGGTCAGGAAATATTCTCAAAACAGTGTAGCTTCTTAAAAATTTAAATACAAATTTGTATTCCTTCATGATAAATATTAATAATAGTAATATCATAAACCCTCTTGCATCCCATGGGATAGCAAGATTACTGGGTCAGAAGGAGGTGTTTTCTTCCTTACAGGCATTGTACCTTAATGAAAGCTTCAGCTGGAGTAAGTCTTGCATATTTATTGACATTTCTTCAAGGAATGCTTTTTTTTCCCTGGGTCTATCTACTTATTATTAAAAGTTTGGCACTCACAATTATTTAGGCAGTATAAAGTGTTTGAGAACATGATTATGAATATATTTGACAAAACAGAAATTTTCATACTTCTAGTGGGAAAAGCATTTCAATGATCTCAGATTTTGTACAACTTTTGGGGAAAGGTGTCTTAGTCTCAATGTTTTTTTACTGCTGTAATATAAAGGGACAATGGGGTACTTGGCTAGTTTGTTTTTCACCTTCAATACAAGAAGATGTTTGGAATATTTGTTTTGATGTTGATATCTTAGTACATGCAGCTTGCACCACATTTCCACAGTAAGAGTTAAGAAAGCAATCACAAAATTTATTTGTGGTATAAAGAAGTATTAGTTTTAATTCCTTTTTTCTGCATATAGCACAGTCTAGAACAGGATTGCATTGGTTAGTTAAGTCCTGTGCTTTCATGGTGCAGTTAAATATTTGCATTGCAAGTTAAATGTATTTTAAGTGTATTGTGGCAATCTTCAAATAGGACTGCAGTTCCTGAGCCATTGAATTATATCTGCTAAGTAACAGAGCCTATTTCTCAACTGCAAATAATAGGTTTATCTATGTTATGTTTAATTTATGTGTAACTTATCCTACTAGATAAGATTTGTCTTGCTGCTGGAAAGTTATACTAGAAAAAGCCAGGAAGGTTTAAGAAATTATCTTACCCATTCAGTTTGTTTAGACAATATGAACTACTACTGCTGAGCTCCTGTGAAAATAGTTGCACCAAGACCTACTGCGGAAATTCTTTTCAAGTGTGAATGGTGATGCAGAGCTTGTGTGCAGCAGCTGAAAAGTTCCTGCTTTCTAGCGGCTTGTGTGAATTTTCTCTGTTAACAAACCTTGTCCAAGATTACAAGCAGGATAAGTAACTCTGTGGTCTTCAGATTGATCAGAGGTTCTTGAGGCCTTTCAGGGCAGCTGAAGCCTTAGAACATTGAATTTGGAAAGTCACCTGCAGTAGGATCAGATCATGGCCAAGAAAATTGTTGTTGAAATACCCTATCCATTGTTGTCTAGAGCAATATTCCAACTTATTGTTAATTGTAGCTACTGCTCCAATTGTACACAAGTTAGGTCAAACCTAACATTTGCAACAAAGCAGCACGTGCGTGCAAACAAAACCTGTGCCAGCACATGCTGACCTGGTCCATTACTCACTACAAACATAACTTCTACTATCGTAACCTCCCCCCAGCAACACCATGGAAGCTGTCATCCCATGCACCACCCAAGGGGTGATGGGGAGGTGTCTGCATTAATGGTTGCCACCAGCTGTTGCTTCTCTGGGGATAATTTGGCCAGTGTGAATCCAGATCCATACAGGTAGCTTCTCGCTCCAGAGTCCTACTCTTGCTGCTCAGCAGTCAGCAATGCCAGCATCTTCAGAGGAACTCCCTGAATGCTAGCCTGCTGGAACTTGTGCGTTGCATAGCTTGATTAATCAAATAATTTTTGGCAGATTGTGTTGTTACACTGCCTGTTTAATCTCTGGACCTCGTATCTCAACCATTAGGTTTTTTTCTCTGCAGTCCTCTTAGAGCCACAGTTCAGACATTAGTCTCAGGCAGTTGAAGTGCCACAGGAAGACTGTGCAAACTCCAACTCAAATCTTAGATTTGCATTTAGGAGTGGTACGAGAGAGAAGCATTGGTACCTATTTTGTATTCCAACAGCTGGTGTGTTTTCAGCCTGTCGGGTAAGATAGACTTATATGCTACCCAAGGGCCTCCATATGGGAAATATGAAAGAATTAGTATCTTCACTGGGAAGTGACTAGTGATCTACATTAGTAGTTTTTCTGATCAGTGATCCACAAATGAGAAAGAATTGAAAATGATTGATTGCTACAGATCTCACCTGTGTGGGATTTACAGTGATGGTTTTAGAGCTGTTGACAGTGTCTCACTGGAGAAGTTTCCCACCATTTTTGAAGCTGATCTTAAGGAAAGCAGGGATCCAATTTGGTAATTTTTTTTTAATCAAATAGTTCATATGCACTTGTAATACATATTAGGAAATTTGGTGTGTGACATTAAATGAGTTTTTTGATAAATTGTAAACAGTGTCAAAGGCAGATATATCCTGGAAGCTTGTTCTTTGTAGTTATGGTCCTACTAGAGATTCAGGATACATCTCAGGCTCTTCCATAAATACAGTATCAATGTTGTATCACTGGTACCTGCTATACAGCTGCTCTATGTGTTTGTTTGGATGATCATTATGATTTTAGCTCTGTTTTTCCTTGGTGCCTCTTGAGCCATAGGCAGATTTTCTTTGCACCTCAATGAGTAAATAAGTCTCTGGAAACACTGATAGCATGTATGTTGTGTGCTGTGGCATCTCAGTGCAGGTTGTCTCTGTGAATCTCTGGTCTCTGGCCAACTCCTTGACCTGTGCATTCTTGTCAGTTCTCTTCTGAAAACCTTCCTTTTCCTTCCCTGTTACCTCTATCAGCTGAGGAACCATACATCAATTGAAAATTGATGTGGAGGCATCACAGCAGAGCATCTGGTCCAAGCCCTGACTGTGCTTAGAGAAGTGATGACTTTCTGAGTGGCTTGCTCAGGATGAAAACGTTCATATCCCAGACAAGAATCTATATTATCCTACTCAAAAATTAGCATGCTTGTCTCTCAAAGCAAAAATAAATTGTAATTCACTGATGCCTCTCTTACCTGGGGTAGAACTCTACCTCCTATTTCTTCCACTGCATTTTAGGAAAAAAGATCTGGGCTAGTTGCACTGAAATGAGTGTCCATCCATAAAACCATGTATTGCTATGAGAGTTGCATTAAGAGTAATATAAATGTTGCTTTGTAATTGAATGATTTGGCTGATACGGCGTCTTGGTTTTTATAGTCTGATAAACCTATTGCATGCTGGGACTGGAGCAGTGTCAAGTGGAAATACTGAAGGAGATAAAAGGCTGTAGCTAGTTGAGTTAGATGTATTGAAATTGTTTCCTAAAACAGCAATAAAAATGCAGACAATTGAGTCTTTACTTAATGAGAAACTTTTTAGCCAGACAAGTCCTGTAAATGACAAGAAGGAATTACTTGTCTCTGGGTAAAACCTCTGTGCCCACATGCTTCTGGGCTGTGTGAGATTGCTGAAATGGGGTTTCATTTCTTTCTTCAGAGTGAAGACAGGAATATAAGTTACTCTTAAAGGTGCAAAATTTACCTGTAATGTTTCCGACTACATAATGGAAAATTGTATTGAAGTAACTAATTCTGCTTTAAATGTGAAAGTATATCTGTAGTTTATTTGTGTATTTGTAGTACTGCTGTTATCTGAAATGCATTGACTGAATTACAGTTCTTCTACTGTTCTTCTCTAGCTTTTGAACTACAGCACTTAAAAATCACTCATATGTTTCAGCAGTAAAGTAGTAATTTACCTACACTGGTTTGCTTTCTCTTTTTAGGTATCTTGGCTTTTTAATCCAGCAAGAAGTGAAATAACAAGTCTAGATAGTGGAAATATAGATGACATTTTAAGTGAGTACTTCGAATAATTTTTTTTCTTTGTATGTCTGCAGTTACTTATCTGTGTGAATATGGTAGTGATATTAAATGAATATTCATACCCTAGCTTTGAATATTTGAATTGCAATCAGCTTAGAAATATGAAATGCCTGTGGTCGAAATTAGCTGTCTGAATTAATGTATTGCAATGAGAATTTGAAGTGTCTTAAGAAAATAACTGTTATCTTGTTTGCAGAAGGGAATGCTTGATTACATAACCAAAACCAATCTAGAGGGCATTTTAAAATAAGTTCCCCCCAAAAATAGCACCAGGTGAAGCCCATGGTAATGGGCCTTAAGTATCTTGCTTGTTCAGCTCTGCCTTTCCGCAGGTTAAGCACTGTCCTGATTCTGGTGGATCACAGAATGGAAATCTTTAAATTAATATGTGCTTCTTGTCTGAAACCTTTCCCTCTGAGAAGGACGCAACTTTTCTGTATCTGGTTATTTTTGCAGGAAAAAGTTATTACATTGTTTCAAATATAGCCATGGGGAAAAAAAATCTTTATTAAGGTCTGGACTAGAATCTGCCTTATGTTATGGGATTGCTTTGTGATATGAGAGCTGTTTGTAAATACCTTTTCTACAATGGAAAATATAAAATTATTTTATACAATGTAATTCACAAGAGGGAATATATGCTAATTGTAAGTGCTTTTAAAATTAATCTCATTACTTTCAAGCAATACTTTGTGTTGGAGGTAACCCTAAACTTTTCAGTGCTTGTTATTTACCTGTTCACCACTTACATCCCTTGATGATGAAAATCTTAACACCACAATTATAATCAAAACTGGTGTTCTCCAGCCTACTCAAGAGTTGTCTTTATCAGCCTGTTGTCTTTTCCAGGCTTTCAGCATCCTTATCTTCACATGTAACTGTGCTGTAACTTTGTTAATTTTTTGCTTTGTCAGTATTTGTGCTTTACAAAGCTGTGGCTCATATTCTGTAGTTTGAGTATGTATTTCATTTTTTTTAGTGTCTAGGCCAGTACTGCTACCAAAAATCAATTTAAAGCATGATTGATTATTATATTCTGTAAAGATCTTATTTTATTTTTGGGCAGGAGATTTATCCTTTTATGATTTTTTTTTTTTTTGGTATGTGGAAAAGAATGCATGAGAAAATTATTTCATTACCTCATTATATGTAGCTCTGTAGTACTGCATTGTTTTTTAGTGTTCCTTAGCATTTTTCTAATTTGGGGGACTGAAAATTTCTTTGCTATCTTTTTCCATAGTATCCGGGTTAAAAAAGACAAGTAATCACAAACCAGACCAAATTGCACAGACAGGCTGCTTGTTCAGCAGTCTTCTACCTCAGATAGCTGGGATTTCAGCTTTTAACTGGTTTTTAACACTGATGAATAATGGAGCAAGTGCTTAAGAGCTGCTAGAGTTCAATTTCTGGATGTGGGTGCCTTAACTTTAAATCCAGAAATAATTTTTACCTTGTGTCATTTAATTACTTCTTGTGTGTCTTAATGCCTTAAGTATTTACATTTTTTTTTTGTCTTATATATTAATAAAGACAATAGAACACTTGACTGAAGGCCTCTTTCATTACTTTCCCATTTGTTATAGATTATATTTCAGATAAGATTTACCCCTGGAATTTTCTAGGAATCAGACTAAGCTGTATGATGAATTATCTAGAAATATTTGCTTTTGTAGGGTTTTTTTTGCACATACTTTTATAATCTCAGATAAAAGAACTGAGAAGTTTGCCTCACAATGTGACATTGGGCTTTTTCTTTTTCTTTCTTCTCAGACAATGCAGATGTTGCTTTAGTTAATTTTTATGCTGATTGGTAAGTTATTCAAGTTGGTTTGTTTTTGTTTTTTTATGTTTAAGCTACTGTCTTTTGAAAACTGTCATGTTTGGCTATAATTTTCTAATTGAAAATACAGTAGTCTGTTGCTTTCAAACCAGTTCTTTCCTGGGTTTATGTCCCAATTGCTTCTCCTGTCTATGCTTGCTAGGTCCATATTATAATAGGTTATAGTTTTAAAACATTGCAACCTGAAGTATGATCATTACTTTTAGGCGTACCGCAATAATCCCTCTACATAGCACACTGCCAATCTGTGATGTAACCTGACTTTTGAGTGAGAACAGATCAGTTTTAGTCATGGAAGTTCTCTGTTTTAAGGGTGGAGAAGAATGAGGGACAGGAAGCCATTGTAGCATATACATGGTTACATATACATGCTACATAAATGTGTAACATATAGCTAGGCTGCCAAGAGTCAGGTTTTTTCAGAAGGTGAACTTCAGCTCTCTTGGCATTTTGAGAGCAAGACTTGCTCTTCACTTACATGTTTGTTGTTGCACACATAACTGCATCCCCAGGCTGTCACTGTTAAGTTTAAGGTGGGTTTCAGTGCAGGCTGGTTTATTGCAAGTCTACCCCTTGAATTCTCATTCTCACAATTTTTACAGTGCCACTGTGCATCTTCAATTTAAAAATCTGCTGTATGTTTGGAAGGACAGAATATAAAATAATTTTATTGACATATTAGTAATGGGCTTGTGCACTACTGTTACCCTAAACTCCCTAAAGCCACTGAAGGATCTTTACAATCCTACCACCTTTTCTGTGGGCAGAAAGAGAGAATGTGTTTCAAAATCTGACATTACTGGAAGAAGAGACCCTTAGGGTTCTCTTTCTTCTTACTGCTGTAAAAGCAGTCTGCTCAAAATCTGCCAAACCTGAGCAACAATATAATACATAATACTTACAACTTGTATTGTTGACCTTTAGAAAATTACTTGTGATATTTCTTGAAGGTGTTGGTGAACATTTCAATGTCAGCAATCTAAGGAACTTTTTTTACCACATTTTTAAAATCACTTTCCATGAGGTAATTCAGGTATAAAAAAATTGACAACATGCTTTCTGAATAGATATATTTCCTAAAGGCTTATAATTGATTAATGGTGTTTCCTAGGGAGATAAAGCAGGGGAGTATATCTTGAACTATGTATTCTTTCAGAATTACTTTTTTTTCCACACCTGATTTATTCAAGTTACTTTTGAACTGATTTTTATCCAGTCAGTTACTGGCATGATTACAGGTAGATGTGAATTTTCCAATGGTTTTTCTTTCTTTTCTTTTTTTTTCTTTTTCCTTCAAAAATTGAAATGTTCCAGTTGTCATCAATTGAAGTATTTCAAAGTGATATTTTGAAGTCATGATTTTGTGTTCTCTTTACAGGTGCCGCTTCAGCCAAATGCTGCATCCTATTTTTGAGGAAGCTTCTAATGTAATCAAAGAAGAATATCCAGATAAGAATCAAGTGGTGTTTGCTAGAGTAGACTGTGACCAGCATTGTAAGTAAATCCTGATTTAGGTTTTTCTGTGCTGTCCTGCTACCAAGTCAGTAATTGTATTGAAAAATATGCTAAATAGCTGTGCAAAGCATAGCTGTAGCTGGCCCATCATTTAGCCCAGGGTTGCTTTTATTACATCAGCAGATCTCTTCTTCCCAATTTGTCAGGGCAATTTCTAATATTTCTTATTTCTTTCTTTCTCGTTGCATCTGTTAACAACTTTTTTTTTTTTTTATCAGTTCAGCCTATCTTATTTAATGAGGATAAAAGGGCTATGATTATAAATTGAATTGGCTCATTGAGGTGTCAGAGAAGCACTATGGCAAGAAATGGTGCAGGTCTTCATAACCAAGAAGAGGAAGGGGTAACCTACCACTGTTAGCATGAAGAATACGTTCTGATCAGATCTTCCTTCCACCTTGGAGTCATGGTGGGGGCTGTAAGTTTCCTTTCATACCGCCAGGCAAGGATCAGAGCTTTGCTCTGCTGTTGTTACACATGCCAGAAAACAGTTTCCTATTTGGGTTGGGTTTTCCCCGTGCCCAGACATACATGAAAATAATATGCAAAATCTTATTTTATGCTGTTACTAATCTCTAAAGTTCCTTTTAAATCCCTTAATAAGTAAAATGTTAGGAACATCTGCTGCACATTGAAAGGCAAATGGGTAGTACCAGGATTTTTATTACACTATTGGATCAGCTGTGTTGTTTTATGCTTCTTGGAGAGCAGCCTTTCTCAGAATAATTTCTTTACAGTAGCTTGTGATACCCAAAGAGTATTAACAGCAGAAATTCGGTTTAATCAGTACTGATTATGCTATTTGGGTTTTACAAAACTGTTAATTTGTAAGAACAAGCATCACTGGAAATTGGCTCATCTTTTCATGTCAAGATAATGGCAACAAAACTTTATAGAAAGTTCTCACTAAAGACCATAGTAAAATCAGCCTGTGTTGTTGCATTTTATTCTTAAGGTTTAAATTAACTGCTGAAGTCCTTACTTTGATTGCTATAGTTTCAGTTGCTTGAATAACTCAGAGTCTGGACTGCTGGATGCCCAGTGTTTAGCTATGAGACGTTCTTGTCTTAGCAGGAATATTTTTTTGCCCCTCACCAAGTGCTGGAAACACTTTAAAAGTTTGTTGCTTAATCCTCTCATATGCTCTTTGAATTAAAGTAGTTTGTGATTGTTACAGAGGGCTAAGAGGAGGAGATGCTATGGAAGAGATTGTCATCTTTCTCCTGAGAGTACTTGTAATGGGCTAAGTAGTTGGAGGCAGCCAGGAGTTTTAGTTTTTCTTTTTATTTCTGGAATACCATTAGTTCTCTGGATTTACTATTTTTGTCCTTAATTTAAGTAGGTGAGCATAGCTGTTCTTGCAGAGGATATAAAATGTGAGAATTAAAAATAAAATCCTTTAATGGCAGGCAATTTACATTGCCTTTTTTAATTGAAGTAACAAACTTGTGCATGGCATTCCTTGTTTCTAATATTTATTTGCTGGGTTTTAAACAATGGTACATTTCATGGCACACAGTTATTGGGCATGTCTGAAAGTTTTAGGTATTTTAACTTGGATTTTAACGTGTACAATAGCAGCTTTTTAGTAAGAAATTGGATATTACTGTCTTATTAAGGTTGGGCCTGCTGTTGTATTTTGCTGAATGCAGGTGTCAAGATTGCTAGCAGCTTGGCATTTTTTACTCAAGCTTTATATTTTTGTATGTGTTTACATATTTTAGCAACACTAGAGGTTTTATGTCAATATTTTGGTGGTTTGTTATGCCACCAAATGTAGATTTCATACCACTAGTAATTCAGTACTAGAATGGCGTTCTAGAGATGGTGGATTATTTGCATTACAGATTATCTGGTTCTTTTTGAGGCCAAGACTCTGTAGGGAATCTAAATAGCTGATTTCTGGCCACTCAAAAACAGATTTCAGAATGGTCACTCAGGCATAGATACTTTCTATTTAATGCACTATTATTGAAGCACACTGCAGGGCCCAACAGCTCCCACCAGCTTCTGAGGGTAAAGCAAATTAAAGAGAATTATTGATGTACTGCCAAATGTTTGATGCCTAATGACAAAACCATCATTCTGTCTGCTATTATAGCCAATATAAAGATGCTTTTCTGTGATAGTCCCTTATACATATTACAACTATATTAACTATATAGTTATTAACATTATAACTATAAGTATACATATTAACACTATATTAAGCCTCTGTATGTGTTATATTTTACACTAGTTCATAATATTGTGGAAGATAATTATAACTGAAATGTATAGGCAATGTCACCAGGCTGTGTTTAAGCTGGTGCATAACACACCAAAGGTAAATCTGAAGCAGATTTACTCTTTTTTT
>VXBI01000840.1:275030-326953 GCA_013397375.1 Toxostoma redivivum | reverse complement strand
TTTTTTTTTTTTTCCCAAGACCACATCCTTTTATAACTTAAAAATATCTGAGTTCTGCTACACTGTATCTTGTTAAAATCTTTGATGGTTTTGATATGTTCAATTTAGTAATTCAGTAATTCAATTTAGTAATTAAATATTAGACCCCTCTCATCTAAGTATAATGCCTAGTAAAAGTGATCTTCCATATAAAATTACAGAAGGTGTTATTGCACAGACATTATTAGGAAGGTTTTGTTTCATGGTTTGGTGTTTTTTGTTTATTTGGGTTTTTTGAGTGGTTTTTTCCTTGCTTTTTTAATCATTTGTGTTAAACAGGGGTGTTGGAAACTCAGTGCAATAGATTTCCTATGTATCTGTTAGCTGCGAGTGAATATTGCAATCTAGAACTCATGTTTCTCTGGGGGAGAGTTTATGTTTTGGAGAGTTTCTCTAAATTCAACGTTAGGAGCTGTGGCATAGAATATTGGGGATTTGATTTTACTGCACCATGATTCCCTTTGGTTTCCGAGTTAAATAAAAAATAATAGCTAGTTTGACTAGATCTTTGTGCCTCCAAACATAAATCAGTTTCTCACTGAGGGTAAGGAGATGCTTTGCTGGGCAGACTGTTTAGGAAACTGTTGTTCTTCCATTCAGAATGTACCTGGGAATGGTCTTGTCCCTCAGTTTTGTGAGCTGCTGCTCTCTCTGTGTTCCTGCAATGTACACTCATGTTGCTAATGTTAGTCTGCAGAGATGAGATTATGTTGCTACTGTGCCTTTGGTAAGCAAAAGAACTCAATGATAACAAATTTGGAAGTTCATAAAGGAACCCTAGATGAAACTCTAAACAGGCATGAAGATTTCATTGCATTCTTGTCACTTTGCTTGGAACAAAAATCAGTCTGAGAGACTTATCTTTGGATAAAATAAAAAGTGCAAGTGATTTGGAGAGGTTGTTGATGGCACTCCTCAGGAGAGTAATTTTATTTGTCTGTCAGAGAAGGTTATGGGATGCCTACTGATGAGGCCCTGCTTAGAGCAGGCATGGCTGTTGTGAATACTCCTTTGCAACAGAAGCTGGTTTAAATTTGCTGCTACCTGAGTTTGATAGAGAATATTGATCGCTTTCCATCTACCTGTTTTGGTCCATCATACAAGTCACCAGTATCACAATGACTAGAGCAGTATGCCTAGTTTAGATGGTTTCCCAAGTTTCTTTCTAATTCTGCTTCTTCTGAGTATTCCACCAGGGCTTATGATTTCTTGCAAGTGTCACAAGACCAGTAGTTTAACTGGGGAGAATTTATGGTGTATTATGGAAGTAAGAAGTACCTATCAAAGACAGATTTCATTTGTCATCTGTAGCGTGCCCTGGTGGGTAGCCTGAGGGACTTCAAAAGATGTTGACTGATTTCAAGTGAGCAAGCAGACTACTCATTTGATCATTCCAGCTTCAAATATACAGCTGAGAGAATTTATTATTTTTGAGATGGAAGATATTGCAGAAAGGTAAGGAAGAGTTAAGATGATTTAACACACAAAATAAAGCTAAGTGTTGGATCCAGAAAATTCATGCTCTCTCTATATGTAGCTGTGCAGGTCCTACAACCATCATGTAACACCAAAGTTAGGAAATACAGTACCTTGGGTTTGTGCTAGCTCTTCCTCAGACAACATGAAAAGACCACCTTCCTCTCCTCTAGAAAAAGGGACACTGAGTATTTTCAGAAATTATTTTTACAGGGTTTGTGTTTTGAAACTTTGATTTTCTTTCAGATAACTTTTCAGGCTGTTATAGTCCCCTGTTCAGCATGTGAATTCTTCAGGTGGTGCCTTATATGATGAGGTAGGCATTTAGGATAATTATCAGTATTGTTCAAATCCTACAGGACATGTTTTTTGAGAACCACTCCTGTAGACTTAAAATCTAAATATTTGTTTAGTCATAGTGTGAATTATGGCCCTGAAAAACTAGAACAGTGTACTGAGTTAATAGTGACCCTTGTAAATATTGCTGGTCCTTCCCTGGGAAGGACCTTCTTAGCTACATTGTGGGTGGGAGCATCCTTCAATGTAGTTTTTCAGCACATTATTCATTGTACATTTAATTTCAACTTGGTGGCTATGGAATTGAGATTCTTGGTGACATGATCTGATATCTAGCTAGCTGAACTTTGGATAGTGTGTTGTGGTGTTAACCTAGAATGGTGGAGTCTGAAGCATTCTGAGAAACAAGTCACTGGCTGTGTGCTTGCTTGAAGCTGTAGCTTGGGTAATGTGTGTACACACCATGAGAAAAGCCTGAGACATCCCAAAAAATGGACTTTGGCATTCCATTGAATAGAGGAACACACGATGCTCTGACAATAGCAAAATGGGAGACAGTTCAAGAGATACAATAAAGATATAGATCACAAATGATAGCTCACAAAGCCTGCTTTCTTAGAGGATCTTGCTCAGAAGGTGGTGTGGGAGAAAAATATCAGTGTAGATGTCAGGTTTCACATAAAAGTTTGTTTCAAAACAAGAGCTGCTGTCTCTTCCCTGTTGTAAGATAGACCTTTGCTCAGGAGAAGTATCAATCAATACAGTGCATCTCTGAAGAGAACTAGATGACTGTAAGATATTCCTTTTGGAGTTGGCAGAATGAATAGTGGAAAAAGGTCTAGGCAGTTTGGAAATGATTGCATGTCAACAGGTAAATGTGCAAAATGGGGAGGAATCATCTAAATCCAATAGTCATTGCTGTTACTCAAAGTTTCTGATTTGTAGAAGAAAAGAAGATGATCAAGTGTGTTGGTAGCTTCCTATCATAACTAATGTGAAGCTATTCTGGTAGCGCAAAAACTGGATTTGTGATTTAATTATTAATTCAGCAAAATACAAACACAAGGTTTATTCCTTTTTGGTACCTTCATATCTGAAGAAAATGTCATAAAGTTGTAGTTGGGAGATTTTTTTTTTTACGTAGGTTGCCCTTGTCTGTTTCAAATACCTCTTTTCATCAGAAAACGGGCAGTGGGAATATCAGGAAGTATTTTAAAATTTAATTTAGGATTTACTATAACTAATGCAATCTGTGAATGAGCTCAAGCAATATTCCATGTATTTGCATTGTGTATTTCCAATTTTAAAAGGAATATAATTTTGTAGTTGCACTGCTTATGCTAACTCTACCTGTATCAAATGCCAGGGCTTAATGAAGCATTTAAGGTTTACTCTATTTGACTTTTGAATTAACTCAAACACTTTTTCATGTACTTGCATTTTATTTTTTGTAAAAAGATGGTTTTCAAATACTTACTTGTGTAGTAGTGTCATTTCTCTGTGTTAGTTCAAATACCAGCATTCATGGAATCTCAATGTAATTTGTAAAGATCATGCAAGTACTGACTTATGAAGTGTTTGAATTCAGCTTTGACAGTGGGCATTTTTTGCCATTAATTTTTTACACAACTTCAGCCCTTGATGAAGATCCACTTCCTTAGGTACTGCAATCTCCATCTTGGAGAACCTGCATTACCCCCTGAATGCCCATTCTTCAACCCTTGTATCCTGCTATACCTGTGGAAATAATGTGAGAAAAAAGTCCATGTTGTGAGACAAAAAAGTGTGAGGTGTGGTGTTCTCTTGCTGTGCAGTTCTGTAACAGGAGGAGTGGTTAATGTGTTTCTGTGGAACCCTGACAGTTGTGCTCCTTGTCCCTTATCAGACCCTGGTCAAGGCTGGATTGACTCATGTACTATCAGACTAAAGGTCCTTCTGTCAGCAGGGGAGAAGGGCAGCAAATGCCTGGCTTGCAGATGTTGTTTGTCTTCTACCAAGCAAATATAAAGTGATTTCTCCCCTGCTGTACTTGCCACCTCCTTGCTGGCAGCTCTTATGTACTTTAACTAAAACGTGGTAGAGTTTAAGGGAAGAAAACATTATTAATCTGATGCTCATTAATGTTGACTATATTGGCATCCTCCCTGGAGAAATTTGTATGAATTTGAAATAAAAATACTTTTCACTGAGGAATGTTTTACCTTAATTTTAACTGTAATTAGAGCATTAAGAAATGCACTTCTGGGATATGTAGGAAACAAGTCAAGGCCTCTTAGTCAAAATTGATAGACTGAATTCTGTGTGGTATTTTATAGTGATGCAAAGCTTTTTAGGAACTGGGCTAAGTTTTGAAGTTTACTTGGGAGATTTAAGAGAACATTTTTGTGGAGTAGACCTGGTTCTTATTCCTTTGCTATGCACATTTTGTTTTCACTTCTCAGACTCATCTAAGCTATGCAACTGGTACACAGACTGTTTTCAGTAACTAAAGCTGCAAGTAGGATTAGTATTGTTGTAGCAGCAGTTGAAATTACTGATGGTTTCACTGAGAGTTCTCCAGGCAGCATGGAATTCAGACCTCTCCATTCTCTGTATAAAAGAGTAAGTGTAAGATAGAAAGCAAATCTGCTTTGTGGTAAATATATAACCGAGAAGGGTCATTTTTGTCAGAGTGGATTTGTTCTCACATCATTCAGTACTGTGCCACATGTGCTCATGGACCCCATTTGCTTGCCTTCCTGGTGTGGGCTAATCCAGGTCACCTGAAGGGTACCCTGTGGCTTGTAAGGAGTCCATGAAAAGAAGTGAGGACATGTGTACAGGCCACCCTTGCAATGCCTTCCTCTCTCTGTTGACTGAATGAAACTTCTCTGTCTCCAAAGGATCAATCAGTCTGCTGAATTCACAACCTCTGTCTTTCCTTGAGAGAGAAAAGAAGGGGAGGTTTGGTGGGTGTTGTTGACTGGAACGAGTCTCCTCAAATGGTTAAGTAGCTTGGGGAAAGTGTGCATATTTTTTGGGGGTATTTAGTTGAAATTAGGTCCAGAGGAGTAGGTAAACTGCATCCCATTCTGTAAAAGAAGATAAACAGTTTTCACAGGGTCTGTGAGATTTTATTTTTTCCTAGATTTATTTCCAGGGAAGGAGTGAACAGGAGGAAATCATTAAGCAAAGCAAATGCCATAGGAAAGTGGGAATGTGTCTGACATTACATGCTTTGTCTCTACTGTTTGTTTTTATTCTTACTTTCCTAAGAATCCAAAGTATATCTGGTTACCTCATTTCTTCAGTTCCTCCTCATAAAATTGTGAAGTTCTTTCCTGGACTTCAGCCACATCTGAAAGGGGGAAGAGCATTCCAAGCTATTAAATACATAAAAACTATGATTAAAGCAGTTGCTGAATATTGGAGATGCACAAACCCAATTTCTACACCATAGCAAAGGCTGCTGTAAAAACTCAAGGCAACTGGATCCTGCTCAGTGTGCCATGAATCACTTGCTGGTTATGTGTAACTTTCTCCATCAGTGTGTGGCTGGAAACTAGCTGCAACTACTGTTGCAATTTGCTGTGTCCCAGTTATTTAGCAAAGTGGAAGAGGGACAAAGGGGCATGTTAAGAACCCTGGTGGGGTGCAGTGAAGAACCTAATTAGTACCTTAGTAGTGGTTGAAGTTAAGGGGCACAGGATGCACATGTGTGGGAAACTGGACTGTATTGCTTCTCCTTAGCTTTCTTCTTTGCTGCTCTTCTAATTTTCCTGTAAAACCTCTTTCTGTTTTTATTCTTTTACATTTGTAAGTCTCATGAATAAATAAATAACTGACCTGTTACGTAAAGACGAAAAGAGCTAGTGCTCTTGTCCTAGATTAATGCCAATACATGTTACTTTGTATTGTGTGGTCCAAGTCTAGAAGAAGATTGGACTGCATGTATAGATGTGAATGAAGACCTGTCTTGAAGGGAATGGTGAAACTGGTTGACCAGAGAGGTGTTTGCCTTAATTTAGAAACCTGGAATTTTGTGTTTGTTCAAAACCTGAACATCTCAGGACTGTAACAGAAGTCTTCTGCCCTTCACAGCCTTCAAAAAAATACTTTGCACATTTTATTTGCAAACATTTTAGACATGACAGTTATATTTCCAGCATTGCAATTCAGATGAAAATCATAAGTTTAAAGGAAAATAGATGATTTATTTTATTAACGTTTTCTCAAGTGGCTTAATTAACTGAGATTGACAAGTTTTGAAGATTCTCATGTTCTTGCTATGCCCTTAAATTTGCCTTCCTAGTTGTAGGAAGTATACTAAATTAGTATACACAACAAAGTTGAGTCTTTGCTTAGAGCAGATTTTGGTAATTTTTTTTCTTTATGAAGTTCAGTACATGGGAAGAATATAGGTGTGAAAGGTTTTGGTGGTTTTTGTTTTTGGGGGTTTGTTTTTGTTGAGGGTTTTTTTGTTTGTTTGTTTTTTGGGATTTTTTTGTCTTCTTGTTGCTTAAAGATATGGAACTGGTGGTTCATAGATTCCACGTACAGGTAGTCATATACATGCATAAGAAACGTGTTCAGTGTATTTCTGTATTTATAGGGCTTTGCTTTCATTTTCTTAATTTCTTTTTAGCTGATATAGCCCAGAGGTACAGGATAAGCAAATACCCAACTCTGAAACTTTTCCGGAATGGCATGATGATGAAGAGGGAATACAGGGGCCAGAGATCTGTGACAGCAATAGCAGATTACATCAGGCAGCAGAAAAGTAACCCTATTCGGGAGGTCCAGGATTTGGAAGAAATTAGTTCCCTTGATGTAAGTGTTTCAGTTTTATTCCTTCTTGGGATATTTTTCAATGTTAAACTGTGGAATGTTCAGTACCTTGTGGTTTTTGTAAATTGAGTGGAAAACTGGATCACTTGCAGTATTACAAATTAGTCCAGTGTAGTCACTTTGAGCTGCATTCACTCCACTACTAATTTATTTATCTTGCTTTTAAAAATTTGAAAAGAATCATATGTTGTATTTGACAAGATACTTTTAATATTCCTCACCAAAAAATACAAGGATTCTTCTGAATATTGAAAAGGCAAAAAATAAATAATTTCTGCATCTAACTGTTGAATGAATGGCATCTCTGTATTTCATATCTGTTAGGAGTAATGACAGTTTTTGATAATTTGATGCAAGTTATAATTCAACCTTTGTTTTTACAGCGCAGCAGAAGAAATATTATTGGATACTTTGAGCAAAAGGACTCTGATAATTACAGAACCTTTGAAAGAGTAGCGAATATTTTGCATGATGATTGTGTGTTCCTCTCTGCCTTTGGGTAAGTTCTGAAAATTCTTGATTTTGTGACTTTATTATTGAAATTCTGTTAATGAGGTCTATATAATTTAATTAAATACACTTCTTTATTATTTTCAGTGTGGCATAACTGAAGAGACTAAACCTTAATAGATAAATACACTGAAGGGATAGAAGTACAAAATTCTTCCCTTGATGTTTGCTGTGAAATTAATCTTTTATTTTTTACTTTCTTTTTCTTTTTTTACCATTCTTTGTCATTATAGTTTAAATGTACCTGAGGAGGTTTGGGTGGGAGGAATGGTAGACATTTGTGTCCCCCCAAAAACCTGCATTATTAGAGGGAGAGGGGTTTTTGTTTTTTCATAATTTCCTTTTTTTTTTTTTCCCCTCTATAAGGAATGTAGTTGCTTACTCATTTCCTCTTGGTGTTAGGGGAGCAGACTTTGTTCCAAAATACCTAATTTCTATTCCTGGGCCTTTGTCATGCAAGTTTTATGTCAGTGCACAATGTAAGAGCTTAGAAAAAAAATTGCATTGTTGAGCTAGACAGTTTCAGTCTAGAAGAAAAATCTACAGGAATTCAGATTTCTCCTTGTACAGATTTACAGTGATACTTCAAAATATTCAGCAGAAGAATAGATTGGGAGTGATTCCCTTTCTAAGTAGCATAATAAAATAAAAATCTAGATTCATTCTGCAGTTTTTAGTGTCCCAGCACTGCCCAACTTGAAGTGATTGGGCATTAATGTGATTGTAGTGGCTTCCAGTCTACCCACAGTTGCAGAATCAGGAATTTGTGTGGGTTATGCTAGATTTTATTCTGCACAGAGTTGCCTCAGGAGTTTTTGTAATTGGATGTAGTGGAGAATAGCAGAGAAACTGAGAGGATGTATCAGGGTAAAAAATGTTTCTTCTGCTTGAACAAAACCTGTTGTCAGTCACTGATGCCTCTTCTAGTATGTCTCCAAAAATAGTTTGGGGATGGGGGAGAGTGTTTGCAATGTGCAGGAGTGTACGTGGCTTTCTCTTCCTTCAGTCCTCAGTTAGGTAAGGCTATGACTGTGTAAGCAGCCCTGGCCATGACTTGTAAATCTGTGGTCTGTCAGTCTTATCCCCAGTGAGTGCCATTATCTCAACTGTTTTCTGATGGGTTCATTCGTCCTTGTTCTTAGCACAGCCAGTCTGAGTTTGTTAGAATTTTAAATTTATTTTTGCCCCTCATTCAACTTCCCAGTCTTTCAGAAATAACTTAAAAAATTATTAGTAAGATAGCACTACTTTCGACATTCACTCTCCTGTTTCTTGAGTCTATTCGTCTTTGGTTTGCTGTTTGTCAATTGCATATAATGAGAAGTAGTTTCCCACCACTCTGTTAGCACTTGGTTTTTGGGCACTGTTCTTGAAGTAGGTACTATAGGGGGTTTATTTTTACTTTTTGTTCAGATATTAGCAATAAGCATAGTGGAAGGGATCAGAGTTTGATTATTCCTAACCTGCCCCTGTAAATATAGATTGCACAGCAGGTTTATCATTATCCTTATCTCCAGGCACCCATTCCCTTTCTAGCCTGGAGCTGTTAGTGTTTTAAAGTGCAGCCTTCCCAACAGCAAGCTTGGGAACTAAATGTTTTCATCTCTCAGTAGCTGGGGCTCTTCAGCTTCCTAAAAAATTGTATGTGAAAAGACTTCCAAGGGAGATGCTGGCTACAGATCAGTGGTTTTTATTCAGATTATACATAGCAAAATTCTTCGTGGGGAGCTGGCATTGGTCAATTGAACTCTTCTGACTGAGCATCCTAGCAGCTTCTGGAAGGGACTTTTGGTTCACGGTCCAAACAGCTACACAGTTTTGGGAGGTTACCTGACCAGTAATGTTCAAATTTCTTTTAAGCTAAAATAAAGCAATCAATTTGACAGGAGAAAAATAGTTACTTGACTAACTTCTGTCAAGGCAGAACTGTCCCATTATGCCAAAATTATTCTGGCTTTAGATAGTTGTAATAGTTTATTTAAAAACTCTGTTAATAGTACTCAGTTGCAGATGATTTTGATGCTTAAAACAATTCTTAAATCAACTGATCCTTAGAGTTCTATTAAGATCTGAAGTGACCACAGAACAAGATTATTGAAAGAAGGCTTGTAAGCAGGAGGAGATAGATGAAGAATCTGATGAAGAGATTCTTAGAGGTAGATTTTAGAAGTAAAGAGGAATGAATCTGTAATGTTTGAGAATGTGGACAAGAATGTTGAACAGGAAAAAGAAACCCTGAAAATACTTTTATCTAAAAAAGCTATGATGAACTGTAAGTAGAATGTGAAATGTAAGTAACATGGAAGAAAGTGATAAATCTAGGAACTGTTTTAATTTTGCGTTAGCAAATAAATATGTCAGGGGAGGGTATGGGGCTGGCGTGCTTTTCAGAGATTCACCTTGTACATTACTGCTTCAAAAAAAGACAAAACACGAACTGGAATGTTTCCATTTTAGTAGTTGTTTTAAAAAGGTGTATCTTCAGGCGTTTGGGATTTTCACATCATGTCCCTACTTTATTTGAGTTATCTGAAAAAAAAAAAAAAAATCAGTCATAGCTACTGGAGTGGAAGAACACAGAAGAGGACATTTTGGGTTCTACCACAGGGTTACCCTAGAGCATATATTTCATTATAGATTATCATCAGCTTAGCAAGCAGTGGCTGGGCAGGTGGCTTCTATGGCTTTACTTCCTTATTCTATGAAGGCTTATTTGGGATGCAAGTGATTTACCTCAGTGATGATTGTCACTAAGAAGCCTCATTCACATTATGGGGAGAGTCATGTTGGGAATACAAAAATGCATTTTAAAATACACATCTCTAAACTGATACAAATACTGGTGATGTAACATAACTCTGCAAGGCACCTTTGTATGTGATAAGAAAAGGATAATTGGATAAAAAGAAATCAGTAAAACATAGGTACTTTGAGTTAAGCCTTATGATGTCTATTTTTCTTGGCACTTGAAATTGTTCAGATTCCTGGAAGATTAGCTCATCTTGCAGTGAGGTAAATTCAGATAATTTGACTTCTCTTTCTTTTCTGTCTCCTCCATTGGATGCAAAGCTGTTCCAACTTGCTTGAATAAGAGATGATAATTTTGGGGTACAAACTAGCAGCTTTCAGGGTACTTTGCTGTGATTGGGGGTAAAATATTCTAAAGGCAAGAGAGGAACTTACCAAGGTTGTGACTGTGGTGTTAGGGTGTTAACCCTTTAGTTGCAGCGGAGTAAAGAGACACAGTTACATGGTCATTCTTGAGATTAAAGAGAAGGCGAGAAGACGAAGTTTATTTAGAAAACTTATTGTTTAAGTAGTATGACTCGCAATAATGAGAACAGAATAAAGATGATTGGTCTAGAGAGAAGACACTTCATTTCCAGGGTTTGTTAACAGTAAATAAGTGTTTTTATTTTTATTATTAATTTTTTGGTGTTTTTACCAATTTATTTTTCCTGGGAAAGGCTTCTTGGCCTTCAGCTGAAAAACAGCTTGTCACCCTGAGAAATGGTTCAGAGAACAGAGCTGAAAGGCTCGGGCCTGGAATAATTTTCCAGGCAGTTCTCTAAAAGGATACTACACAAGGTGAGGTAGTAAGTAAGGTGAATACCAAGGAGGAACTGTATGTCTTAGAGGTACACATCTATTATCAGTGGCCAGAAGCTGCATGCTGTGTCTTTTCTCCAGATGTGTTCTGAGGGTAAAATGGAGAGTGGGGGCTCATTTGCCATCCACTTTCTCATTGCTTGTGCCTATAAAGCCCTTCTCTGTCAGGGTAGAGGAGATGTAAATTCTTAGTGTAAACAGTGGAACAGGAAGAGTAAATGAATCCACCTTTCTCTTTGCTTCTTCAGTATATTTTTTTTTAATTCTCTGACGGTCTTTACCTAAAATTGTCCTGGCATTTATCACTTGTCACTTTGATGCCTTTAGTTCAGACTTCTGATCTTAAGGGTGCTTCTCGCTGATTCTTAATGCCCTCTTATCCAGGCAAACAAAGTTTCTATGGAATCACTTTACAGTTTACTTTAAAAAGGAAGTATTTTAATTCTCAAATTCTGAAGGGAGATAGAAAAGAAGCAAGGAAAGGATAGGAAATTAAAATATGATTTTTTGGTATCTCAGTTATTTTATTTGTCTGTACCAAGACATGCTTACTGGTTGGTTTGTTGTAGGGCTATTTCAAAAGCAGAGAGATTTAGCGGAGACAATGTAATCTACAAGCCACCAGGGGTAAGTGTAACTATGTATTTTATTTTGATTATTGTGATTATATGTGAATACAAACATATAGAGACTGTATTCAGATCATTCAGTATGTTACTGCATCTTAGATCTTAGTTTTATTTCATCACTAAATAGTGTGAAGAATAGGATCATAGAAATTAGTGTTTCTGAGTTAGTGAAAAAGTTCAGTCTCACATTAACTGTTAATGCACAGAATCTAAACCTATTATTTGAAATATTAAAAAAAAATTAAAAATTAATTTTTTTTCCGAGAAACACAGTCAACACATCATGTGTATATATACTGTGTGTTCTGCAGAACTCTTTAGAATCTGTGAAGCTGATACACTTCATGTTTTTCAAAGCAAGTGACAATTATTGTGTATTTTTCTGACTATTAACTGTCTTGTATGCCTTAGTCCGCAAGGGTTGAGTTCTGTTAATTAAAAGAAAAAAAAAAGAATAAAATTAACTGCAGGTTAACAAACTCCCATAAGCATAGTTTTACTGGAAAAAAAATCAGTATGGAAGAAAATCTGCCAAGAATTGCTTTACAGAGACAGACTATCTAAAAATCTGCTCCTTTCTTAAATTTACTGTATGTAAAGAGCTGCTTACAAAAGAGGAAATAAATGCAAATAGACCTGAGGGGGAAGGGAGTTTCAAAGCATTTTTATTTTTTCCAACAACAGAATGTATTAAGTTACATAATTTATATGGCATTTCTGAATTAAGGTGTGGTTAATCATGGCCACAGCTTGCGAAGTCATGCTTCACATCATATTAACCAAAATTGTAATTAAATTAAAGAATGCTAGCACTGAATTACAAGTTAAAACTACAAGCAAATAAAGGAAAATTATTATTTATTCATATCTCTTTGGCAAAGCAAATGTAAAATACCAGTTTCAAGTCCTGCAGGACATTGAGGAGGTTTTGATGAGTCTTCGTAACTATCAGCATGAAGCAGCTCACTATCTGCATTTAGTTTAGGTCTGGAGATATTATTTCTTAGCCTAGCAGAAAGCAGAAATCTAGCTAGCCCTTACTTGAAGGATTCCTAATTTGGAAACAAAGTATCTCCCATTATTTATAAATTTTCTTATAAAATTGAGTTGACTGCATAAATTATCGTATGTAATATTTGTTTTCCATTTGTACTTTTATCACATAGTTAATAGAAATCTTGTGTGCACAAGGTTGAATACTGGTATAAGATTTGTTTTCAATATTTATATGCATACTGTTATTTTATGTTGAGCAGGTAATCTTTGTAGATAGCAATGTCATTTTTAGTGTTGCTCATCCTACTGTATTTTTGTTTTCAACAGGAAAATGCTCCAGATATGGTGTATTTGGGCTCACTAACCAATTTTGATTTGATTTATGCATGGACACAAGATAAATGTGTACCACTAGTTCGAGAAATTACATTTGAAAACGGGGAGGTATGACTTTTTCTACTATTCTCTATCTGGGGTTTCTTTCTTAAAACCAAAATGTCTCTTTCAAGGTTCCTAATCCACATCAAAGAACTTTGTGTGTTTCGTTTTAGGCAGAAAATGTCTTTTCATTCTTTAGGAGCTTTTTGGTTACTGGAGGCAGATGTGTAGTAGTTTCATATACTATCAAAGTAAGAAGTTATAATTAAAGAACTGTTAAGATTGGGAAAGACCTCTAAGAGCATTGAGTCCAGCAGTTAACCCAGCACCACTGTGCTCAACACTAAACTTTGTCCCCAGGTCCCACATGCACATGTTTTTTTGAGCACTTGCAGGGATGGTGATTCTACCACTTCCCTGAGCAGCCTGCTCCAGTGCTTCACAACCCTTTCAGTGAATAAGTTCTTCCTGATATCCAATCTAAACCTATCCTGGTGCAACTTGAGGTCACTTGCTCTTCTCCTGTCACATGTTACCTGGAAGAAGATGCTGACCCACACCTGGCTATACTCTCCTTTCAGGCAGTTGTAGAGAGCAGTAAGGTTTCCCCTGAGCCTTTTTTTTCCAGACTAAACACCCCCAGCTCCCTCCCACTGATATTAATGTGAATGGTAGAAAAATATTACTGTATTAACCACTTCCAAAGCATTATCTAATAAATAAACATGTTAAGTGGTGGCTGACCATGGAATCTTCTGGGAATGGTAATGAAAACTCTGTGGGGTTTTCATTTTCAATCTCTGTAAAGCACTGGTACCTTAATCTTTTTAGTTTCATGTATTGTTTTCCATGCTTTTCTTTTGGCTGCAATTTGTCAGGTGGAATTTGAGAGTTTGTTTTTAAACATCTCTTTTCTTCTCATTATCATTATTTCTTTCAAGGCTTTTTTGTTTTCTTTTGTAACTTAGTCTTCTTTTGTCCGTTTCCAACTCCATATTTTATTTTGTTCTTTATAAAATAAATAACAGGAATAAAGTCCTTAGAAAACTATCAAGTTTGTAGCATCTCAAAAGGAGTATCTGTACATAGGTACAGAATCTGTTAGAAAATCTGCCAAGGTTTGTCACAAATTATAGTACATTGTCCATACTGGATGAGAAACCAGAGACTCAGTTGTGATTCATTCACAATTTGCACACTAAATTCTTTTTATCCTGAATCTGCTGTTCTGGGCACATGCAGCACTTCAAGTTTCATGGCAGAGAGACAAGATGGTTTTACTTAAGCCATTTTTATTGACTGCTTTTTTAGTCAATCCTGCCACTTTTATTGGAAAGTTCTGATAGCTAACAAATCTTAACTCTTCATGTGCACCTCAATATGTAAAAGATGCCACATGTTAACATCTTTAGAAGTGTGTGGTAGATTTTCAGTGTACTTTTCCCATGGTGAAACAGGATTCTGAGCCTTGGAAGCCAAGGTTCATCACTGTTAGCTTGCACCTCACTCTGTTGTGCTTTCTCTGGTTGTTCCCTTAACCCTTGATTCCTGTTTGCTTAGGCAGATAGTTACAATTGCAATGTGACATTTTGCCTGGCAAAGTTTGTTTAAAAATTTCAGTGCTGCTGGTACCCAAACAAATTTAAACATGCCAAAATCGAGATATTTCTGTATGCTGAGATTGTACAGTTCTTTAAATGGGCTCTTATTGTGCATAGTGCACAATATTACAGGATAAAAATATGAAGTGCTGTGACTGCTAAACTGTATTACTGGCACTAGAATACACTTGAACCACACAGTAATTGAGCTCTGGAGCAGGGTCTTCTGCTTGAGGAGACTGCCCATTCATGACAGTTCCTGTGCTTCACCAGCAAAGGCTGTTGGGATCAGGATACCATTAAGAAGAAATCCCTGTTTAACCAGTAATCAGGCTCTGTAGTTCTGTGTCAAATGAATGCAGTGAACCTGTGTGGTCTAACAGTGATGCTGAACTGTGAGGTTTTGAACCAGTAAGAAGTTTCTCAAAGGTGCACAGAAGTGATATGGGAAGCTGAGATATAATGGAAAGTCTTTTGATTTTCTTAGTGCCAAACAACACAGTAGCTTTTGAGGGAGCTTCTACTTGTTCTGCCTGATCAGTGAGACATGATAAGAAAGCTGGAATAGCACAGGAAACAAAGGAAAGGCTTTTTAGAAGAATTTTAGCCCTTATTGAAGGGCTAAAATTAGCAATGTTCACACTAACTGTTCTTAGAGCCTGTTTGGAGATGAATTGATCTTGTGAATGTAACTTGCTGAGGTTGTCATTTTAGCTGCTTGCAAGCAAGAGAAGACCTTTGAGCCAGAATACCAAGTTCTATTTAGGAGTTCTCGCTCTGGAAATGTACCTGCTGAAGTGAGTGGGGAAATGGAGCCATAATTGTAGTGGGACAAAACAGATTTTTTTTTTTTTTCCTATCCTGTAGTAGGAGAGGAGGCTGACACCCAGCTGAATTTGTGTGTAAAAATGAGAATGAGCAAATATGATTAGTCATTGTTTTAGGGATAGATTGGGAAGCTTGGATTTCAAGAGCAGTGAAGTTATGAGGATCTCTGCAGTCTTCTGTTTGAAAGACCATGCTTCGGTTTACCTGATGGACTTGGTTGAAGGAGAAAAAGAGCCATTTCATGTACCCTGTGTAACTGGCTGCCTACTGATAGGGAAAGTCTTTCCTTCAACTTGCTGAAAATTGAAGATATCTGAAGAAATGCTTCTATTTGATAGCAGAACAAGCCACTACTATCTTTATGAAAAAGCACCGTTTTTATGCTGATGTAGGCTAGAATCAAAGCAATAGCAGCACTTGCTTGTTATTGCACCAATTGTGCAAATGAAAGATAGACAACTGTAGGCATTTCTTAGATGATAACTGATTTTTTTTTTCAATCAGGCTGTAATGAGTTGAGCTGACAAAAACCACTTTTGGAGCAAGCAAGTGCATGTTGTTTGTGTTTTGTTTGTGTAAAAGAAAAATCCTGAATAAATTGTTCAAGGCAATCCTGTATTTATCTGTCGGTGGGCAGAGATCTTTAAAAGGCATTGGGCTGCAAGAATGCGTTCATATGAGGAACTAAAGTTTGCCTGTCCAACAAAGAATGACCAGTCAGGACACAGTTACTGGCAGGAGAGCAGTACTTGATCATAACTGCTCTGGCTGTGTCATTAGCTTCTGCTTTTCTCTTTTTTGGTGAGTAGGAGATAGTGTTATTCAAATACACTTGTTGTGTTATCCTAAGGAAGCACCCATTTACTACGTGGATAAGCTAGAACTGGGTTCTAGAATACACCCTCAGCCTTTTGTAGCATTTAACACCATGGTGCTCAGGCCTTACTGTAGTTTCTCTGAAGCTGCTGTGTTTCCTCAGAATAGGGTTATTTCTTTTGCACAAGTATTCCAATGAAAGTGTATCCCTTCCCAAAACGCTGGTAATGACTTGCTCTCATCCTTTATCTGTTGTATATGATAAGAGGAAGAAAACATGGTTAACTATAGCACCCAGGTATCTTAGAGGAAGGGTCTGCAGTTAGCATCTTTAGTCTTGCTCTTTCATCTATTTTTAAAGTAGAGATATCACTGAATTAAAAAATTATTGGAATCGCTTAATTTAGTGCCCTTAAGAGATGGAAGAAATGAGTTTGTCCTTTGTTTTCTGTGCAGGAACTGACAGAAGAAGGCCTTCCTTTTCTCATACTTTTCCACATGAAAGATGACTTGGAGAGTTTAGAGAAATTCCAGCAGGAGGTTGCACGGCAGTTAATAGGTGAAAAAGGTTTGTAATAATTCCCACTACTTCTTGGTTTTACTGTATAATTTTTTTCAGGCAACTCAGTGGAGTGGAAGTAAAGGCCAAACAGAATTGTAGTTTTCAAGCTCTTGAGACTGAAGGGCTTGATGCATTTTTGACAATGAGGACCAACATCTCTGGAAATTATTAAAATAGATGCACAGTTTATTAGTAAGTAACTTTCAGAAATCCTTCTTGTCTAAATGATTTAATGTATTTTGAGAGGTGTCTTGGTTTAATTTGAATTTCCTGGCCAATGCACCAATAATGTTATAGTTTTGATTTGCCAATTTAAATGTACTCATTTTCTGTTGTGAGACAGAACCAGGAGCAAAAACAGGGCAGGCCTAAAACTTTATTAACTACACAAAGAAAATAGTAAATTCACGATAAGATCTTCAGACCATTCCCTCCTCCCATACTTTCTTAACAACAAAGACACTTCAGTCAGTTTCCCACTTAAATAATCTTATTCAGTTCACTTCAGGGAGGGGAGCTTCCTCTTTTTGGCTGTAAGGATTTCTTTCCCAAGAGGGGAAAGAAACAGTTTTCTTTTGACTTCACTTTCACAAGTAGCAGCCACCCAGGAATCTGCAACCGTGACACTCCTCCTAACTTCACAGCCTTCTCAGAGCTGGGCTTGTGGGCCATGTCAAACTCATGGGGTATTACCTTTAAGAATGAACGGTTCCAAAGCAAAAGTTCTCTTCATCTCTCTTTCTCTCTGTTCGTGCTTCATCTTCAGAAAACCAAGATCCCCTTCTTTTCTCGGGGCAAAAGATTCACAACACAGGTGCTTTTGGTCGAATGATCTATCAAATGGAACACTCCAAACCCCCATGCCTTTCTCCATGGTTTATAGGAATTTTCAGTACAGTACAGTCCACCCTACAGCTCACAAGAGGATTTTCAGCCATCTTCATAGCATCTCCTCATTCTCCTTCCATTAAAAAAAAAAAACTTAGCTCTTGCTTCACTGACTTTGTATCTCCTCTGTTTTTTCCCTCTCATTCAAAGAAAGATTGGAGGTCTGCAAGTCTTATCTGAGCACTAAAGAGTTAAAGTTTCACACAGAAGTTGCAGAGGCTGGGCCAGGCCCAGGCCGTGCTGGGTGAGGGGTGGCTGAGATCTCAATCAGCCTTTCTGGGCTCAGTGCAGCCCCCACTGCCCATGGCCCCCCCTGCTCCCCAGACAGGGCCCGGCTGCCCCCCCCCAGGCTGTGCAGGGCTGGGCAGGCTCGGCCCCTCCGAAGCTGCTCCGAGCCAGCAGCAGGAGCCGGGCATCCCCCCTCCAGAGCCGCGGGCCTGCGGGGAGGAAGCAGGGCTAAGGTCATCGACGAGCCTTTCCTCGGGTCCCCTGGTTTGCAGATGGGGCCCAAGAAGCCTCCCGAGCCCCCCCACATGCGAGGGAGCCCGGGCTGGTGTTACCTGCTCAACCACCGGAGATAAAAGAGAACCTTTTTCCCACATCACCTCCTTCAAAATGTGTGTTCACCGTGCGAGCTAACTTTTCTAATTGGTTCCTCAGGCTGTCAGTAACTCAACCAGCCTCCAATTGGTCCCATCAACTCACAGAGGAAGTTCTCATAGAGAAAAACCTCTCTGACTCTGCCCTCCTCCAGGTGTAACCAGCACAAGAGGGCATTAAACAAAACTTCAGTTTGTAATATGGAAAAAAAAAACATTTTAAGAAAATCTATTATTTTGGTGGAGGTGTTTATTTAGACCTATTTTCAGGTTTTGCATATTGCATATCTATCTAATATCTCCACCTTTGTAATACTTGGGAAGGTGGTTTCAAGTGGGTTTCAAGACGATAATAATAAAAAAATCCTAACATGGGTTTTTGTCTGCTTACAATGTTAAGGTACAATAAACTTCCTCCATGCTGACTGTGACAAATTCAGGCATCCACTTCTCCACATTCAGAAGACTCCAGCAGACTGCCCTGTCATTGCCATTGATAGCTTCAGGCACATGTATGTCTTTCCAGACTTCAGTGACTTGTCGTAAGTATTTTTCTTGGTGCATTTTAATTTAAGAAGAGTAAATGAAAAGGCTCGTACTTTAATCAGTCCTGTGGTAGGAAGATGAGTAAATCTGGGATAGGTAAGGCTGCCTCTGTGTGATTTAGTGTCAGAGCCTTAAAGCAGGATGAGCTGGTGTGAAGTCATTATTTAAATGGAGTTGTATTACTTTATGCAAGAAAATAATCTCGTATGAAGTTCTTAGATGCTGGTCTGACTTTCTCAGTTTTGCTATTTTCTATCGTGGTTAGGCATTTGGAGCCTGGCATGGTGTTTTTAATAGTGATCTAGATATCTCAACTTTAAAAGATTGAAAATACTACCTGGAATATAAAGTACTGTGTTATTCAGAGATTGCTGTAAAAAGCAGCATGTAATAATTTTCAGCCTGCTGGTTTGGTTTTTCCTGCCGTGCAATTCTTGCCTTCCTGCATTAGTCTACACCTGGAAAGCTGGCAAAGAAATGGTTGTGTGGGTTTGTGAAATCTTCCATGTGCAACTTGGAAAATGGCCAATCACTGGCATGTTTGTCTGGATAAAATATGTGACAGGAGAGCACCAGGGTGCTGAGGTGAAATACTGCTGTGGTAACCCTCATTACCTCAGCCTGACTCTCTATGGTGGCTGCCTTGGAAGCAGATGTTCTGTCTTGCATGGATCAGTCAAGGAATGAAGATGTGTAAATGTTCTCTTCAGGGGCTTTCAACCTGAGACAAGTGCTCTGTCTTTGTCTTCTGGTTGGGTGTTAAACTTGCTTCTGTCTCAAAGGAGGCAGCTGCGCATACACTGCCTGCTAACTCCTGGTTAGATGTCTAGGCTGGGTATTTAATTTTTGTTGAAACCAAGGATTCAAAGCTCAGATTTAACATGCAATGTGAATGTAATATCTGCTATTCCAGGAGACATTTTTCTACCTGCGATACTGACAAATGGGAGGAGAGTTCAAACTTAGTTTCTTTCTGTAAGAGTCCACAGGCTTATCTATAAAATGTTTTCTCTGTTGAAGTATCTTGGATAGTGCTTTTCAAATATCTGAAGCTATGTATGTTGAAATTCTTGATAAGTGACTATTTTTTTCCCTGTGTTTCTGTTTCTTTGGAAGATTGTATTCACTGCACACCCTAGCAAAAAAATAGCAGGATACTTGAATTTTAAAACCACTCTTTTTATTGTCACTTTTTAAACAGCCGTAAAACAAATTAATATCTCGTATAGAGGTAGTAGAGATGTTTAGTTTAGGCTTTGATATATTTCTTAAATGTTCAGTTTCTGTGAAACGCTGTCAGAATAATGAGAGCTACTTGCTTGATGTCTACCAGTTGTCACTTACAAATGAAGCTGAAAGAGAGATGTCAGGATTGTAGACAGTTGCCTAATGATAAATAATTACTCAACCTCACTCTAGGAGGTTGAGCTGATACATAGAAATAGCAAAACACAGTTGGGGAACAAGAAGAGCTTGGAGCTCCTGGGAAGATACTCTTTTGTGTATATATGGTTTGGATGTTTGGTTTGGTCATTTGTGTTGTTTCTTTTTTGTTTTTTTCTGGACTCATATAAACTGGCCCCGGACTGTCTCTTGTAACCCCAGTGCTGCCACCAGCCAATAGGGTTTGGATATGGCACCTTCAGAGCTGGCCCACTAAAAGATTTCCTCTCTCTTTAGGGAGTTCATTGTCTTTTTGGAGAATAGACACTTGCCAGGCAAATGAGACCATCACTATTTTATACTCATCCATGGGCCACCTGGCTCTATTCATCCTGCTGTTCCAGGCTGGAAATGATAGGCAGGGCATGTCCAACACATGGGTGGTAGCTTCTCAACAAGAGCAGACTGAGCTACACGAGGCTGCAGGCACCGAGTGCCCTTGCTGCATTATGAGAGGAGAATGTCTCCAGCAATGTGCCTGACCTAGAACAGGGCAGGAGCCTGAGGAAAAACAGGGAGCAGTAAGTCTGCTGTCTGTATAACCAGGCTGGAATGAACCCCTTTTTTGCCATTGGTTCTAATTCATTATCTCATCTGGGATGGGGAGAGGATCCTTAAAGTACCAGTGTATTACTGATCGGTTACAGACATTGCTGTAATGATACCCTCTGAATCAGTATTTGATGCATTTTATCCATAGAGTTTTCTGATCTTAAATATTGCTGATAGGTTGTCTGACTACACTTTCTTCCTCTTTCCTAAATGTAATAATTAGTTTGATGAAAGACTCCCTGCAAAACCTGTGTCCATTCACACATTACCTTTAAATTTCATGCATAGTGCTCACACTATGGTTTTTCTCTCATCTTTAATACTTACTAGATTAACTCTTCACTTTGAGATTTTTAGTCAACTTGACATTTCACAAATAAAACTGGATGCTGTAGTTAAGCACATTTGCTGTGGGTGACAGTAGATGATCTCAGATTAGATTTACATTGATATCCTCTTAGTGCTTATCTGTGGTGTATGTGCAGTTGCTGAGGCAGTAGAGAGCCTTTCAAAGATGTTTTGTCAATAGTGCTCCCCAAGTGTCATTTGTATCTGTAAACTGTGCATTTGGAACCTGCTGTTCCCTCTTACATTACAGTTAGTGGGGAGCTGAAGGGAGTTCACAATGAAGTTATTGGCTGGTACAGCTCTGTGGGAGTTATTGAAAAGATGAAATACTTGCTGTGTTCTCAAGAGACAGTGGGAAGAAAAAGAAGCTGGTGGGATACCTTAGCAAACCATGTGGCTCCCTGTCCTCTATTAATCTCCTAAAAGTAGGCATAGTGTGCTAGATAAACAGAAGTTGGCTACTCTAAGCAGTGCACTTTAAATCTCCTGTGTTTGGACTTAACTTGTAATAAACATGTGGGTGTTTCTGTTGAATTTGTTCCAGAGTTCCAGGTAAACTGAAGCAATTTGTACTAGACTTGCACTCTGGAAAATTGCATAGAGAGTTTCATCATGGCCCTGATCCAACTGATGTAGCACCTGGTCAGGTAAGGTTACAACAAATGCATTTTATTTGGCCATTTAGTAAAGACCTTTTTATTATTGCTTGTCAGAGCTGTACCTTCTAGTATATTTGTACTTTTAACTTCTGTCTTTTGAAAGAGAAAAATCTGTTAACAAAAGCATAACATCACCACTTTTGCTTGGCACCTCAAACTTCTTTGGGTAAAGGCAGAGGGGGTATTAGGGGCAGTATGATACCTATTGGCCTTGAATAAGGGAAAAATATAAGAATGTTTATTTTCTCCACTGAAACAGGAGGTATTGGGCTGGATGACTGTTCTGACTTCATCGAGCTGCTCTTAGGTTCTCCTGTGACTTCCATGCAAAAGCTGATAATCCATCATAGCTGCATTATTTCCCACACAACACACTACTAGAGGGTGCTTCTAAGGGGAAACGATTGAATGTTTTATTTATTTACCAATGCAAGCAGGAGGCAAATTATTAGAGCATCAAGAAAGGATGGGTAAGCAGTAATAGGCCTTACTGCTTTTGTTAATGCAGTTGACAAACAGCATTAGCAGTGCTCACAGGCTGCACTTGTCAGTTTGATTTCCTCATGGTTCTGCTCAAAGCTTGTCATGTTGTGTAATTACATGCCTGGAAGTCACTTCTGGGACCTCTTCAGGAACTCAACTACTAGATCCTTCTCCAGACAAAAGTCAGAAGCACCTCAGTGTCAGAAAAGAAAGGACTTGACCAGCCCAAATTCCCTCTGCTCATCCCAGTCTTTTGTCTCCTTGATACTCCACTCAGCTCACATGGTTGGGGTCTGCTGAAAAGTGCAAATTTAACTGTCAGAGAACATTTTTGCTAACTTGGGCACCCTCCAAAGAAAGAACCATTTTTCAACACTTCTTTCAAGGTATACATTGTGTTGTCCAGAGCTCAATGGGCCACTCTGGTCCCGAGGAGCCCTGGTGCCCTTGTGTTAGGTGAGCCTTGGGCCATTCCATGGCTGAGAGACAGAAACTATTCATAGCTACAGGCTCCTTTTCCTGCTCATCTGTGGGATGTGGTAAGGATAGTAGTGCTGTAAGTCGATTGAGTGCAGCCTTCTGTTGCCCTGCTCAAAAGATTTAAAAGTGTGAAAGCCCTGGAGGGTTTGCCTTGGCCAGGAGAATAACTGCTTTTGAATGTTGTCATGACTGGCTGTGAAAACACGTGGGCTGAATTGTCTCAGCAGTAATTCATTTGACTCGTAGTTCCCTGTGTTTCTCAGAAATTCATTGAGCAACCAGAATTCAGGTCATCAGGAGGAGGGGCAGAAAGAAGGGCTAGAGACTGAGGCATGGGCCAGGCACTTGCCCTGAGGAGGAAGCTTGGCCAGGGGAAGAGGAAGCCTGTGGAGTCTCTGGATCCTGCTGCCTGCCTGTCTGGGCACAGGCACAGGACCCAGAGCTGCAGGCTTGCTCTTGCCTCATTTCTGCCTTGAAAAATGAACACAAAACCTGGGATGTTTACATTCCCATCTCTGTATGGCATCCTGCCGTCTTGTGGAAGATGTGGATGCCATGGAAATAAATACTGCCCTTAACTAAACTGGAGACTGCTGTCGTGGGTCACCTCTGCCCCTTGAATTGCATGTATTTTTGTATGGGGTATTTTCTTTTAGTTTCCCTGGAGAAGTAATTCTAAAATACTTTTGCAGTGATGTCACTTTTTCACACACAAAACTAGACAACCCCCAAAGCAAGTGGTAGATTGAAGCAAATACACAATAGGGTACATTTGAAATACTTCTGTGTGACTTGTACAGAAACTCATGTGATGGCCATTGCCCTTGTGAGGTTACAACAAAAGGAATATCCTTAATGGGAGTTGCCTAATTAATTTGTGTGTGTCTGTGTTCCACCTACTTAGGACTCGGAACACATCTTCCAAAAAAACCCCTCAAACTCAATTTGTGAGAATGCAGGACATTTCTGCACTCTCATAATGCTAGAAATTCATTTAATGGAGATGAATTATTATTAGTCTAACAAACTATTTTACTGTTTGTTCTGTTTTTCAGCCAATTCAGGATTTAGCAAGCAGCCCACCAGAGAGCTCATTCCAGAAACTGGCACCCAGTGAACATAGGTACACCTTATTGAGGGAAAAAGATGAACTTTAAAAAACTTGAAATAATCTTGCAAGCCTTTCAGACAGCAGCATTGACTTCTGTGTGGTGGAAATAGTAAACCTATATTTTCATAATTCTATGTGTATTTTTATTTTGAATAAACAGAAAAATAATTTTTTCTCCCCAGGCTTGTAAATACATTTGTTTGGTGGGTCATTCTGTACAGCATCTTTCAAACAGTACATTCTTAATGCTATAGTAAAATATCAGAGACCCATCCAGACTCTTGATCTAACTCTGTAAAACTTTTATAATCCAAATGAAGGTATCCTTGCCAGAGACATGCTGTTAACTTGCACTATCCCATTAAATAGGACTTTTGGGTTGTTTTCTGTGTAACCTTGTTAGTATGTGCTTTTTCTTTTTCTGTGAACAGCTATCCTGGTAATCTATTTCTTTGTCACATTTTTCTCCAACTTAAGAGGGTCTTCTATTCTGGATACTTGGGAGGGGAATAAATTAAAGTTTTACAGAATCTTGTGTGGTGCTTTACTGGCTTTAAATATCTAAGCAATTAAACAATCCTGAATATTAAAATACTAAGAGAGGAGAGGAAAAGTTCTGATGATAATGGCTGTATTTTGAATGAAGGGGCTGTACTGACCTGCTCCAATTTCCTGGAACTAAGATTGTTAGGCTGCCCACGTGGTTGTGGCAAAAGGACAGGAATGTTAAAAACCTTTCAAAATCAGAGAGGACTAGGACTAGACTGGCATCTGAGTTTGTCAGTCTTAAACAGATCTGTATGTATGTTACTATTAGTCCCTGGATATTTTAGGTTTTTTTCCTTCGGGGTCCCTGCCTTCCTGGCAGACACTGTTCAAACCACCATTGCACATTTCTGTTACTCTCTTTGCCTGGCCTGTGCTTTACTTATTGTGTACTCTTTGAATTCTGCTCTGAAGAAGGAATGACCACTTTCCTTGTGGGCTTTCTGTTACAGGCTTTTCTGAATGAACCCTCAAGCTGATGGTGAACATTAGTAACTGAGATGGCAGAATATCTGTAATTTATGCTGGAGATTAAACAGTACAGGATTTGTACAGTGTACTTACTGCACAGACTGTAGGTCTGTGACTTGGGCCCCAGGGTTCAGTGTCCTTGGAAGCAAGTTTGTCTCTGGACAGAGGAAACACAGGGTTTGGGTTTAGCTAGGAAAGCACCCCAACCTGTGCAGTCACTGCTCAGGACTGTTCTGCCTCTCAGCTTGATGCCACTGGCTCAGTTATTGACAGAGGACTTACATGGTCCTGTGCAGCTGTGGCAAAAGTTGAGCCCATGATGGGCTCCTGACTCAAGCCCCTGCAGCACCAGGCACAGCAGATTTCGAGGGAGCATTTCTGAGGACAGAGTTGCTCGTACTACACTAAGCTACAGCTCACTAAGCAGCTGCAGAATTGGGAGCTAAAATGGTATCACAAAGCTTTATTTACAGCTATACTTCTTTGTTGGTTTTGTGAATCTGCATTTTGGAGTGCACACAAAATGCTTGAAACCCAGGTCTTCTCTGGTCCCGTTCTCATCACGCTCATCAAGCATTGTTTACAGTTGAGTCATACTCCTTCCGCTGGAATTAAAAGATGTGAGCAGGGTGTGGTTTTAGGCTGACATTTGTTATCTGCAGGTTGTGTTACACAACTTCTGAAGGAGTTCTGGCACCTGAAATTTTAGTCCATTCTTACATGATACCTCCAAGTACTTATCTTATTCCTTTGAGGTTCCTATTTTTCCTTGGGATTCTTGGAGGAATGGGATTTATAATTGCTGTTTGGTGGAAGATGTCTACACTTCTCTTTCTGAAGAGAGATGGTCATCATCCACGCAGCAGTCCAGTGGCTGGTGCTTTCAGCTAGAAAGTGAAAGAGATGAACACCCTCTGCCATTCCTTAATCCAGGTTTGCTTTTGAGGGTAAGGACTTACTCCCAGAGCTTTGGCATCCTAGCACTAGGCTGGCAGTTAGATTTAACAGTTTTATGAGAGTTGCATGCTAAGTAATTTTGGTGTGTATTCACTGGAGTTGGACCTTACTCTCCTGGGTCCTTGCACTGACCCTGATGCACCAGTGCTCGAGTGCCTCTTCTCTTTGCAGGCAGGAGGTTGAACAGCTAAAGCTGAGCTGGGCTTGCCCATTCTGCTGCTGAGGGGCACTTGTGCTTTTACCTGGTGATATTGAGAATTTGTGTCAAGAGAACCAAGTGCTTGTCAAAATCCAAGCTGTGTTTCAAGTTGAGCCTTTCCACTCTGATCATCTGTGGTTTTAACAATTTGGTGCTCAGCTTCCCACTCCCTTTTAACACTTCTCACTGGTTTTCCAGGAGAAGTTGTCAAAAATATTAGTGTTATCCCCTTAGGGAACAAAACCATTCCAAACTGTTTTCCATTGAACTTGAGTCCATTTCTGAGCTACTGTTTGTGTACAAATTACTGGATGCCTGTGACATTTCAGGAACTTGTATTCATTTCAGTCAATGTAAATATTTTGGTAGCTGAAGTATGTGTTTAGGAACTCATTACAGGATTCTTATAGCATGGTAATGCAATTATTTTAATAATATAAAATTTGGGGGAGATTACTCTTTTAGATGCTGAAAGGAAATCAACCCTGGGGTTCTCAGTAAATGCTCCAACCAATCTTGTAGGCAAAAACTTTTATTTGGTTTGAAAGAATTATTTATATCTTACAATTCTGAGTACCATGCCTAGCAATTTAATTGCTAGTTTGGTTACTCACATGCTGATGTTTCTTCACATATGTAAATAACCCACCTATTTTAAAATATCATAGCTTAAATAACAGTCTCCCACATCTCGTGTGTACAAAATGATTTCAAATTGCTTCCACAAGGATGGAAGGGGGAAGAATAGCTTTTGTCGTAGACATTTCATAAAAAGAGTGCACACCAAACTGAGTTTGTATAAGCTGGGGCAGGAATTCAGTCTTATGAATTTAGATTGTCCTGGCATTATTCCAGCTTGGGGGGAGAGGATGGAGTCCACAACATCGCAGATGTGGCTGTTGTCATTTAAATGCATGAGGTTTCACAGCATACAGCAGGAAAGCAGAGAGTGCATTTGAAAATCATACAAAGGACCAACCAGTTTCTGACGAAGAACGCTTTTTTTTCTTAGTGTCTTCCTTTAAATGTAGAAAATAAATATAAAATGAACAGCCTTACTATGAAATTGTTACAAGTTCATTAACTATGTTTACCTCCCAAGTAGATGCATTGAAAAGAAAAGACTTGTTGCCTGTCAGGAGCAAATGAGCTAAATTACTCAGGTTATGTTTTGCACTCCAGCTGATTTTACCAGTGCAGGCACTGAGGCTTCAACACATGCATTTTTGACAATGTCTGCAATTACTTGTGAAAACTATTCTTGCACACATTGTTTCCCTGAACCTCAGACCTACTTAAAATAGACATAATGCTCTGGCTGGCAGCAATTTCATTATTTTAAAAGTATTAAGGAAGCACTGCTTAGAAGAAGTTATTTGTGCTGTAACTAACAGTTGCTTACAATGGCTCTAGGCACAAAACCCCATCATCTGTCATTAGCAGACGGTGATTTCCAGTGATGATATCAAAGTACTGGTTATTGAAAGGGAGCTCTTTCTCTAGTACACTTCCCTGAACCGTGTTCCCTTCTAGGGAGCCTTATCTCAATACTGACTTCACTGCACCTAAGAAAACAACACAAGCAGAGCTCAGGATGAATAGACCAATCTAAAAACTTTAAAAAGCAGCTTCCCAACCTCAATTTCTGTTCCCCCAAACAGTAGCAGCAGTAGTGTGGGAAGTGTCTTGAAAAGGTGGAGGTAGGACCAGTAATAGTAAATTATGTGACAATTGTACAATTATTTGACAATAACAACACGTTAACACTTTTGCATTTAACAATGGAAGCTCCAGAAGCAAAAGGCTTCTTAAGGAGGATAAGATAACAGGTGTCCACTATAAAGAGCAAGCAAAAGCACTACCAGTATCTCATCCCATACAGGCTCCACAGCATGTCCCAAAATCTTCAAGAGGCTGAGCAGCTACACTGCAGTGTGGGTGGAAGCAGAATGTTTGGCACTGGAGAGTAATGCAAGAGTGCAGCTGCCCAAACAAGTGTGCTTTATGCTGTAATCTCTATCAAGTTGACATTTCCAAGCCTGTCCCCATCTCTGGGGCTGCCAGCTGGCACTGCCAGTGTGAAAGGGCCTCTCCGCTTCTCTGGCTGACCTGGGGTGTCACACCACCCCTGAGGGATGACAGCCTCTGGAGGGAGTGGGCCTGGCTGCAGCACTGCCTTCCAGGGAAGCTCTTCAGCTCTCCCACCAGGGCGCTCTGGGCTCCAGGAGAAGCAAAGGCAACATCTTGCAGTAAGTGCTGCTTCAGCAATTTGAGGCTTCAAGTTCAGAATGCCAGAGCTTGGCTCTTCAACCTGTATGGTGTTCTCAGGACAAGCTGAGGAGCTGGACATCTATGGAAAGCTATTACCCTCCAGTAGCAGTGCTGCAGGGTTGCTGCTTAGACTGCTTAATTCGTAACTACACTTTGAGCAAGGTTGGGAGTTTACAAATTAACTGCCTTGCCTGAAAGGGGAGAGGCTGTTTCCAGTACTGGTCTGATATGGCTGATGGAGGCAGATGTGTTATATAGGTAACTTTTTTCCACTTTGCTCATCCAACATTCTCACCTCTTCTTACGGCAGCACATGCTTCCCCGTGCATTATTAAGCAGACAGAGTCAGTCATATCCTGGGGAATCACAGGAAGAATTTGGGAATCCAGATAAATTAAATTTAGATCACTATGAGTAAATTTAGAATACTATGAGTGTGAAAGAATGATGGCATTTATTTCCTTTTCTTCAGAGCACTACAATAAAAGCTCCAGCTTCTCATGGGAAAGCACTAGGATTTTCCAAGTATCTCTTTGCATTGTCTGGAAAAAACTGTGCAAATTTGGCATGAAGCACCTGTCACCCATTATTACAGCTGTGAATATAGCTTACCTAAGAATTATGTAATTAAAAGTTATCCATATAATTTTCAAAGGACTGATGTCACCATGTCTGAAAAGAGAAATTCAGACACGACTGTTTCAGCCCTCCCAAGGAACGGAACTGTCATCAAAATTCACACAACTCAGCCTTGCATATAAAGCATAAGGCTGCAAGTGTGTCAGTAGTTCAGCTACTACACTGTTGTTCCTGGCTATAATGAATCTATACTTCAGCTGGATTTTTTGGCACTTTGGTGAGAAAGCTCTGGACAGCTGGAAGAGACCTGCTCAATCATTTTTTGCTTTTTTCTTTGTATCAATTTTCCACCTGTGAAGCCCAAAATCCCACCACCAAGTGCAGCTGCAATTCCTGCTACTTTGAAGCCTGCAAGGAGACCAATAGGACCCCCCACCACTCCACCAATGACTGCACCTGCCACGGGCAGAGCTGCCAGCTTGTATTTTGCAGCCTGTAAAGGAAAAAAAAAATAGTTAGAATACCTGCCTGTGGCGATGTACATTTTCCCCTCACTGCTCTTGGCAATGACTTGAATGCTCAGTGATAAATGAACTTTACAAATTAGCATTTTAAAGAAGTATGACAGAACATGCTAAAACCAATTCAAAATAAGCTGTCTTGTGTATGCAGTTGTGAACCAGCTCTTTTCACATATTTCTGGCTGCTGAGTAACACTGGGTGTTACCTGGTCAGCATCATTAAATCAAACTGAGAAAACACTCAGACTTTTCAGTGACGGGCCTGACTCCAGCTTTGGGGTTTATTTAGCAACTGACATGGAACAGGATGGAAATGACAGGTTATCATCAACCTCTTGTTTAATGTTTACGTGATTCTTGTGAGCCAGTCACTGACTGCACTTGTCTTTGCAGATAAACCAAAGTAACCATCAGAACAGTGTTTAAAAAGGCCCCCCCAAAATTAAATAACTGTATTTTCTAGCAGCCTGGATGTGACAGAAAATTACAAGAGAGATTGATTTTTTTTTCCCTGCTACCTGTGGGTCATTTCTTCCTTATTTCCTTAATTGCTGGTTCCCTCAGCATTAAAGACGGCAGATCAATGGGGTTAATACAGAGGGTGGCTGGGAGGCAGAGCACCATTGATTCACCAGCAGGAGCAGATCCCTACCTTCCCCAAGTTTTTGGTTCCCTCTTCAACATTCGCAGCAGCACTGTTGACATGGTCTTCAATCCTGTCAATCTTCTCCTGCTGGGACTAGATGCAAAGGAATTATGAGTGAGGGAACCTGCTGGGAAGCAGCAGTGAGCCAATACACACCATTTTAATGCCTGTAATCAGGGCCCCACAGCAGCTTTCATCTGCACCCAGCAGACTTAGCGGTGCTCCATGATTAGCATCTGATAAACTCTGCTGAATCTACAGACTTACTTTAAAAAAATCCAAACTATTAAGTAATAATATGGAGTGGATATTAGACAATGTCTTGCTGCAGTTAGATAAAACAACTCAAAACAAATGATTTCTAAATCTTTTCTATGGATAAAGGAATTCACATTCCAAAAGCAAAAATAATCCAAATTAGCCTGTTTTGTTTCCTGCTGAGTCTCACATTCAAAAAAAAAAAAAAATTCTGTAAAGGGCATTTATAAGATCAGTACTAACTCCAACATACAAAGCTGCATCAAGAAATCTAAGAAGTGTTTAATTACGACATTATAGAACAATAACTTCAGAAATAGTGACAGCACGGAAATATACTTGATGTTGCTCTGTATTTTACTGTTTGATTTTACAAAAACATTCCATCCTTTCTCCAAATGCAGTCAGTCAGGTTCCCCTGCAGTCTCTCCCAGGGAACACTGGAGCAGAAGATAAAGGGGTCTGTGGGTTTGTTTGTTCTTATTCTAATCTCAGCAGTACGCAGGCTGTTTTATGTCACAAAATAATGAGATGGCTGATGTTCAGCTTAAAATAAAAGGCATTCTGAACTTTTTGCCTCTTTCTAATTCAGAAACTGCTGAGTACACCAGCTCTGGTATTCATCTACAATGCAGTTCACCCACCTATTACCTCTAATAATGGTTAAGTGCAAAATCCAGGAAGTCCAGGGAACAGGACCTCTTCCTTTAACCTTTAGAATACTGAATGAGCATTTTTGCAGTCCCTCTCTAGTCTAATGATTCTTACTCGGAGTTTTTTTTTCTATAGATGAAGCAGCAGAAAAGATAAGAACTAGTTTATTTATCCCTACTAACCCAATAGCAAGGAGATTAAAGAACCCTCCTAGGAGATGAGAATTGTGCATTTAAACTCCCTGAGGCATGGGAAGAACTAAACATTGGGAACCGACATTTTGGCAATGCGGTGAGAGCAGAGAAAGGTCATGATAAAGGTAATAAAGGATTTTTCTAGCATTCCTGATTAAGTGAGAAAAGGAGCCTGACAAACACACACCCTGTGCAGTAAAAGCTGTCACCACCATTACAATTAGAAATTGTAAAAACGAACAGGACCCAGGTAGAAGCAGAGCTTCTGCTAAGGTTCAGCTCGTGGCCATGTGCACTGGCTGAAACGTTGTAGCTGCTCCAGTGACAAGAACTTGGGAGCAACTCCTAGCACTGGTGCTGAAAGAGGAGACTGCTGTCTCCTCAAAGTGTCACCTTGGCAGAGCCTGAATCACAGGAGAGACACATCTTCAGCTTTTTTTTGTCCCCACCTAGGAGTTATCCATTCACCCTATTTTTGTAGGAGACTGTAGGACAGAATGCAGAATTAATACTTACACAGACTAAGACAGAAAACTCAGTCACCAACTGGCTGAGCTCAATCAAGTCCTGCAAATAAAAAACAGATGTAATGCTGTGATAGTTGCTAAAACCAAGAGTGCCAACATGTCAGGGAAGGAGTTCCAACATACCCCTTCTAAACTTTCCCAGGACTCAGCTGCATTTTCTTCCTGAGGTATTTCTGGAAGGCGGGAGTAGATCTGGATCAAACTTTGGGAGCCATCCTTCACTTCCATGTTATATAAAGTTTCTGAATGAGAAATATGATGTTTATAAATAAATGCACTGAATCAGGATGCAGGTGTTGTGGACTTTCTCACTCTTGAAGTCTCTCAAGGGTAACCCAATACTTAACCTAATTCAAGCCAAGAAACAGCCCCAAAATGATCATATAGGGAGAAGCCTTACAGCACTACACAGATTCTTAAAAGGATGTTACTGACGAAGAAATAGATTCATTTCTATTAGCACAGTTTCACAACCAGTCCTGAAATGATACTAAATTATACTCCTGCATTCAAGGTCATTGAATTCATTTTGTATCGACCAGGCTGAGAAAACTGAGCTTGGGACAAAAACTTTTCATTTACCTATGACACATAAAAACACTGTGCTCCCAAAACTGAACAGACAGTTATTCATTTTATGATTGATTATCATGCTACTGGTTTGATCTTCAGCCATTGGGAACTAAAAGAAACTGGAGGAAAAAGCTTTCAAAGCAAAAGCAGTGAAACCCAAGTAATGTGGTGCCCAGCATTCCATGCTGTATCAGTTGGGTAAATGGTACTGAGGATGGCAGACATTTGCAGCTCAGTGCTGTACAGGAGATAGTCTCAAATATGTGCCTCCCTAAATCACCTGGACTGAATGCAGAAGACATTAGGACAAAGTATGGTGTTAAAAACAGGGAATGACAGACAGTGAGGTGGCACTGGGGAGAGCAGAGACAATGAACAGGCACACACACACTTCCTCCAGTCAGAGCCCACTGTCACAGACATGCCTGTAATTGTGGACAACAAATTGAGAGGCAATAAAGAAAAATAACAAGTTTGGCTTGTCAACACAAGGACTGAGGAAGAGCTTGGGAATCTGAAAGGCAGTCTAGAGAAGGTGTGTATGTAAGCACAGTGCAAAGATCATCTCAATTCAAACAACTTCAATTTCTGAAGGGAGATTGCTCCTTCAGTAGGACACTGGTGTTTTCTTCCTTGGGATAGCAGTCCCAAGAGAAAGCTTATTATGGGGAAGGCTGGTTAGATATATCTAACAATACTAAAGTGTAAATATTGTATTAAAATCTTTAGATACAATGATTGTGCCAAGGTACGATAACAATATTATATAACTGTTACAACAATAGATATGGCCAATGGAAAAGAAATAATCATATTTATTTAAAAATCAGTAATAGTGCATGCTTATTCATGGAATTAATTTAAGATAAAATAAAAATGATACATTTTCATAATATTTGTCCATTTCTCAACATTTTTATCCCAATATCTCGTAACAGATTAAGGACCCAATCTTCCTACTCTCAGCTAAGTAGAAGTCTAACATGAGTGAAGTTGATATTTAGACATAATTACTAAGTAAGCAGAGTAACAAGAATGCACTAAGCAATTTGGGGGCTTAATTTGGGCTTGTTTTTCTTCCTAATTATTTCTACCCCTTTTTCTTTAAGAATCCAGACACAGAAGGCACTTCATGTTCTACAATCATCACCTGTTCTTCCAGAACATATTTTTGATTAATAACCTCAGATTAATTAAGGTTGTATACTCAGTTCCAAAATACTCCTTTCCCCTTTTCAATATAATTAATTATATATCCAAATGGGTGCATTTTGGAGAAAACTCTTCTGCCACATACTCTGACATTTGTCACAGATTTTGAAATAAAATCATTTCAATCCTACAAAATCCTATTTCAAAATCCAATTTCTTCCACCCAGAAAGGTGTACTCTTCCCCAGTCAGCCACATGCATGTTAAGTTGGTTAAAATGAAAGTATTCATAATTCAAAAGCAAAATAAAAATCTCACTAAGCAAAACTGTCTCCTCCCAAGACCTTGCTCTGGTCTGTTCCTACTGTAGAAAAGCATATCCTTGAAAGTGTATAAATGATACCAAAGTTTTGCATGACACATATTCCAGAGAAATTAAAACTGTAATAGAGCTTACATGTTATAATTTTGTAATAACTAAAAATCAGTGAGAAAAAATTCCACATGAAAATTCTTTATTCACTTTAAAAAACTTAGATAAAGAACAAGAAGAGTAAGAGGTGGTCACATTTGGGCTGAAAGTTTGAGGAAGAAATTTATATTCACTACTTCACTTTTTATCAAGTCTAACCAATTTTAATAGAATTGAGAATGGAAGTGACTCCACCAGTTCATTTATACAGCATCTCCACAGAAATACAATAATACAAAACACCTCTGCAGATTTCACAGAGGAGCTTTACATGTCATTACACTCAAGATAAAAATCTAATGCTCTGGAAGATTCAATATGTTGCTTAAAAGATTTTGGTAATTTTAGGAGTGGAGTCTCACCTTTTGTTAATATTTGTTTAATATGCAATTAAATTCCATTTCTATTGGCCCTCAATTGTGGATGGTGAATGGGGGAAGGGGCTGTATCATATCGCTGACATGCCTTCTAAACGGGAGATTTGAATTTGTAAACTCCTTCCTTCTCTACCAGATGGGAAGCAACATGCTACAAAGAACAGGCACGTATTGAACCTCCTTTGATTAAGATCAACAGCCAAGATTTGCTGTCAGGACTGCAGCCTCTAAGCACAAAAGAACAGGCAATATACTGTGTCTGGGTTAGCAATTCAACAGGGCTGCTTGCACAGGCAGGAAAACTCAAAAAAAACCCTGTTTAATTGTATTTAGTTGTCTGCCTGTCTGTTTTACTTTAAATGGGGTGAATTATTTCCACATTCCTGAGCAGACTTACAGATGCCTGTCATTCCAGTAGTATTTTTTCTGTTCTTCTCATCCCCATCTTTCTAATCAATTTATTTGGCCTTCTGAAATGCCGTTATACTCAACGTCCTTTGTACTTCAAAGGTATTCCAGGTTTCAGAAGCAGTCCTGTTCTTTGAAATTAAACTCTAGTTCCCATTTTCCACCTATGTAATTGTGTAAAAAAGAGAATCAGTAAGCCAGGACAAAGCCTTTCCAATGAAATATTGGAATGTACTGAGAACAACTGCAGAAAGTCACCAACAGAAGAGGTATCTTAAATTTAGTTCTGATCATAATAGAGAAGAGCTCGCAAAGAGACTGAAAGTAATAGCTAATATACGTGAAGGGAATCACTGAATATTGAAGACAATGAGCTCTCCACAAAAGAGATGTCAACAAAATTGGGTAAAATCATTAATAGAAATTATGTGGAAGAAGTTCCTAAAAGATAAAGGACTGCAGAATTGCTGGCAGACATTAAAAAACAGGCTGTGCTGAAGATTACAACAAATTGTCCTGAAGGAGAGGAAGATGTTTATGGTTCAGCAAGAGCTCTTCAATGCCGTGGATGGCAAGAATTTGACACGATATGAGTATAAAGAAAAACATAAGCACAGAAAGTTAATATCAGGAAGACCAGGACATAAATACATTGCAACTACCAAGAGGCATAAATGGTAGCAAGGAAGTTTCTGTGAATGTTTTTGAAGTTAGACGAAGATGAAGGACATGGAAATGCATTGCCAAATAAAAAGGTAGCTTTAAGCATGTATTTAGTGCAATTAATTTAAACAAGAAAGAAAGAGAGAGATAGGCTAAAACATAAAGAGAACAGGTTAAAAATATTTAGATGAGCTAGGCCTATTTAGGGTCTGAAGGTTTGACGAAATGCACTCTAGAACATTTTTAAGAAACAGACTCTGAAATTTCAAGCCTATTTTTGAGAACTTGAATAAAGAGGTCCCAGAGGACTACAAGAGAAGAGACTTTGAAATTCACAAAGATATTAGAACAAACTACTGAACCACCAACTACAACATGCTGAAGGTGTTGAAGAGGTAGAGATTTTTATGTCAGAAGTCAATTCAGTCTGTTCTGTTGGCCTTGTAAGAAGAGAGTTTTTCACTATGGGGGTGGTGAGGCACTGGCACAGGCTGCCCAGAGAAGCTGTGGATGCCCCCATCACTGGAAGAGTTCAAGGCCAGGTTGGATGGGGCTCTGAGCAGCCTGGTCTGTTGGAAGCATCCCTGTCTGTGGCAGGAAGTCTGGATCTAGATGATTGTCAAAGGGTCCCTGCTAACCCAAACAGTTGTATGACTGTGTTTGATTTATCTTCATGTCCACAAGGTTTTCTCATACTACTGCACATGACATTCTTGAAAGCAAGCCCAGTTGTCAAATCTCCTTTTCTCCCTGCTCAACCATGAGGCTCACTGGCTTGTTAATCACACTTGAAAGAGTTCTTGTAGTTTTGCATGCAGCAACAAGAAGGGTCATGATATCCAATCTGACAGCAGGTTCTTCGACAGTGCTACTGACTAAGAATGCACCTTCAATTTTAAGACACATTAAATCATTTTAAGTAATACTGCTACTGCAACAATCAAACTAATTACAGATCTGTGGAAGGGTTTAATCCTGATGTAACCGACCTTCTCACGGATCATCAGGAGAGAGCACTAGCCAGCACCAGGGCATAATAGAGACTTCTGAAGACAGAATGGTAGAACAAAGATTGAAAGACATTTTATACAGAAAGGAGGAAAGACCAGCAAACATATCTGATTTCTAGCACATCACAGTGTGTTTTCCAAATCTTTTATTTAAATGGATTTATACTCTTCTTGTCAGTTACCAAGTTAAAATGCTATAGGAAGAGATTTTCTTCTTTACCTAGAGACTTGCTCCTCTTTTCCATATATTTCAGCAATGCTGTATTGCACTGTCATATAAAAATCTCCTTGGCATTTCTCCACTAATTCAATAAAAATGGCCAAAATTATTATTTGCACATGATCAAGTGTTTTGCAGGGGAGGGGAAAAGAAGTCAAGCTATCTTGAAACATGAATGTTAAGTATTCTGCTTCCTATGAACAGTCCACTATTTCAAAATCCAAGGCTACAGGATCTTTCTCATGGAAGGCCATATGTATTTAATTTTTTAAGATACTTAAGCATTTTCTGCCTATCAAAATTCAGTCACAGAGCATGACAAAAGTGGTGTAAGGAAAGAAATCTACTTCATTAACAATACTCTTCAACTGAAATCCCATTTGTTTACTTCATTTATATGTGGTCAGAGAAATTGCATTCTGGATACAACAACAAAGATACAATAAATACAGAAATTAAATTCTACTACCTTGTCCTAGAGTTGCAGATCTGGTTAAAGAGGCATCCTCTTGTTCTTTGAGCTGCTTTTTAAGTTCTTCTGCAGATTCAGAATGCAGCTGCAGGAAGTCTTTAATAGCAGTTGAAGCTTCCTCTTTAATGGGATTTACCATTCTCCACAGAACTGGGATATCTTCCTGCCGGACTCGCAAACAGAGTTTCTCCATTTCTCTCATATTGGCACGGAGTTGCTGCAAGAGTATTAAGAATTATTTTGTAGCTTACTGGTGTGTGAGAACACCAGACACCTTCAGTGCCTGGGAAGCATCTATCATCTTTATGATCACGGGAGAAACATTTTTGAGGCCATCACCACCACTATGTTGATTTTTCTGACTATCAATTTTGTACTTTATTAATTTCTCCAAGTCAGTTTATTTTGGGTTTCAATTAAAGTATTTAATCGATTATTCTGTGTAATAATTAACTATTTCACTGTAATTGCTGAAGTTATTTCTGTTTTTCAGGTCAATTTAGGTCTTTGCCAAAATATTTACACAAGTTGCAATAATATCCAAGTAAAGTAAGTGACTGCTTCTCAAAATTTGCTTTTTAAATATAATAAGTGACTGCGGTGATCACAGGACCACAGGATACAGTCATTCATAACCCCCAACTACCCCAAAACTTTCACTTTCGTTTTGTGAAGACAACTTCAGGGAGAAAGGAGGATTACTTTATTTCTTTTAATTTTTCTTTTCAGATGAAGGACAAATATTTGTTTGATTGGAATATCAATTTTAATGAAGCTTATAAATACTTCTTTAGTTACAAGACTTCTGAGAAGATATAAACTGTTCACAACTAACAAGAAGAGTATATGTGCTGACATTTCCCATGAGATAAATTTCTTTGTGCATTAAAAAAAAAGGTTTTTTATTCCTGGGCTTTAAAAATGCACACAAATTTTCTCTTCCTACAAACGAAAAGAAGAAATTTAGATTTTAAATTACACCACTTATTGTTTTAGGACAGAGTTTTTATCTAATTTAATTTTTTTAAAAACTGTAATAAAAATATATTCTCTGCAGTTCATTCTATTCTTCTTTGTCGCATTATTTACCAATTGTTTTGAATAGTCTTCTTACAACATAATAAGAGAAAGAATTGACACAAATGAGTGGTTAGAAATAGTCAGTTTTGCCTTTCTTAGGCATTACCTGTATCTGGTTTGTATTGTGGAAGAAAGCCTTTCTATCTGGAAAAGCAAGATCTAGATGGAACTAATTTTATTTATATACACTAGTGGAATTAATTGCTTTTCATATTTATTAAAAAAATAGTAGAAAATATAATTAGAGAAGAAGGATGAAAATTATTCAACAACGTGTTGAAGTAACATTGCACAAGCTTGCAAAGAAAGAACTATTGATTTGTTAAAATTGTGTCAAATTACTAAGATCAGATTAGATTAGACTGTATACTTAAATTAAGAGTGCTATTAGCCAAATTAGGCTGAATTATTCAAGACTAACCCCAGGTAAAACCACTGATTGACAATTTTAAAAAAAGGGAGATACGAAAAACCCCAACTTTGGAAGAGTCTGAGCTGAATTAGAAACATGGCAGCTAGTAACTTTCCTCATACATTTCTCATCTCAGTCTGCCTACTGCTTCCTAGTATCTTCCTCCCATGGCCTGCCCCTAAGTACCGAAAAAAGGAGAATATCACCACTTTCATACTGCTCACATTGCCAAAATTCTTGGTTTATAGAATCTTGGAATTTAATCTAAGACACAAAATGGGACTATCTAAACACAACACCCAATTATCTAATTTCTTTCTAGTTTCTTAGAATTATATGCAAAGGACAGAGGTTGATCATGCTCTTTTATTTCAGTAAAGAAAATTATTACTGTCTTTGGCAACAATGGAGACCAAAAAACCAAACCAAACCAAACCAAACAAACAAAACTAAAGAAACCAACAAAAAACAAAAAAACCCACAACAACAAAACAAAACAAACAAACAAAAAACCAACCAAAAACACAAACAAAAAAAACCACACAATAAAAAAACCACCCAAACACCAAACAAACAAACTCCCCCCCCAAATGTGAAACAAAAGCTAGTGAAACAGTGAAAACAGTGAGTTTGGGGTGAGATAACAACGGTTTCACAGCAGCTATTTTTAAAGAAAAAGGAGAATTTTGCAGTTGAAATTGAATTAAAACATAGTTCTGCTTGGGATCTGTACCATCGTGGCTGCTGCTGGGGCAAATTACAAGTTTGTGCAGTGACCAACACAACACAGCTGGCTGATGGAAGCTTGCAGAGATCCTGAAAAGAAGCTACAGAAGCCTCAAGAGGTAAGAAGTGCTCACCCCAAGGAATGGCTAAACCAGATCCTCATTTCCCCTCCTCATTACTACTTTGCTAATCAAAGAGAAATATATCTCAGTAAGAAGATGGAGGAATCAGATGATGATATTTGCCTATTTTGTGAAATTTAATTTTAGTAGTTTTTCCTTTTGGTTTTGGAGAGGGGATTCATGTTCCACTTACTATCAATTAAATAGAAGGTGAAAGAAAGTTCAGCCCTGCTGTGAGGAGTCACATCCCAGGAGCTCACTAGGGTGTAACATCATAACTGTTATGGATATGCAAATGACTGGGACTTCTCGTAATAATTTTAATGGCACTGAGTTAACTTCTAGGTAGAGCATAGAAGTGTATCACTCTCATCCCAACTTACTTAGCAAGGAAGGTAAAACAAAATTTTATTTTCTTTTTTGGGAAATCCTGAGTTTTGAATTCTGCAAATTCAATCCAAAAGACACAGAATTTTTCTTTATAATAACTGCAATTTTGGTCCATCTTTACAGGAAGTTCTGTTTTCTCGATTTCTGCCTGCATTCACTGGTCTCTCCCTGTTCACTTCATGCCTTCCTTAGAAGTGTGGTGCCCAAAATGGACAGACTATTCTACCTGGGATCCTACTACTGCTGACTGTAAGAGATTGCAGGAGAGACCACACTGACTGCTCTCCTGTTCATTTATCCAACTAAGCTATCTGGCTTTTTTGGACCACTACCACACAATCAGTTCCCTTCTACTCCATGTTCCTCAAGTCTTACAAAATTCTTGGCCTAAATTCCTAAAGAAACTCTGAGTTTAAGGATATCTTTACCATGCAGATGGCCACAGGCTGCAATAATGAACTGATTTTACATGATCCTTCCCTGCTATCACAAAGAATGTCCTGCAGAAATAGTTTTCTACACTACTCCTCATGCCCTCACAGCATATCTACACAATATGCCAGAGAGGTGCCTAATCTGAGGACCATTTTAGAAATGTTACAGAAGACCTGAGCAATACAACCGAGCTCTGAAGATTTATGCAAAAAAGAGCTGATCAGAAACCACCTTTGACTTGTAAATCATTTTCAGCTGAGCTAGAAACCATAAAAGTGAGAAAGAAAAAACAGATTAACATTTTTCAAGCAGCTTTCCAGGTCAGAATAATGCAGTGGAGAGACTATGTCAGCCTAAATATGTTTTGCAGAACAGAGTCTCTTTTTGTGGGCTGAATACAGACTAAAGCCAGATTGTTCATCCACTGCATTCTTCTTTTATTTTTGGTTTAATATCCTATTTCCTCTCTAGTAACTGCAGCATTTCTCTTCCTCTCACCACCAAAATGATCAGGGCAGTCCTTAGATTTTACAACAAAATACTGCCATTTCATTGAAATTAGCTTAAACCTTGCAATAATTAAATAATTGTGTGGTACAGTCAGTATGAATGCAGACAAAGCCTGAAAAACTGCAAATTCATTCAGGAATAACATTTTAAGAAGTTCATGGACTGTCCCTAAAAATGAAAATATACAAGACCACGTTCAGAAAAACTAATACATGATATACAAGAGCTATTTTCTCAATAGTTTTGAAAGGGTCCCTTCATGCCCTGTGCGAAGATTTATCTATTTTCTTCACCTGCCTTTATAGAAGTTTCTGATGTGGCACCCAGTCACTTGAAAGCAGAGCAACAGATTTATGCTCATCTATACTTCTATTATAATTTTCACCATCATCAAAATTACAACAGAAGTAATTATTCTGGGTAAACTGAAAATTCAGAAAAATGGCTAATTATGTGCACATGGATTAAATGTAGAATGGCTGTGCATATATTTGTCTAAAACCTGTGGCGGATGCCTTGGGTCAATATTGACTTAGGGATTCCTAATGTATTTTTACAACATCTAATTTTGAGAGCAAAGTGTGTGCTGCAGAGAACATTTGGTATCACAATAATTAATCTGATTTCTTTGCAAACAAACAGATCACAAGTCCATCGGTAAACATTTAAACAGCTTACAGCAAACACATTCTACATGTCATATAATGTATAATCAAGTACTCCAGATTCCTAACTATTTAATTAAAACAAAGAGCCAGTCTGCTCTTCTTGCACGGACCCAGATACTTATTCTGCTCTCTGGGTATCAGAATGTGAACCACTTTAATGCATCTAGATCTATATCCAGAGCTAGAAGCAATAAGCATTAAATGAAACCCAAGAAAATTTACTTCGACTGAAAGTGAAAACAGCAAGCTTTAGATTCAAGACAAATATGTTTCTAGAGCCAAATAAGCAGTTTTCTTATTAAAGCACTTAAAATATCTAAAAATAACATCTTCAACACAATTATTTTTTCTCTAATTATTGATAGATTTTTGTCTTGCTAAAGAAATTATATTGGTAATTTAAAGTTACAAGAGAAGCCTTTCCCACAACTCAGAAGTAAAAACAGATTAGAGAAGAGACATAAGCAAACACATGCTTACATCATCACACCTGTTAAAATGACATTGTTTTAACAGAACTTCCACCTTTGGATGTCTCTTTGAATAAGAAGAATTAACTTGTATTAAAATTTCAAAAGTACTTGGTGAAAAATCAAAATATACACTCAAACCTCCAATGAGCAGGAATATCAACTGGATTTCATGTGTCACTGTATATCATCCACACTAAACAAAAAGCTCACTAGCACCTTCCATTCCTCAAAAAAGACACGTAACTCCAGCTCTGCCTGCCATCTAATTCTGCTGTTCACTCAAGATTAAGTTCTTCTTTCTAAGGTGAGTTGCTTTTGTTTGGTTTTTTGGTTTTTTTCTATTTTTTTTAGCCTGGTCTAATTTCCCACAAGAGTCAGTAAGACACTGAAACAAACATGGGAATTCACAGCATCAGAATTGTGAGCAATGGTTTAGGACTGTGCCACCTGTGCTGGCAAATCCTGCTTGCCTATGTGCAGTGTAGGTCACTTACAGTAGCAAAGACAGGTCCCTCCTCTGAACATCACCTATGAAACCAACACAAGATGCCTCTCCTGGCCAACACACATCTGTGCCCAGAATACTGGCAGTGCAGCTGTTACAGCCACCAGATACTATATCTGCCTCAGCAAACTTTGTGCTGCAGATGTGGTCTTTGTGTTCTTCTGTACTGATAATCTACTTTGCCTGTGTGCTATTTAGCTGATGTTTGGCTGAGTTTCTGCATCATTGACATCAAGACATGGGTATTTTTAAAAACGGTGTATGATTCTGTGTGTGCTGAGTTATGGATGACTATGGATGAAGTCACTGAGATGATGCCTGTTCTGACAAATGTGCTGGTATTTCCTCCCTTGATGATATCATGTACCTAACAACAGATGTGCACATCAAACTAGTAGTCCAGATGTTCTCCACATCTGAAATCATGCTTTCAAATTAGCAGTATCCCTTACTGCAAGAGCTGTCTTCTAGTTTAATAATGTAAGAGGATAGTTTGCAAAAGATCAGTCTCCAAACTTTTGCTTCTTCAAGAACATGGAAACATTTCCGACTGCATTTGCCTCATAGGACACAATTAGGAAACCCCTAACTTACAAATGAAGCAAAGTGAAACTGTGTGCTGGCTTGTCAAACCCACATGTCAAGCATATGTCTCTCTGAAGGTCCATCCCTGAGGTAACCAGAACTATGCCTGTAATTCAGCCCCATCAGTAGCACAGCCATTTTCATATCCTTACCTGAACCGTTCGTCCTGCATTGATGTGCTCTTCGTGCAATCTGTCCCAGAGCCTGCATCTCTGATACTACAACAGAGGAAAAAGATTCCTTAGAATTGCTATTTTTACCAACTGGCTATGCAGAAAAAAAGCCACTTTTGGTAAATGATTACTTTCATTTTCCAAAACTGAAAGTAAAGAAGTTGAGTCATAAACAATTTCACTACAAAATTTGAGAGGTAAATAGCAATGTATTTTGTGAAAAAAACTGTACAATGTATTTTACTGGATTACAGACAACCAGGGTTTCAGCATCAGTTTTTAACACCCCAGTGATATTGCATCCTGACACTGCTGTGGAATAAATCCCTTGGTGGGCAGTAGGACAAATGGCAGAAGAAGGAGAAAGGAGTGGAATAACGGACAAGCTGTACTGGTCATATTATAGGACGAGGTATCTGATACTATTGACAAAGAAAATGGCATTCATTACACAATGCTGCTGTCTACATTTACACTGAACATTTCTAAATAGTTACAAATACAGCTACAAGAACCATCAGGCCAGATCTGGCACCTCCACCAGGCTCTACTAACTTCAGTGGGAAACTATCCATACAGTACTTCCCATGGGACAGAGACCAGACTAACTATTACATTAGCAGAGAGCAAGTTTGGCAGAAGAACTGCATATTATCACATATCAACCTTTTCATCATTAAAATAAATCAGTCCCTGCTACGAATAATATTTAGAGATTTAGCATGAAAAAGAGTAATAAAATAATAAAAGTGGAAGCTGTGATTCCTGGAATGTGTGCTGAAACTATAAAGAATGCATTTACAGTATCACGCATTGATTAATTTACAATATTAGAATATTTATTTGATTGTTTAGATAAGGCAAAATATTTACTATGATTTGTAAGGTATTTTTTATGTAAAGTTTAATTCCTCAATTTCTTAATAAGCTTTGTTATCAATAAAAAACTATCTACAGCCTCTATCTTTATATAATTATTTTCATAATTTTAGATGCCACAGCAATAAGGATCACAAAGTTACTCAGCTTCCTAACATAGAAGGAGAAATCTAAAGTTACTACTTATTTTCAGAGCAAAAAGTTCTTTCATGTTAGGACTTTGTAGTGCTATGGAAGATAAAAGGTTTAGTGTTCAACACAGTCAGATAAATGTCATTCTTCTAGGAAACTAAATAATAACAACCTCTGAATAAATTGCTATGCCATTACAATTACTGCCAGTGTTCTTTAAAGTAAAATGGACAAAAAGCCCTGTATCAACAGTAGATCTTCTAATTTAGTCATCCCTGAAAGAGTTCCTGAAACAGGAATATCTGAGGTTTTAACAGAAGGGGTTTAGGGAAAAATCACCTATTTGATTTCAGCTGATTGTAATACATTGTCCAAATAACCAATAACAAAACTGTTATCCAGTTAAGAAAAATTCCTCAAGAAACCTTTACTGCTCTTCATAATTTCTACTAAAGGTGTTCATCACATTCATCTGCTTAGTATATTGTTTTATTACTTTGCTTCAAAATTGAGAATATGTTAGTGACAAGCCCAAAGAACCCAATGACTTAGCACACCAACATTCACATGGTCAGAGAATTCCTCCTTGTTGACTTCTCTTTGTCATGCAACACAAAGTAGGCCACACTCCTGGACAATGTTCACCCTGGAGGCCTCGAGGATAGTAAAGCTTGAGAAGAGATGGTATTGACATTATTTACTGTGGAAGTTGGAGCTGTTCAGCCTGCAGAAGAGAAGGTTGCATGAAGACCTCATTGCAACCTTCCAGGATCTGGAGGGGGCCTACCAGGAAGCCAGAGAAGGAATCTTTATCAGGAGCTGTAGTGATAGGACAAGGAGCAATGGCTACAAATTGCAAGAGGGGAAATTTAGGTTAGAGATTAGGAAGGAATTTTTTACTGTGAGGGTGGTGAGACACTGGAACAGGTTTCCCGGGGAGGTAGTGGATGCCCCACCCCTGGCAGTCTTCAAAGCCAATTTGGGTAAGGCCTTGAGCCTAGTGGAAGGTGCTGGTGGAATGAGCTAGTGGAAGGCAGGGGGACTGGGCCTAGATGATCTCTAAGGTCCATTCCTACCCCTTAGTGTTCTATGATTTTATCCTGAACAAATGTGTGTAAAACTAAGGGAGGTCCATGAAGTAAAAACATCTATGGAATCCTAACCTGTTATGTCAGGTCCAGAGGAGGGCCACAAAAATGGTCCAAGGGCTGGAACAGCTCTCCTGTGAAGAAAGGCTGAGAAAGTTGGGGGTTGTTCAGCTTGAGAAGAGAAGGCTCTTGAGAGACCCTACTGCAGCCTTTCCATAAATAAAGAGGGATTAGGAGAGACTGACTTTTTACTAAAGCCTGTAGTGACGGCATAAGGGGCAATGCTTTAAACGTTTAGAGGGTAAGTTGAGAACGGACATAAGAAATTTTTTATATTGGGGGTGGTGAGGAACCAGAACAGGTTGCCCAGAGAAATTGTGGATGCCCCAACCCTGGAAGCCTAGGTTGGATGGGGCTTTGGGCAACCTGATGTAACGAAATGTGTTCCCAGCCCATGGCATGGGGGTTGGACTAGATGATCTTTAAAGCTTCTCTTCCAACCCAAATCACTTTATAGCTCCATATTTCTGTGATATGTTATCATAGTTGTGGTATAGCCAAATAGTTTGCATTCCACAACTAAAATATAAAACATTAGGTTACTCTTACACACTCAATCTCTCTTGCTCTGTGTCCATTCTCTTGAGAGCACTCTTTAGAAAGAAACTTCCATGCTTCTGCTTTGGATCCCTTCCATTTCTCCTTGAAAGTATCCAGTGGACATGGACAGAACTCAAAAGTTTGTCATAATATCTCCTGCTAAAAGCTCTTCAATAGATGTCTTATACAAATGTCCACACTCGGATAAGACTGCAGGAAGACTCATTTACCCTCAATTCTCACTTTGTGTCATCTTGACATATCTTCCCACCACAACAATGGTCCGCAGCAAAGGTAAAAAATGTTTCACACAACATCCTTGGGCACAGTCACAAGAAATTAAATTAAAACTGAAAGCAAGAGAGAAAAGGTGTCTTACAGAACTTTTTTTTTTTAAGGATTGTTGAATACCACCACCAAAGTTGAGGGCAGTAAGCCAAACAAAACCTCCACCTTCCTGTACTATCAAGTCAATTGCTGTTATCTAACAAAGATTTATAGACAGCTGTACCTCTTTTGGATACACATACATTTTATTCCCTCTTGGAGTGAAAGGCAATCCACACCATGGAATGTGCTTTAGAAAACAAGAATTTTCAAGGGGAAAACATGGAAAGAAAGAAAAAGTACAAAGAACTTATTTCTTAAGGCTAAAGCTTTTAAGTCTTCCAAAATTTTCATACAGAATGTTGGACTCTCATATAGTCGAGAAGCAATGATGATGAATTTATGGTAGCCATTTCCTCTGAAAAGGTGTATTCAAGGTCAAATTTCATTATATATTGATTTTATAGTTTCTTCAAACAGTGATTTAGGAGATTAATTGTTTGGACTATCTCTGGATCCTAAGGTTTAAATCAATATTCATGAAATGAGGTTAGAGATATTGGCTTCATCATAAGTAAATAACGTTGCTGCTCTAAGCAATTGGACATAATTAGTGATTTTTGCTTAAAAGTAGCCTGTAAAATAAACAGGATCAGATTCAATAAAATTATCCTCTTACCTCTAGGGATTTTCGTTTACATGGCTGAAAGTTAATTTTACAAAAACTATTGAAGAGAAAATCATCATGACAGCTCACAAAAGTACTGTAACACATTGATTATGGCTAAAATGCACGTAAAAGATATAAAATGCAAATTACCATACAAATATTTCAACCAAACTACTACTAACATTGGTGTTTACCATAAATGTAAAGGCCTTTGTGCACACAATTACACAAATACAGAACTTTCATCTCTAGCCAAATTTGAATCAAAGCATTTTGTCATCAACTTCTCATTGAAAACTCTACATTATCTTTCAGCACGATGGCTTCTATACAGCAAAAAGAACTACATTAGTAAAAAGTGAACACTAACCTTCTCAATATTTATTTGGTGTTTTCTTAACCTTTCCAAATCTGTTGGAATTGCCACTTTAATGAATTTCTGAATTGCAGGTTCGATTCGGCGGAGTTTAACTTTTTCCTCATCTTCAGACATCCTAAAAGCAGCTTTCAAGTCAACAGTTGTCCAATATACCTTCACCAAGGTAAAAACCCCTACAAACCCAAAAAAAATAAACAAGAAAGGTAAACTTAAATCACTTTTAAAAGAAATCAAAATAAGATAAATGAGTCTTTCTAATGATCACATATCCCCCAAAACCACAATTAAGCAGTATTAATACTTAAATCTGTGTGTTTGCATTCAAATGTATTATCTCTACTCATTTGCAGGCTTTGGGGATCATTTTTCATAAAACTTAACACTAACAAGAAGAAAAAAACAGCTAAGTAATTAAGGCAGAGACAAACATGCTTTGCAACATAATGATACATGAAAAGGTTTGAAAAAACCTTCCAATTAGATGCTTTGATTGATCAGACTTCATCTTTTGCCAATTCACATTCAGAATCATCTTAAAATTTGTAAAACGTGTCCTGAAAAGACATCAGAATAAAATTAATTTTGGAATTCCATTTCCTGGAAATGTTAAGAGCTCCTGAATGAAGATTTGCACTCCAAATTACCTATGTTCCCTACTGACAGTGACTAAGGCATCACCTGGTGAGGGGTATAAACAGGCTGCTGAAGTATTTGCAGGATCAGTAGGTACATAAGCAGTCTGAATTCTGTTCCCTGCATAGTGTAAAACATAATTTTTGAGTTTCACTTTTCTAAAAGAGAGATGTGTAATAGCATTTATCTACAGAGCACAGGAGTAACATAAAGGTATCCCATTATGCTGAATGCACACAAGGGGAAATAAGACACATGAGAAAGTTTTGTCACAAGTGTCAGTAAAAAGACATGTGCTAACTTGGTTACATGGAAGTACCCGAAGTACATCAGCTACTGTATCAGAATGTTTTCCCTGATTTTCCTCCTTCAGTAACTAAACTGATTTAAAGTAATTAACCCAGCATAATCCTCCTGGTACAGGTGAGGCACGGCAGAATGTAACAGGTTAAAAAACATTCCTGTTTTTCACACAGCCAAACATATTACCAACAGTGAAATTAGATATCACTTTTCTCACATCCAGCTATGATGTGAAAATACAGAGGGAGGGTGTTGTCTTTCTGAGACATGTGATTCCTGCAGGCAGAGAACATGAGGGCAGACGCCAGCTAATGGCACTGGGTCTTTGACTGAACAGCGTTCAGCCCCAGCCCTCTCATGCAGGCTGCAGGGAGCACACGTACAACCCTGCTCCAAACTCAAAGGAGCCAACTGGGAAGCATCTCCCAGCAAGAAAGGGAAAGCACTTCTGGCATAGAGAGGAAGATGGCTGCAAACAAAACAATGCTGCATTTTTCAGAAGAACAGAATGCTAACAGAAGACTCTCCTCCTTTATCTATCCCACTCAACAAAGAAATTGAAAACTGTGGAAAGCTGAATATTTACTGAGAGTAGACCAAGTTAGGGGAAGTCAATCTTTAAGGTTTCAATGACACATCTTTTCTTTTTTAGAACCTCAAAAGGAAATTATTTCAACTGACTTTGCAGTCATTGCTAAATCATGTCCACTTCAAATTATAAAGACACACTAACAAGAGATCTTACAAATCCTCTTCTAACCCAAGGCATTTAGTAATAATAACCTTCAAATAAAAACACAGTGAATGTGTGACCTCACACTTTTCAGGTTGCAAAAAGAACTTTATACCTTTTGTATTGATTCACTCTTTTCACCATTCTAAAAACAGCAGTTTAAATGCAAGATGATAAAAAATACATTCGACTACACCTTGGTCACTACAGTCCCTAACTTTTGAAAGAGGTACTTATATATCACAGTTGAACTCCATTCTGAGTCTAGAACTGATTTTTTTTTTTTAATAATGTTCAAAAGATAAGAAGCACCATACTCCAAATTGCAGTACTTCCTCTTCAAACACACATTTAATTTCCTGGCAGCTTATACACTAACCCATGAGTTTATGAGCTAGAATTAATTAAAAATTCATTCCCAAAAGATATTTAATAGCCATGTCATACTTCTCCTTAATACTGAATCATCTTGAAGAAGTATTACTGCAAACTCTTCAAACGTGTAACACAACATGAACTCACAGAAACACACAGCCCGTTCTGTCTTAGAAGAAATACAGCAGAGACTAAGCTAAATTCACCATAACTTTGTCCTTAACCTTTCATGACATCTGGAGATTGATGAGAGTCAAAACTGATAGTTTAGATGACTTACAATCTGGAGCACTGTGAAAGCAGAGTTAATGTAAACAACAGCCATGTGCCTTGAGTAGATGATCTGAATTCTGAATTTTGAAGATTTGGCTGCACGCAGGGCTCTGGGTAGTCATTTTCTTCTCATTAGGAATTTCCAGACAGTAACTTCTATGACAGCATCTACCAATCTCTTAAAGACACTACTGCCTAAAGTTCACTGTGCAGCAAGTTTGAAAAGCTAAGAAAGAAAGAAAAACTCCTTCTATTCTCATCAGGTCTCCGGCCTAATTTTCTCTCAAACAGTCCAGTAGCTTCTGCAACAAAAATTCTAAGCCATAAATTACCAATGCAATATCTTACTTTTTTTTTTACATTCATATAATATTAACATTATGCATTTCTGCTTGTTGCTGATGCAATTTCAATGAAACCTTGCATACTTTATTTGACATGTGTTCTCCTAAACACAACTTTAACAACTCATTTCTGAAGTAATAATGCCTGTTCTTTCAGCAATCACAGAGTAACAGGACAGTTTAGGTTGGCAGGGATTTTCACATGCCATCCTGTACAAGCTGAATCAGATGTCATTGCACAGGCCCTTGTCCAGCCAAGTTCTAACACCCCCATGGATGGACACTTCACACTCACTAGACCCTTCTGTCCATGTTTGACTATTGTCCAGGCTAAAAACAAACAAACAAAACAAAACCAAACCAAATCAAACCACGACCACAAAGACTTTCCTTGTAGCTAAACCAGCTCGCGTCCACTGCTCCTCATCCCACTGTCATGCATCTCCAAGAGCAGCCTGGCTCTACAGCTTCTACCTGCAGCAGCAAGATCTCCCCTCCCCTAACCTTTCTCTTAAGGTTGAACAAACCCACCTCTGTTTCTCCTAGAATATCACGTGCTCCAGCCCCCCAACCAGCATATGGTCCACCACAGCACCCAGATCCTTTTCTGTAAGGCTGCTCTCCAGAAAGTCTTCCCAACCTGTTCTAGGTGCATGGCTTTCTTATTGCCTCTGATAGAATTTCTGAGGTTTCTGTCTGCCCATATCTCCATCCCATCGAGATATCTCTGAGCAGCAGCCCTGTCCGGCCTTGGAACCACTCTCCTCAGGCAAGTGAAAACACTGCACTCAACTTCAGCTTCTTAGGAAGATGACCTGCCTCTGTCCTTGGATCTGAGTATCAATGACTGAAATAACATTAATCCAGAAGTGATCAAGACGGAGATGCAGAATAACTTTCAGTAAACGATGAAAATAAAAAAGACATATCCAAAGCAGGCTGTAGCAGCACAAGTCACATAGCTGCAGTCAACCAGAAGTAAATAATTTCCCTGTAAATAAAATTAATTAGAATATAAGGACGTACAACAGCTTTCTCCCTAGAGTAACCTGAAACACTTCCTAGAGTGGCCCCAAAATTGCAGTGACACTATTGCTCACTTGGCTGAGGCCTGTAGTTAGTGAGGAACACGCTCCTCAGCGTGGCTACAGCCAAACTGGACTTCAGTACTAAATTACATCTTTTTCTTTTTTGTCTGTAAAATGAATCAAAATAACTTTGTTAGGCTGAAATAAGGCACAGTCACCAGCCCCAGCGTGTTCACAAAGTAACATGAAACTGCATAGTGGGATAAACAGCCACAGATCTCCCACAGAACATCCAGAATCAGCAGCTATACATGTCAGGCTGTGGCTCTCAGTAGATCTGTGCTTCTATGGCTCATCTGGCAACACAGACTTGATCCAGGCAAGGCACGGGCACATGACTGCATTTGGAGAAATCAGAGCAGACAACAGACATTTTGTCTTGGATTTGTATGTTTAAGTCAGCTGCAGAAGGGCAGAAAATACCTAATGACTAACACGTGAACACTTTTAGCACAAAGCTGAACCGGTGGAGCAAGTCTGCAGTGGGCTGACACCTGCCATAAGAGGCCTAATACTGAACTCTTGGTATTAATAGAACTACACCTCTGGTCTCACCCCAGAACCACACAATCATTTAGGTTGGGAAAGACCTTTGGGATCAACTCCAACTATCAACATCACCCTGACAATTAGACCATGGCACTGAGTTCCACGGCCAGTCTTTCCTCAAACACCTCCAGGGACAGTGACTCCTCTACCTTACTGGACAGCCCATTCCCAATGTCTAATTAACCCTTTTCTGAAGAAATTCTTCTTGATGTCCAACCTAAACCTCCCCTGGTGCAGCTTAAGACCAACAGGTACCGGAGGCCTACCCTGCCTGTACCATGCCCTGGAAAGGCAAGGAGAGCATGAAGAAAGCAGAAGCATAAAGAATAAAGACAGGCTTAAAGTCACAGAAAGGTTTTAAGCAGACTAAACTAGTTCTTTTTCACTTGTTCTGAGTTACAGGTTTAAAAGCTTGGGCAATGCTAAGCTTAACAATTTGTCACGCCGCCAAGAATAAGTAAGTAAATAAATAAGACAATCCAAGCTGGTGTGACGAGTTCTGTCCCGATGAGCGCCCCACAACCCTACCGCGGGGGCCCTCGGGCCCAGCCGCTGCTGGGGGCATCCCCGGCTGGGCACCCCCAGCCCCCCCGCCGGGCCGAGCCGGGAGGGGGACGAGCCCCGC
>VXBI01000840.1:217431-267972 GCA_013397375.1 Toxostoma redivivum | reverse complement strand
TTTTTTTTTTTTTTTAACCATGTCTGAGAAATTTTACTGCAAGTCTTGATTCTAACCTCAAAGACTTACTTGGAGTGGTAATGGCTGACAAAATGGTTGGCTCCTTATCTTAAGAATGGTCCACACAGTTGCACTGAAAATGATTGAAGGCAGCATAATGAATAAAGCAATTGTGCAGAGGAATACTGCTCACAAGAAAGTCAGGATGAGTCAGAAGTGAAGAGAAGGAATGGCTGAGGTATAGTTCAAAATCTATTGCTAGAAAGTATCTGTCATTTCTAATACATGGCAAGTGGTATACAATTTTAAATGTAACTGAGAAATTATCTTAGCAAGATAAAAAGATGTCATAAAATGTAGTTTCTCAAATCAAAAACTTCTTTGCCTGGTGCTGCTTTGATTATTTCTGTCTTGCACATTTTCCAGAATCATCAAATTCTTTGCAACAAGGAAACCCTCATGACCTGGATCTTTACAGTGATGCTTGCTGGTATTATCTTGAAAAGTTTAATTTGCTTCTAGCAGAAGTCAGACCCTTTTCTCTGAGAGACACAAAATGAGAATGTAGTCACTTACAATTAATTCCTTCACTGTCTCCTGCTTCCTTGTAGGTCATAGATGTATCTAAGTTATGAAGAGGGATGCTGGCCTAAGACAAATGGCTTAAGTTCACATTTCAAACTTGTTTCTTTCTTCCCTGATAGCCAGTTTTAGTGCAGAGGTGCTCTTATTGAAAAAGAAAAAAAGAAAAAAAGAAAAGCACTTACTGAAAAAGAAGATCAATGATCTAGCATCAAAGATGCAAAGCTGAAGGGTCTCAACTCAGTTGTGAAGTCAGGCAGATCTTTTCATTACTTCATAGGCAGTGCCGTGTATGCACTAAAACTGTGAAGCTCTCAACTCCTGTAACAGTACAGACTGAAGATACTGCATAAACAGATATGCAAAGAGACTTGATTCCATAGTAAGAATCCTTTTTATAAATAATCTTTGAATCATATTCTATTTTCCTTTAGTATGGCAATAAGAGTATGAAGTCCTGAAGTACAGTCTTGTACAGACAAACATACTTCAAAAGTTTTGTCTCAGAGAAAGAAAGCCTCTGAAGCCTATTTTGCTTTAAAATGTGGTTGAAATTTGGTTTTCTTGATAAATACTTTGGGATACAAGTTTAGCTAGCTATGTGGAGAATTAGCAGTGCAAGTCCCATTAGTGCTAAAGCTACTACTAATTCCCTGCACATCATACTGAATATTTACATCTTTGTTTAGTATTTAGATGAGCCATGGTAATATTGCTTTCTCCCTGCTGCACTTTTCTGTAATATTAAAAGGGAAAATGTAAACATGTAATGAAGACCATTTTTAGTTAAATATGTTCAATTCTATTTAAAAGATAGTATAACTACACTTTGAATTAATCCCTAAAATGTGATTAAAATGGCTTCATTTCATATCTTGGAAATAGCAGATTGGATTAAAGTTCTGTGAGCACTGTGAATGTAGATTATTTCTTTGTGTGAAAAAGCTCTGAGTTTCAGAGAAGCTTTAGAGGGGCATTAGCTTAATGCTGGGGTGGTACAGAGAGTGAGTTATATTAGCAGTTTTATATCTGGTGGCAAATACTGTCCACAGGAAGGATTTCAGTCATTTATGAGTGGTTGTCTTCTACGTCTGCTGCAGACAAGTAAAACACTGGGAAAACAAAAGAACTCTAATTGTTGTGTGACTGTGTTGGCAATATTCCACATTGATTGCACAGTTTGAGGAACATGATTGGATCTTATTTTCAGTCTATCTGACTGCTTCCTGCTGAGGGTCATGTCTGAGCTGGACAGCAGTCCCAAAGTGAACAGGAAGGAGGTGATCTACACAAGATAGCTTTTATAAGCCTGAGGCTTCAAAATAAACCAAGACAACACTTCTATCAAGCCAAGTGCTAGTTGTCTTTCTTTCACAGGTAGTTTCTTGGGTTTCTTAGTTGGTCCTTTCAGTTGTAATTTCTAATGTGACTCTCATTATCTTAGGATTTTATTGTGAGTTTTACTGCTCCACTACTACTGCTATACTTATTACTGACTTTTCGAGTCTCTTGCTATGTCTAGAACAGAAGTATGGCTCAATAGAAATAGTTGTCATCATTTTCCCAAGAGATACACCAAAAATTTGGAGGGAGAGAGGATCCAGTACCTCAGGAGATCATCACTGTTCTTCTTCTTGATTTCTCTTGTGAAAAATAATAAGGTTCTCTTCACTAATCCCCTTCACTCCTCAGCATCAGGCCTTGGAAGCAAATGGGGAATCTGCCAACACTTTCAGTTCTAGTACTGGAAAATTTAGAGGTGAGGTCAGGACAACTTGATGTGGAGGGTGTCTAGGTATGGGGGCTGCAAGAAGCAGACCAGAAGTGATGCAGTTCCTGGATGAGAGCAGGAACCTGATCTGCATGGCAAAAGGACTACAGTGAAGTTAGGACTGAGTTCAGACTCAATTTGTTTGTCTGGGAAGTCTAGAAGAGGAAAGTAGCTCAAGACCCAAGCTAGACGGAGCACTAAAATTTTGCACTGGTGTGTTTTTAACCTAATGCTATGTGGATTAAACTTCTGGTTTAGGGCTGTGACTCAAGGCTTTGTCAAATTAGTGTTTGGCTCTCCTAAAGATGATTCTTAACTCTTTAGTGAATCAGATGAAAGTTTGCTGCAAATTTAGAGGAGCCTTATGCTTCTCAGGACTGTTTCAGAGCTGATCACTAAAGAAATTTCCTGGGACTAGTTGAACCTTGGTCTTAGTGTTCAGGTTAATGGACTCACAGCAGAACTAGATGTTCAGATTAAGGTTCCTGTAGGAATTCCTGCTTTAGGCTCCAATTACTCTGTGAGATTTATATTAACACATACATTTTGGCCATTTCAGGAGTACCTTCAGAATAAATTTCAGGACAAATTGGTCTTTCATGAACTCCCTCACTGTAACCCTCTGTCCTCTATGACTTTCTTACCAGGATTGCAAGCATGGAGCATGAAAAGCTGTCCCAGCAATTGATGCTCTTCATGTGACACCCAGCTCTCTACCAGTGGTAGTAGAGTGGCTCCTAGGAAAAGGCTGCATGCAGATACCAGTGGAGGAGCAGTGAAGTGACTTGTGTTTCCTGTGGAAGTCTGTCTTCACAGGTAGTTCTGCAAAGAAAGAACATAAGTGGGATGGTAGTTTGGCTCTGCATCCTTTGGATAAGGAAGGAGTTTTTCAGGGAGCAGTAGGATAAGCTTGCTGATTGGAATGCTGGGATCTGCCATCTTCCAGCCCACACCCTACATGTGTTTCTTGTTATTAATAGCCTTGTTCTTTACATTGCCACCCTCAGAATACTCTGCCACTAGTCTTTTCTCTCTGTCCTTCTTGTTCCTTCTCCAGCTCTGTTACCCTATGGATGACTCATCTCAAAGGCTTTTCCTTCTTTCCCACTGTCCCAATGCCCTGGGTCTGCACTGCACTACAGCAGTGCTAAAAGCATTCATAACAATACATAACAAGGACAGTACTGTAAGGACAGGAGGAGGTGTCAAAGATATGCTTTCACCACCACTCTTAGCAGGGTGGAGTCTTCAGTAGTTTTGTTCTATCCACTTCAGTTGTTGAAGCAACTTCCAAACACCAGGCAAGCTGCAAGATATAGTAACATTTCAGAAGAAAATGGTATGAAAAATTTTATTGTCAAATGTTAGATTGATGTAATTATAGAAATGTATTTATTTTATCCATTTGTTTTATTCTTTTGTGGGTTTGTATGTTATAAAACAAACTGGAAACAACAGAAATTCAAACTATACAAAACTGTTTGATCTAACAATATATAAGTTCATTAGCATGAGGCATGAAGAATGCAGATGTTATGCTTTAAAACTCATGTTTTTCAATTTAAATTTCTCACATAATGATCACATTTTATCACAGTAAGTGGGAATCTTGCCATTAATTTCAGTCATCAATATTTGACTCATATAGGAATTAAAAAAATATTCTATTTCAGTGTTGACATATTTGAACTCAGGCAAAATATCTTACCATGATTATACAGCATAGATGTGTACTTCAGAATTTAGGTTGGGTTGGGGGTTTTTTTGCTTCACACTGCAGGTGGGCTCTGTAGTTTTTGTAGTGTTTCTTCCCTAGATTGATGTCCAGTCTCTCAGCAACCCTTCAATAGACATTTTCTGCTAAGGCAGAGTGTTATTTGTCACTAAGTGCATGTGGATACAAACTGAATCATCAAATCAGGACTTAAAAAAGCAAGAGAAAGAGAGAAAATAAAGGTGATTGCTCTATACAAGACAATTAACACTGGGACCTTTACAAAATGGGGAAATGGTAATTCCTAGAAGATGAGTTGGATATTCATGGACACAAGCAGATTAGCTGCTGTTACAGATAGTGCCAAACAGAAGCTTTTGTAGTTTTTCACTGCCTGCTACTTCATTTAATCATTTGCAGCAATGAGGAGTGACAGTAAAGGCACATACAGGAAAATCAATGTGATAATGTGTATATATGTATTGCACGACATCTGTGAATACACCAGAGGTTATCCACCATCTACTGCTACATTTCTGCCTTATAAGAGAAAATGGAAGCAGAGTCTGAATAAAAAGAACAGTGGGAATCAATCAATTTCCTGCCAATGTGCAGACATCTCTATTGACAATCTTTAGCAAAATTACAATATGTTGTCCAAGATCTGTATTTGGCAGAGATGGCTGATGAACCCTCAGGTAGTGTGCTGATTATTTTACTTAATTCTAATTTTTTTCTCTGACATAGGCATTGTTGCTATGGTTTGTGACCCAGCTCCATCTTAGCTACAGTGAAGGTTTTGAGAGACTGGGCAGTTGTTGGAAACATTGACTGAAAGGGGAATTTTATCACCTAATACTGAAATTGCCCTGACACTCCTTGTGTGTAGAATTTTTACCGCAGGCTTCCGGGCTGCAAACCTAAATAGCACAGCTCAGACGTTCAGCTCAGAGGGGGAGTTTGATGACAAACTGAGTGTGCAAGGTGAGGGAGAACTGTCAAAAGATGATCAGTTCAGAAAAAAGCAAGAGGCTGAGGCCAATGGGAGAACCAAGGGAAAGAAGAAAAGAGTAAAACCAGATTTCTGGATGTAAATCTGGTTGTAGTATAATCCCCATCATTCTAGGCTATAAGGTAACACACTTGGAGCACTTTTTGGGTCAAAAGGTGCTCCAATTAAAAAAAAAAAAAAAGGGTATTTTTAAAAGACGCAGATACTTAGAAAAGAGAGGCCAAGTGAGGGGTGCAGCAGGGATGTGGGTGACCCTGGTACAGCAGGACAGGTGAGGGCAGGTATCCTGAGGTGCAGGACCTCAGGGCTGTGCCACCTCAATTCCAGCATCAGAGCTGGGTTCAGCTTCAGCCTTTACTTTGATGAAGGCATTGATAGGGCTTTCACTCTTCCCTGTTTGTCCTGAAACTTGGAAAGGATTTTCTTCTTTAAAATCTCCACTTTTCCACTGGTATTTGGTTGAGCCCACCTGGTGGGGTCTGGAGGACAAATCATAGCGTAAGATTTGTTTGCCTAGAAAGCCTGGCTAGAGGGGACATGAAATAATATTATAGCTGTCCATGGCACAGGTGGCTGAAGTAGAACAATTTGAAGAGAAAAATATGTTCTTGGGCTTAAACAAGATGGATTCCTGTGGCAAAAAAAATCATATTTTCGTGTAATTGTGGACTATATCATAGTGCATATACAGGAATGGGGAGAAAAAAGTTTCTTCAGGCACAGAAGATTCTTCTTCACTTTTATTTCCTAACTTCTAAATGCTTGACTACAGCTACATAATTTTTTTAACAATTTTTTTCTGAGTGTGTGAAATACATGTATAGAGTACAGCAACTGTTCAAGTGTGAATTTATTTTTAAATAGAATTGACTCCTTGTATTAGTATAGGTGCTATGGAAGTAGAAACATTTCTGTATTATCACCATCTATCTTTTGAAAACGAGATATATATTTTTACCTTGGCAATTCTGGTAGCAAGGTGGAGGCAGTTTTACAATAATCTGAATATATTTCAGGTGTACAGTTCATTTTTGTACCTAATGAATAACTCTGTGCCCAAGTGGGTGGATAGAAAATAAGAAGCTTTTGGATTAGATAGAGAAGGTGAAACATGTTACATTTATGCATGTAACATAGATATTTCAGTACATTTGATAAAGTCACTGTTAAATACCATTTTTAATGCATGTGATGGCAATCAGTTTCCTTTGAAAACCGTGATTCCGGAGGTGGGGGGAGAAATGTCTGTACCTTTCTGAAACGAATACAAGTGTTTCATTTAATTAAAGCAGAAATCACATTATTTTGCAGTCAGATTTCTCCTGTGGCCCCTGCGGTGCTGTAGGAAGCGATGGAACAGGAGCTGGCACAGGCTGAAAGGACTGCCAGCAGAGTGGGTGCTCACTGATGGGGTGGCACTCGGGTTCTCCTGCACCCACTGGAGCCTGGCACCTTTGCTCTGAAGCTGCCCCAAAAGACAGGCTACCAAACACTTTGCTCACACACATTTGGTAATTAACAGTGAAATGATGACTAGGAGCGCTGAGGCAAATTAAGAAGCACATTATCAAGAGTGTGCTATGGAAGTGGTCCAACAGACTGCACCAGGGAGGCTCAGGCACAGAACAGAAGGAGACCTGCAGAGATGTCTGAGGTTGCACATTGGAGTCTTCTGCCCCATTCCCGTGCAAAAGGATGGAGAGTCCAAAAGCACCTGCCAGTCCTGCCAGCTGGGAGGTCTCAGCTCAGTACAGACAACTGCTGTCCCTGTTGCCCAGCTAACCAGCAGCTAACCAGCTGGAGTTTGGGAAGCAAGATGCTCCCTAGTTACTCAAAAGTCATCTTTTGCAGGACCACAGAGCTTTACTTCTTTCAAGCAGCCCCATTTGTGACCAGGTGTGATGAAATTCTCTGTGTTCTTTAGCACTTCCTTGGTAAAACCAGCAAAAATGGCTCCTTTATCTGTAAAGGACATTATCTTTGATATAGAAAAAGTAAGCATCCCTTGGGAATTACCTGTGGTGGCTGCTCTTCCATTATTTTCTCTAGCCCTTCCTTTGGTAGCAAAAACGGGTCCTTCATTTGTCAGGAACATTTTAGGTTGATATAGATTATCTGGAACAAAAAGAAACATCACATAAAGCAATCAGGGTGGCATTGATTAAGTAGTGCTTTTTTTTTTTCCTTCACTGGTGTGATTTTGATATAAAATATGAAACATGATTCCAGTGAACCACTTCTGAAAGACCCTGTGGCCTCAGAGCTTATATTCTTTCCGTGTGCTGTGCCTTTTAGAGCAATTTCATCCAGCCTTTGTATCCGCTTCTACTGAATGTCTTAGAAATGTTAAAATCATCTAATTCAGCATTATTTGATTGCTGCATATCAATACGGAAAACAGTGCATTGCAACATTCTCGTCCTTTGTGTGGAAAAAAAAAAAAAGCATCATTACTAATGAGAAAGGAAAAAAGGGAAGTATGACAGTAAATTCAAGAGGCTGTTCATTTAAACAGCTTCTAAATGAAACATTTACACTTTGTGAATAAATCTGCATCCTGATGCCTGATATCTGGAGCAAATCTTGACACACCTTGGGTATCTTCATGTTTGGGAGATGGATCCAATTTTAAGGGTAAATCTGCCATCTTCCACAGGTTTGGCTCTTAGTACTCTCTTCTCAACACGATTGCATCATAAATTACCTGCGCTCAATAGTTCAGGTTTCTGGAATGAATGAATCCTGGGAAGGAGACACAGCAGAAGGAAAACAGATATGCTATTTCTTGGCTTCCAGGTCCCATGTGAGCTATTAATTACAAAGCAATCCTAAGAAAGAATACCGATATCTACGTATAGCCCCCTTACCAAAATAAACTTTCTCCAGAATTCACATACACCATTAAAATTCAGAAATAATTCCAACATATTGAAATATTAATTTTAAATGCACTGACTAGGATAGTACAACAGAGGGTGAGGCATGGGAAAGCGAGAAGTTCCAGGGGTAGAAGTGCATGACAAAGATGGATTGCTCTTCTGAAGACTTGCCCATTTTCCTGGTGGATTGGAAGATGCTCTCTCTCATGGAATATATGCCTTGGCCACAGCAAGTGGGGGTCTGCTGCCCAGGCCCAATACATCCATAATCTATGCAAAACAGCTAAATCCCAGCCTCAGAGGGTACCAGCAATTTTTAATCAGAGTTAGATTTAGTATTTTCAAGTATTCAGATCATATCCTTTTTATCTCAGACAGGGCTGTGGTCAAGCCATTGTGTGGAAAACATTACTTAAGGTTTAGAGAGGGACTGGTAAACTGATGTTTGTAGAGGAGTGATTCTAAATTTTGAGATGAGCATGTGAGGAGGAGGAAGACACTCTTTAGATCGTCCTTGCTTCCCCTGACTGATAACCAACTACCACAATTTTGAAACTTCGTGCTTAGTTTATTTATGTTCTCAAGATTGCCTTTGGAAAAAGAAAATAGAGACAGAAATTTGATTTTAAAATGACATATCTCCAAAATTGATGGTATTTAGGATGCCCATCACTGAAAAGGTAGTACTTGAAATAAATTGCAAGTGTGATGCATATCAGGGTAAGCCTCAGAATTTTCCCAGATATTCTGAAAAGTCTGAAAAAAGAAATGGGTGCCTGGGGCCCTGCTTAGGCATCTGTTTGCCATATGTTTTCACTAAGGAAATGAAATAAAATGTCAGAAAATCTGCAAGAGGTAAAATGTAGGAGGCACCAAACTAAAAATAGCAAGGCTTACATGGAGACTGGACAGCTGGGTCTTCATGGGCTCAAAATGGAGTTCAGCTAATGCAGTTTCTACCAAGTGTTCCTGAAGCACAGTGGTGCTGGTCCTCACAGAAGCCATGGCTGATCCATGGATCTCCCCCAGCCCCAGAACAGGGAGGAAAACTAGGTTGATTGCCACAGTTAGATACCAGATAGACTAGAACAGCAAGTTAGAAAGTTATGTGTGTCTGAGGTAACAGAAGGGAAACTTGTCATGACATGGGGTGTGGGCTATTGGGACGTCACCCCAGGAGAGAGAAATGTCAGTGTGTACTAACTGGTACAGACCACTGGCAGTGAAATAAAGCAAAATGTTGAGGGCTCAACTAGATGGGAAACCACTGGAAAGACAAAGGAGCATAGGGAAAAAATGCTAAATTATGGGAACAAAAGAAGAGAAAACTTGGAGCAATAAGTGGGAATCAGCACAGAAATTTGAACATAAATATGTACAGTAACTGTATACAAAAGCTGTACACAAAGTCCATTAAGCCTATTAAAAGCTAATATACTGTGTCCCTCAGCAAACAGGCAATCCAAAATATTTTATTGCTATTGTGGCTATCAGTGTTATTCCTCAACTCTAGATTTGGAGCTGATAAAACTGGAACAGCTCTGTCAAAACTAATAGAGACAGCAGCTTGCACCAGCAGGAAAATCGAGTCTTGTCTGTTTGCATGGAACCTTTGTCAAGGTGATGTGTGATGAGATTGCTCTGCTGTTTCCTAAAATTAGAGTAACTGGCCGTGTCAGCCATGCAGTGTCAGCATGAATGTTACTAGGACTGGATGGACCATTTAGTCTTTTTGTTGTTGTTCACAAATCTTTCACTAACTGATCTTCATTCCTTAGGATAAATTCATTTTTCAAGGACCTCACCCGAAAATTTAGAAGTAAAATGTTGTCAGTGCTTGTGAGTTGTTAACTGTGACTAGTTGCTGCTTGTGATGTATAATTTGTCACATCAATTGCATTGCAGTTTTTATGCTCCATGATGGGACACATGAATTATTATGCAAATTTAATCAGTGGAAACTGTAGCAATGACAAAATAATTCACTAATAGATGGATAGGAACCAATTCCTGAATTACATCCTTTTAGTTCCATATAATGTGATGTTTAAAATCCATGGATAAATGATTTAAAGTACAGGAATGTGACTATACTGTATGAGGACAGTCATCATTGTCAACCAGAGCAATAGCTGTGAACCAAAATAAAGTTGTAGAAGATAAAACAAAGAAGGTTTGTTTTACAAGACCTGCATTCCATGTAATCATATTGATTATTGTTAAATGCACCTGAAGTGTTCAATTCTCTGTTGTGGGCTTCTAAATGAAACTTCTCATTATGTATCCAGGTTCAGCATCTGAATAACACATCTATATTTTCCTGTATTATCTCTCTGTTCTTTTAAAATATTTGGAATACACTGGGAATTCAGAGGTCTTTGAGGTTTTTCCTGTTTTCCATGCTCTGTTTCCCTCTAAGCTGCTTGATTTGTACGTCTGTAATTGCAGCTGACTCTGCATCATATTTTTATTCATTCTAGATGCCAAGTTTTCTGGACCATCTACAGTGTTTTATTGGGCAGATTTATCCTCCTGCTTCCTTCTGAAATCAGAAGAGAAAGAGTAATGAACACATCTGTCTTTTCTGAGCCTGTGTTCAAAATTGTAATACCTGTTTCTAGCAATGGACCAATATTTGGTGCAGAAATTTTTTACTCTGTTTCTTGCATGTTCCTTCTAACTATGTTGCCCATTGATCTTTTCTGATGTAGCTGTTTTTAGCAGAGTACATTTTTTTAAAATTCGCAGTTTACTGCTATTATCCTTTTTCTGCATTATCTATATTTGTATTGCTAATGTTTGACTAGAACTTCTGCATCATCTATATTTCACAAATTTTTTCTTCCTCAGCATGAATTCTTTTCTACTTGCAAATTTGCAGTTTGGTTGTTTGGTTTTTTTTAATACCCAGTAGAATGTTCTTGAACAATTTCCAGTTCCTATTAATATTTCCCACATTAAATTGATGTTCCTAGCACTTTAAAGCAACAGGGTTTCTTAAGCTTGAACAAATTGTCCCTTTCTGTTTCTGAGTGGTAACTCATTCAATGTGCATGAAGTAGATGAGAAAGGGATGTGATTACAGGTAGCCAAATAGGCAGGTCTTTATCATCTTAAAGTGTCTGTATTGGCTGCAAAATGCCTGTGAAGCCAATGGTCCAGTGGGATGCAGGAAAAACACAGAACTTCACTAATATAGGTATGTAGTTTCCAAATGTAACTTATACATAAATATGTGTATATTGGGGGTGCATGCTCAAAAATTTTTAGTGATAAGGGCTCACAAAACAAAAGTCTAAGCTTTTGTTTAGACCAGTGCTTGATGAGTAAGCACACTGTTAGGTTTCAGTGATCCTAAAGTTATGATCAGCCTGCACAGCCCATTTCTGGTTTGTCCTGGCCACTGTCAGGAGGCTGGGCTAGATGGACCTTCCCTTGGAACTATCACAACTCCTTATGTAGTCTTAGTCCATAAAACTAAAACCTTCTGCAATTGTGAATCATCTGCAGCTTTCTGACAATGTATGGATTTTGATTTAAACTTCTTTTCTTCCTCTTCCCTCCCTACTGAATTACTATCTTTTAAATGGTCCAGTCATAAATCACCCTTCTAATAATTAATATTGAGAACAAACCCATTATATGATATTTTGTAATTTTTTTAAACCTAGTCTGATTGTAACAAATATACAGACAGTTACAGTGGCATCCTTTGCTTTGTATGTTATGACATGAAGGTTTCTGCGACTGGTTTGGACTCCACTGACTTGATGGTGACAGCTCTTCACAATATGGGGGGAACTACAATTTGAGACTCAAATCAGTAGTCCATTTCCAAAGTGTTCCTATGGTCTAGAAATTTATAGGTTTAAAACCAATATGGAGCCAATAACTAGACTCTTATTTTAGGGCAGACTGTTAGAAATGCTGTCCATTGCAGCTTCATCTCTCTCTCTCTCTCTCTCTAAGTGCAGAAAACGCAGTAATTTTGGGAGGATTTTACTTTTTTAGGCCATCTTAACATGCCTTCTAGCCCTGCAAACCTGATGAGTTTTGCAGTCCTGGCTGAGTCTGATCGAAGCTGACATCTGTGGGCTTCTGTGAGGGATGTGGGAAGAGCATACTAAATATGTCAAGTTAGAGTCTCCCCAAGCAATTTGACGATTGTTAGTCCGAAAGCACCACTTTGGAAAACTATGCTGACTCATGGCATGAGAAGGGAAGGATTTCTTTTTTAAAGCAATGGGCAAATATTGTAGGATCTGGACTAACTTCTTAACTTTCCCAAAGTTGCCATGCACAGAACCAATCTCTAAATGTCTCTGTCCATAAAAGTTCTCTCCATACAGCAACTATGATATTTTTTTCCTCTGTCTCTTTTCATTTATTGTAAATGTTTTTGAACCTGGAGGTGTCTATGGATGTCTCCGATTATGTAAATGAAGAGAACTTGGCACAATGGGCGCCTTATTTCAACTGGGAGTTCTGCAGGCTACTCCTGCACAGATAATATATGGCAATAAAATTCCAAAAAGTACCCATGGCTATTCTTGCTTCTATTTGATGCTACGGATATGCAGCAGATGGAAAAATTTGGCCAAAGTATCCTGACAGCAAATGGGTAAATAAATACTATTAATAGCATTTCAGACCTGTAAGGAAAGGACAGGAATCAAGGAACCACAGAATGTCTTTGAGTTGGATGGGACCTTTAAAGATCATCCAGTTCCACATCCCTGTAATGGGCAGGAACACCTTCCACTAGACCAGGGTGCTCAAAGTCACATCCAGCCTGGCCTTGAACACTTCCAGGGATGGGAAGTGGTCTTTTTTCTAAGCCTTCTTTCTATATTGAAAATATGCAATCAGGTCTTTGTGGAGCCTTCTCTTCTCCAGGCTGAACAGCTCCAGCTCTCTCAGCCTCTCTTCATAGGAGAGGTGCTCTGTCCCTTTGATCATTTTCATGGCTCTCCTCTAAACCCTGTCCTACAAGTCCATGTCCTTCTTGCACCAGGGACCCCATAACTGGACAGGGGGAGCACAGACAAGACCCCAACCTGGGAAAACCAGGTTAGTTTTAAGCCAGATGAGCTTCTTGCTGTTTCTCCTCCCATTCAGATGATCCGTGCCCTGGCCCAAGGAAGGGAAGGTGCTGCAGAGGGAAGAAGTGAATGTGGTGTGTTGGTGTCCCTGCTGCTGACAGTTGTTCTGCAGTGTGCTGGTCACATCTGCAATGCTGCAGCCTAAATGATGCACTAGCCCAGACAGAACCAGGCCTTTCCTTGAGCTGCAAGAGTAATGCAGTATGGAAAAGTGGAAAGTGCCAAGACCAAATAGTATTTTACACCATATTTATTAGATCATAGTATTTTCCACCATATTTATTAGATTTCAGGGATTTTTTCCTGCCCCTGGGAGTCCAGTAGCATGATTCTGAAGCCTTTTAAGGTTGCATTAACAATTCCATCTCATGGGAAGAGAAGCTGCTTTGGAGACTTGGAGTAAAACAAACTTTTTTTAAAAAGTCTCATGTTTCATAAGAGAATTTTAAGATTTCATTGAAGTTCATTGCATATTTTTTTATTTATATATTGTCTATATTTGTCTTTTTTTTTAGTTTCTCAGGTTCAGCTATTCTTGTTAACTTACCTTGAAGAGTCTTTCACTGAAAGCTATACCTTAGGTCCAAAGTGGGTGTAATTCTGCAGCTGAACGTGCGATGGATCCTGGTTCTCTTTCCAAAAGACTGAAATGTGCCAGCCTGCCCAGTGGATGGAAATACTTTCCACTGTGCTTCCCTCAAGAGATCAGTTTAAAACAGAGCGTTATTGCTTCTGTAAAATTTGAACCCAGAGCCCTCCAGCTTTGGCATTTTATTTTCATGATTTAAATTTGTTCCCCAACTCCTTAATTTCAAAGGGGCAGCAGTCTAACAGAGTTTCCTTTAGCAATCAGACAAAAAGCAGATGTTCATGCTGAATATTGCACAGCGCTGTACAGCAGGCAGGAAACTTCATGTAATAAAATTACTCAGTGTGGAAATTCTTGACTGTGGCCCAGTTCACAAAGCTTGCAAAAAGCCCTGTCATGAGTTTGACCATGCCCTTTGAAATTAAGGATAGGGGGAACAAAGTTAACATGCAAATAAGGTCCCGAAGGCTGAAGGGCTCGGGGTTCAAATTTCTCAAAAGCATTGGGACTAGGTTTTAAAACTGATCTTTGCAGTGAACTGCAGCAGGAGGCATTGTCAAAAACTGGGGAAGCTGGCTCAGTCCAGTCTTTCCTCAAAAAACAGGGAGGCGAACATAAACTTCTGAGGCAACAGACTTTTTTCAGTTAAAGGCTTTCTGTAGATGTTAATGTCAACTTAGTGTCTGCAGGAGTACAGAGCTTCTTCCAATGGTTCACTTTTGACTTGAATGTCCAATCTAAATTTTCTTTTCTTAACACATCTTACTGTTTATTTCAATAAGATCATCTTATAAAGTATAGTAATTCTTCCCTGGTTTCAACTATAATCTTCTAAAAAGATTCAGTGATTTACCATCAAGACCAATTTTCAATTCCTTCATACCTTATGAGACATTTTTCCAGAATTTAAAGGTTTTTTACCTCCCCATCACATAGGGAAAGAAGATGGTGATCAGACTCAAAATCTATTCTTCAAATAGCCATTTTCCATTAATAATGTACAAAAACAATGATATTACTTCATCTGTAAAAAAGAGTATTCAGGTGGTTCCATTATTTTTCTCTTTCTATCTAGTAATTTGTAGTGTCTTGGTGTATAAATATATTCTATCCAATTTGATTTATCATATTCCTTTCCAAATTCGATTTTCTCTCCTTGGTTTTGTTTGGTTGTCTTTTTTATTGGGAAGGCAGTTTGACAACCAGCTGGGACTTGTCTTCAAGTGAACTGCAGAAAGGGAATCCTTTACTTAGAATGGTAGACACTTCTCTTTCTTACCCTGAGCATGCACAATGAAATTAAAACCTCCCTTCTTGCTGGTGATGCATCACAAATTTACCTTCTTCCTTTGTTAACAAATGAATACATTTTGCTTTTTGAGAGGCTCAAAAGTTCACTACCAACACAGGGCTTGATAAGACTTTTAAGATAAGACTTTTGGATGCTAACTCAATTGGATAACCATAATACATAATTAGTCATAGAGCCATAGAATGGTTTGGGTTGGAAGGGACCTTAAAGGTCATCCAGTACAAAACCCCCTGCAATGGGCAGAGGCACCTTGCACTAGACCAAATTGCTCAGAGCTCCATCCAACCTGGTCTTGAATAGTTCTAGGGATGGGGCATCCACAGCTTCTCTGGGTAACCTGTTCTAGTGTCACAGAAACTTCAGAATAAGGAATTTCTTCCTAATGTCTAATATGAATTTATCCTCTATCAGTTTAAAACCATTGTCCCTTGTCCTATCACTACACTCCCTGATAAGGAATCCCTCCCCATCTTGTCTCTAGGCCTCCAGAAAGTACTGGAAGACCACAGCAAGGTCTCCTGAGACCTTCTCTCTTCCATGCTGAACAACCCCAATTCTCTCAGCCAGTACTCATGGGGAGGTGTTCCAGCCCCCAGTCATCTTTCTGGACCTCTTCTGGATGCACTTGAGCAGGGCCATGTCCTTCTTATACTGGGGGCTCTAACCTGAATACAATATTTCAGGTGGGGTCTCACTAGAGGGGAGTGGAAGGATCACCTCTCTTAACCTGTTTGCCGTTCTTCTTTTGATGCATCCCAGGGGACAATTGTGCTTCTGGGCTGTGAGCACACACTGCAGGCTCATATTCAGTTTTTCATTCGCCAGTCCTGCTGGGTCCTTCTCCACAGGGCTGCTCTCAGTTGGTCACCCAGCCTGTATTCATGTTTGGGATTTACCCAGCCACAAGAGTTTGCACTTGGCCCTGTTAAACTTCATGAGGCTCATGTGGGCGCAGCTCTCTATATTATTGCATAATAAATTGTCTATAAATGCTTTTGATATGCTTGAATTAAAATATTTAATATGATTTTTGGATGTTCACAGAACTCAGCCTTCTGTAAACAGAAGGCTTATAAGTCTGCCTTGAGCAAGATTTAGCTTCTACCTTTAGAAGTAACTTGGAAGATACAGCTAAGCCTCCATACCTTTCCCTACTACTTTTGGACATGCTGGTGTAGAAGCCAGCTGGTTGTACTGAAATTTGGAATAATTTGAAGTGGAAGAAATGGAGTTTGACACAAATGCAGGTAGGGCTGCAGTTGCTTCTTAACTGAGTGTGTGAGAACATACAAGAAAGGTGGCTGCAAATCAGAGGAGGTATTAGCTGAATCCTGAGGAAAATGCAGGAAAAACCTCTACACAGACTGAAGAAGTCAATCGTTAAAGTAAGCTATAATGACAAACGGATAAAAGAGGGAAAATTATATGGGACCACACTGAAAACATTCCAACTTGCCAACCCTAATTAGTGTTTGTGAAATCCCTGACTGTTGCCATGGCAATAAATGTGATACTACAAATGCAGCATTCTGACTTCTTCACAGGATCAACCAAAGTTGGAAAGGAGCAAATCCCTATGTAAACATCAATATCGTCAATTAATTAGGAAACACAGCAAGATAAATAATAAAAACCCATAAAAGGTAAATTAATTTCTGTTTTCTGCTTGCTATATTTGAAAGTTTCTCCAGTATCAAGCATTTCTGTAATTCACTTTCATTCTATGGTAATATTTTATCACAGACCACTGTGGAAGTTGTGATGAAAAGAGTTTTTTAATACATTATTTAGTTAAAGCCAAGTTTAACTTTAAAGTTAAAGATTTTGGCTTAATTGAGCTATTTCAGCTACTTAAAACCATTTATTTCTTTAAATATCACTTGGCATGTTTATTTTTTTTTTTTTGAGATAAAATTCCACCTGAATAATCCCCAAGTTCTCTGTTCCTTTTAGAAAAACTGATAAACAATCTAAAATGGAGCACATAATCCTGAGTGCCAACAAGTGGCACATACAGGACAACTAGGGGATCAGGACCAGACATGGTCCAGGTCTGGACAGGCCCAGAAAGGCATGTCCTGCTTTACCAACCTGATCTTCTATGACAAGGTGACTCATTTAGTGGTTTAAAGAAAGACTGTGGATGTTGTCTACCTAAACTTCAGTTAAGCCTTTGACACCACTTCCCACACATTCTCTTTGAGAAACGTCTTCCCATGTCTTGGATGGGTGTAATCTTTGCTGGATAAAAACCTGTCTGTATGGCCAGGCCCAGAGAGTAGTGGTGAATAACACCTAGCTGATGGCTGGTCACAAGTGGTGCTCCCCAGGGCTCACTGATGGGGCCAGTTCTGTTTAATATTTGTATCAATGATCTGGATGAGGAGATCAAGTGCACCCTCAGAAAGTTTGCAGACACTCACCAAGTTGGGTCTGAATATTGATTTATGGAAAGGCTCTGAGAGGGATCTGGACAGGCTGGATCAATGGGTTGGGGCCAGTTGTGTGAGGTTCAGCAAGGCCAAGTGCTGAGTCCTGCTCTTGGGTCACAAAAGCCCCAGGCAGAGCTACAGGTTGGGGGTGGAGTGGCTGGAAAGCTGCTGGTGGAAAATGACCTGGGGCTGCTGATTGACAGTGGCTGAACACGAGCCAGTGTGTGCCCAGGTGGCCAAGGAGGCCAGTGGCTTCCTGGCCTGTATGGGGAATAGTGTGGCCAGCAGGAGCAGAGGAGGGATCATCCCCCTATTGGCACTGTGAGGCTGCACCTTCAAATCCCAAGTTCACTTTTGTGTTCCTCAGAACAAGAATGACACTGAGGTGCTGAAGCGAGTCCAGAGGAGCTCAATGGAACTGGTGAAGGGTCTGGATGGGAAGTGCTTCAAGCAGTGACTGAGGGAGCTGGGATTGTTAGGGGAGAAAAGGAGGCTCAGGGGTGACATTATCACTCTCTACAACTGCCTGAAAGAAGGGTGAAACTAGGTGGGGATTGGCCTCTTCTCCCAGGTAACAAGTGACAGGACAAGAGGAAATGGCCTCAGGTTGTGCCAGGGAAGGTATAGATTGGCTATTAGGAAAAATTTATTCACTGGAAGGATAGTCAAGCACTTGAATGGGCTGTCCAGAGAAATGATGGAAACCATCTCTGGGGTATTTACAGGGCACATAGATGTGGCACTTGGAACATGGATTTTTTTCATGGACTTGGCAGAACCAGGTTAACTGTTGGGCTCCATCTTAGAGGTCTTTTTACCACCTAGATGTTTCAATGATTCTATAAAGATATTGAACAATGAGGGAAAAAAAGCCTTTTTTCCCCATGGTCTTGTCTTTGGCATGACTTCAGAACCGTGTACTACTTGAGTAGTTTCACTATACACACATAAGGATCTTGCCATATACAGAACATCATTTACAACTGTGCCATGGTTTAACCCCAGCAGGCAACTCAGCCCCACACAGCCACTTGCTCACTCCCCGCTGGTGGGCTCGGAGACAGAATCTGAGGAGTAAAAGGGAGAAAACTCTTGGGTTGAGATAAAGACAGGTTAATAGAGAAAGCAAAAGCTGTGCATGCAAGTAAAGCAAAACAAGGAATTCATTCATCCCTTCCCATGGCACACAGGTGTTCAGCCATTCCCAGGAGAGCAGGCCTCTATCACGCTTGGGATTTGGGAAGACAAATGCCACCACTCTGAATGTCCCCACCTGCCTTCTTTTCCCCCCAGTTTTTATTGCTGAGCATGATGCGCATGGTATGGAAAATCCCTTGGGTCAGTTGGCAACAACTCTCTTGGCTGTGTCCCCTCCCAACTCCTTGTGTACCCCTAGCTTTTATCGCTTGCAGGGTGGTGAGCAAAAAGAGCCTTGGCTCTGTGTAAGCACTGCTCAGCAGTTAACAAAAACATCCCTTTGTTACCAACACTGCTTCCAGCACAAATCCAAAACACAGCCCCATACCAGCTGCTGTGATGAAAATTAACTCTATCCCAACCAAAACCAGCATAAGGTGGAATCTCATGCTTCTTTATAAAGAAAATCCTTGGTTTTGTGGGGTGAGGTCAGAATCTTTATCTCATTTGACTTTCACAGCAATATAACAATTTCAAGTATTTAAACTCCTTCTGTAATAAAATGCAGCCAGAACTTTCCATACTATGAATATAAACATAAAGGTGACTAACGCTAAAAAAGAAAACAGAATAAAATTTGCTATAAATGTTTCCATTTGGTAAACATGTTTCTTTTACTTTTATTTGACAAATCACTGCATTGGTAATACTCACAAAAGCAAGTCTGGAATACAATTCTCAAATATGTCCTCTGCTGCTAAGAATTTGATTAAATGGCACCCCATTTATTCAATTACTACATCAATGGTTTGGCATTTTTAAAAGTTAATCCTTTTTGTCCATTAGTAATTATTGTTTAATCCATATCTTGCAATATTCCTAATGGTTGGCTTCATTAATTTAATAAAGGACAGATAAGTATTTCTTTTCTAAATACTATCTAGTTTGGTTGACAAAACATGTGCTTGACCACGATTTTAAATAGTCTCAAGGATGACTTCATAAGCAGGCTAAAGTAAGAAAGTCAGTTTCAATACCTGGGTTATTTTGAATTTGTCAAGGCTTTTATCATGTTTTTATAATTAAATACAGTGGCAACAAAATGCAAAGAAAAGGAAGACAAAATAAGAGCATTCAATGGACACTAGCTCAGCAAACAGAAGGTTTTATTCTCAACTCTATGACTGAGATGCTGTATGCCCTTGGGTTGGCATTCTCCTATTTCTTTTGATTTTGTCTGTTTGGATTGGAGCTTCTCCCGAGTGGGTACTGGAGGTGCTAATTAGAGTAGGTAGCAAAATGGGGTCCTGATCTCTGTTGTGGCCTCTAGGTGTTGCTATAATACAAATAATTAATCAAAAGACATGTTTCAGTGTCCACAGAGAGTGTTGCAAATTTTTCCCAGAACCATGCTTAATTTTATACAGTTAAACCCCCCCTCTCCCCTCCTCTCTACAGCATAACTGAAATTTTAGCTTTGTATATTGGACAAATGAACCTCAATGTGAAAAGTAAAAGTAGGAAAGCTGTAGAGATTTGACTCACCTCTAATCAGAGTTCCTCATTTTTGGGTGCCTTTGTGATAGTCTCTTGTCCAAGGGTGGTTGCTACTAGAGGAACCTGCTATTATATTCCTGACTCAGCCCAATCTTCCACTGACAAAATCAACCACTGGGCATCACATCCCTTAACAAGGCCTCTGCTGCTGATGTGGTTTAGGGGTATAAGCACACAAGGCACACCTAAAGACACAAGTGCAGGTTATCAGGAGATAGACCTGTTCTCATGTCTAAGGACACGAGGCCCTAAAATATTTACTTATAAGTTTAGTAAGGATACACTTTGTCTTGTAGGGTGAAAGTTCAGACCCTGGTGTGGCTTGATCTCAAGATCTGCATATTTTGCTCAACAGGGGGCTAATATGCAAAACTCCTTGTCATTATCATTAACAATCTTAAGATTCGTAGTTAAAATATTTAAAAATACGGCATAGAAAAAGAAAACCAACAAAACAAATAGAAAATCATCTGGAAGAGTTAGCACAACCTTTTGTTTTGTCACATTTCCAAGGAAGAGGCTGTCAGTGCTGCAGCTCAGCCCAGCACATCATTTGATGTAACCTCCAGCTGAGCAGCTCTTGCAGAACAGCCCTTGTGGAGGTGTGCTGGAGCCATCGGTGCTCATGGTCATGCCCAGAATAGTGGCAGATGCCTCTCAAAACTGCATTTGTTGGAAATGCATTTGTAGCCAAACAGTTTTGTCTGGCAGGGGATAAACAATCCCTCCTGCAAAGCAGCAGCACAGTAAGAAAAGGAGCTGGACACACATTTGAAGAAAATGATGCAGGTGCCTGCTGGAGCGATGCCTCAGCAGGATTTACTGATGCAAAGGGGCTGAATATGGGATGGGAGCTCTGTCCTGGCTCTGGCCAGACACAGGTGCTGTGATCCCTGTAGTCAGCCACTCCCTTCTCTGCAGCCTCATCAGCTCTGCTAACTGCAATTCCTTTTTGTCATGGAGGAGAAATACGGTAAGGGGTGAATAGTCTCTCTGCTCTGGTCTACATGTGGTTCAACCTCTGGGACAACCATGGTCCAGCTCTCAATATCTAATTGAGATTGCATAACCAGATACTGCAGGCATGTATTTATATAAAAGCTATTTTAATCAAAAGACTAGCCATTAAATTGCCAGTGTTCTTAAGCATGCTTCACCAATTTTTCCACTTTTAAGACTCAAGTAGACAATTTTTTTAATGTTTTATAAATGATAAAAAATTCACATCAGATTTTAACAGAATTAAGCATACTTATTCAACACACATGGGGCCTCTGAAAAAAATGTTATTCAATTTAATAATTTTAATTTACATTGTATATGTACATGAGCATTTCTTTCAACCCACAGGTTAACACCACAAAAAAAAAAAAAAGGAAAAGAAATAAAAAAGAAAAAAAGAACTGTGGTTAGCTGAGTGAAGAAACTCTTGAGACACTGTTGTCTGAAATAAATGCAAGGCACTCTCCCTTAACACCTGATATATTCCTGAATTCTGCCTAGACAAAGGCATGTTCACACTGAGAGAGCTCTAAGAATAGTAGTAGATTTATTCTGCATTAACTCTTTCTTTTACCACTGTGACAGGTCACCGACTGTACTCTAGGATGAATCAGTGTATTGAAGTTGACATGAAGGACAATTCCACAGATGATGGGATTTGGGAGAGTATCACAGCTAAGACTATCTATGGAAGACTGGAGGACACAGACTACGTGAAATCTCACACAGGGCTCTCAACCTGCTTCCTCCAACTCACATTCCACTTAATAAATAAACCTCGCTCAACAAAAAAGCAATTTTACTGTACTATGCTGATTTGCTTGAAAATCCTTGATAAGGGCCCGCTCGCGAAAAGCTCCTGCAAGCCCTTGTCTGGCTGGTGCTCAGCACCTGGCAGGATTTGTCCCTAGATAAAAGCAATTTCTCAAGGGACCTTGTGTCTTACACAAGGAGACAAAAGCAAATATTCTTTTTTTGATTTTATGTCTGTATGTTTTTGTATGCGCACATGTGTGTGAGTGTATATATACATATATATGTATATATATATTTAGTATATACAAAAGCAAATTCAGTCAAAATATATTTGTCTTGCTGGTCAGGCTTGTTACAGCAACCTACAAGAAACATTAGCTTCTCTGATATTTAATTATGCTATTATGTTTGCACATAAGCTTAAAAGTCAATACAAAAAGCAATACTTTTCCAAATATTATCTGCAGGTAAACCAGAAATATTAACTATAGTGATTAGAAGTCTGTTTCCCTATTGACACTACTATAAATCTTGATATAAGAATAATTTTTTCATAAAAGCACATCCAAACATAGTAAGTGATAAAATACCAGATTACTTTTTGAAAACCATACAGTGACTCGATATCTGGGTTATCCTTTGCAGCAATTAGGCAATTCATTTGGCATCTGTTTGATTGTATAATTTAATTTCCATATAAACAGCATAGTTTAAAAAAAGACAAAAGCTAGAATGTTTAAAGCTAACAAAAGATACAGTGACATCAGGTTGACATTCAAAAATTTCTTTAGCAAAATGACCAACAAAATTTTGACTTAATACAGTGCATATAAAGTTTTTTAGAACTGAACTTTTTAAATATTATTTGAATTTAGCAAAACATCAGCAAGATTTTAATATCAAAGTGCTAAACAGTACTGCCTTAGAAGTCACTGCAAATAAACTGTAAAATAACTCTGCTTGTGATTTGACAGATATTTTATATACAAATGGTTAATAAAAAGACACGCGCACACACACACGCACACAAATATAGGTATATACATATATATACATACACATTATATATATGTATATAGTTTTCCAACTGGTGTATCTGAGTCAGTGTGAACACCCCATTTAGTTATCATGTGTAACAGGGTTCCCATGAGCTGGCAGTCATTGCAATAAATACAGGCAAAGCCATTACAATATACCATGCATACAAACATTTATACAAATAAAGACACTATGCAACAAATTATCTCATATTAATATGGCATCAACAGTATAAACATACAAAAAGGAGTACGAACACGGAATGTTTAAACGCAGCCCACTATATCCTTCCTAGCACTTACATTCATACTATTTTACAAGACTTGCTTGTTCTTGAAAACCATCTTCTGTCTGTTTACTAACGAGTCGCTTGTGTTAGAAGTCTAGAACTGAACTATCCCTGATACTGACCCTGTATGCTCCAATCACTACTTACTCGGGTTTCCTTAGCTAGGGAACAACTGAGTCACAATTGCTCCCGTGTCTTCCACATACATTTGTCAATAAGTCACGCTACATGGAATCAAGTTTGGAAAACTCTGTCAGGTAAGTTAGTGCATGTAATTTTCTCCCTTGATTTCTTCTGTTTGTTTTCCTAGTAAAATAAATTAGTTCATAAACGAGACTTAGTAAGACAGCACTTTAAAAAATTGCACTTGAACATGGGAGCTAACAGCCATTGTCATTTTGCTATATTTGATTTGTATGAAATGTTTAACTGAATGTACTTTGCTAAAAAAGTGAATTTTTGTTTAGATTGTGCTGATGTATGTGCCCTTGATGCAGGAAGTATGCTAAAGGTATCCTCACAAAACACATACTACCCTGGCAAACAACAATTTGCTGTTCTTTCAAACACAGCTTCTACAATTTTACTCCTCATAGACCATGAGGTGTTAAACAACAGATTTAAAACAGTCATGTTAACCTTTTACTGCTGCTGGGATAGCATTGTCCAAAAGTGCCATATTAGCCATTAAAAAACCCAAATCACACAAAAGAAAACAAAGAACACAACCCCAAACCAGTAAGCCAGTAAGTTTCAGGCCTCAGGTTGTAAGGACAAAGCGCCAGAAAAGACCTCATGTTAGACTCTTAGAGCGGCTTTTCTGTTAAGTGAGGGCAGAAATGTTAGCTGTAAGTCATGATCCGTTTGCCTGCTCTGGTGGGCGTTTGCCTCTCAGGAAGGTGGTTTGACTCAGAAAGGTAAGGTGTCCAGAAACAGCCTGTCGATGATGGAAGGGGCTGGCACCAAATCTTCCAGTTTCAGGTAAAAGATGCGCTGCAGTCCCAGTGTGCAGAGAGAACGCAAGTCAGCCAGAACACCCAGTACCTTCGGCTCTGCAGACTCGAGCGGTTGTCCTTTGTTTTGGCAACTGAAAGTTAAGTGATCTTTCAAACTGCTTGTGATCTTGTTGCATAGCTCTTCCACTTTCTTTGGTTCTTTTAATCCATGTCGTTCTGCAAAGACAAAGGAAAAAACCATATCACCATCCCGATCACAAATGGAGAGAACGCGTTTTCTTAGGTGTAACCCAGGTGCATAGTCTGGAACTCAGAGCAAAAAACGCTCTGAAAGTGTAGATTTCTCAGAACAGCTGGGGTTACGTGGTGTCAGTTAACCTTTCTGCCACACAAAATAAGAGAGGGCAAGTGCCCTTTTCTCTTTATCTACTAAAACTGGTGACAGAGATGCTCAGTTATGATTGAAATTCTGGTACAAGGAATCCAAGCATCCTGTGTATATGACATAATTTTCATTATATGAGACAGAATTAATTGGGTAATTTTCCAGCAAAACTATCACAGGAGGTGTTTTGGAGATTTCCGTGCTTCCCCACCAGTTGTGAATGCTCAATAACTATGGCAACCATTACTTATTCAGTGAATTCAAGTGGCGATCAATATCCTTAGCTAGCTCCATCAGCGCCCGGCCTAGAATTCCACCAGGAATTTGCAGACACTCTTATAAGAAACTAAAGGCACCTTACTACCCTTTGTTATTTTGATCAGCTGCTGCTTTTTAGTTTATTCATCTTTAAAAGCTCTAAGATAAAAGAAGCCTGGAAGTTAACTATTTTGCTTTGAGTGAGCAATGCCTGAACAGCTGCTATTTTATCCATCACAAAAACCTCAGCAACCCTAAAAGGGAGCTGGGGTTTGTGCCCCTTCAAATATCTTTTAAAATACTACCATGATTTTAAATGCATTCACAGTTCTTTAAGCATAAGTAGAATGAATCAGATTTGTGATTCATTAGAAGTAGGCTTTTTACAGGGGAAAGAATTCTGTGTTGTTTGCTATCAAGGCTTAGTGGATAACAGAACAAAAGAAAATTCAAGCAAAAAATCTCAAATTTGTGATGTATTCAATTGCCTCTAACTTTGAAATACACAGGTAAGTAAGAAATGGCTTCACAGCAGTCATAATAATTTACATGTGAAATAGCATTGTGCTAGATACAGTAATCAAAGAAAATGCAGCTTATATTAAGTCAATTACATATATAAAACAATGACAACAGTCGTTAAGGAGAAATTGTGGCAGTTCTTGTGTTTGATGCTTTTGAAGTCATCTCCTTCCTTGGGCCTCTCTCCCATCCCTGGCAGCCAGCAGCCAGTAGTCACATTGTGCCCATTTTCCCCAAGTTTTGTTCCTCCACGCCAGGAGGAGCTAGCAATCGACAGGTCCTCTGTCTGTCCCCTAATGAACACTGAAAAGAGTACAGCTCTCATTACTTCCAGAAGCAGAAGCAATGCCCTGCACCAGGCACAGTGGTGCCTTGCCCAGGCCTGCGTATATAAACTCCTTGCTCATCACCTGTTTTGGCTTAGGTACTCTTTACAAACCAATAAAACAGACAGGATTCAATGAGGGCAGTCAGAAATGCAAAGGTCTGGTTTTCCACTGATATTCACCCATTTTACACCTTTTTTCACCCAACTGTATTTACTTAGGCAGAGTTAGTTCCTGAATAATACTGTTTTGGGATCAGAATCAGAGATGTGCAGACATGGACATCTCTGTCCAGAAACTCCTGTGCTCTGTCATTTAAATATCATCGGTCAGCCCTGTTGTTTCAAAGCAACACTTATCCAACCAGTGACATCTGCTTCAGACATCGTTTTCACCTTGCAGGAATTAAAAACCCTAGGTATTCTAAGTGCCTTGTTTACATTAAAACATGAGAAGTCAATGAATATTTAAAGCCTTTCCAGTAAATGGTGTATAGTGTAATTATGTAAGCTTTAACTATACAGGTCACTGAGAGTAAATACTTAGGCAGATTCTGCCATTAAAAATCTTGGCAGATAAATATTTTATACAGGTTGGAAAAGCTGTAGGGCTTTTTTTTTTTTACCACTAGCCTACTGAGAGAATCTGCAGGACATTAAATTAATCTTGCAATCTTTGAAGAGTTCCCATCTTTTAATCTGTTTTGTTTCCTAGCTGTGTAAGTGAAGATATTTTTATAGATGTAGGGAGCTGGAATATAGTATGGATCCAAAACCTGACTACAAATTAGCTGAGCACATTTTCAAATCACTGCCTCAGTGAGTACCTTGCTGCAGAATATGGAAAATTATCTCTGGCTCTGGAGCATGCAGCAACTTTGTTAGCATTTCCAGCCAGAACTAAACAGCTTGTCTCCCACTGACAAGTTCAGGTTTCATGAAAAAATCATGTCTTTTGTGAATAGCCATGAAATATACCGAGGCAAAACACTATGTGTGCAAAGATTATCATATTAGTAGCCTTACCTTACATAAAAGAATCATGGGAATTCAGAATTAAGAGATACTTTGTCCTTAAACTCTGGTGCTACAATATTAAAACAGTCCCTGATAAACCAAATTGTCCTCCCCTGAGTGAAGTGCCATACAATGGCCTTCTCTACTTGCAAATCTCAGTAAGAGTTAATTCCTCATGCCTTGAACTGTCTCTGGGAGTTTCAGTCTTAAATTCCTAAGGCATCCATAGAAAGTCAAAGCCATCTATGTGGAAGCTCTTCTGTTAGGGCAGGACACCACATGCACCAGCACTGCCAGTGCAGTCTCTGGTGTAAGAACACAACTACTTTCTGAAGAACACATTCATCTAAGAATAGGCTCCTCTCCTTGGTAGACTTGAGGCGTCCAGGGCCTAATTTGCTCAAAGGTTTAGATTTAACAGGGATCAAATAACAGGAAACGTATTTTCTTGCCTTTTTCACATGCCCAGTTCTGTTTGCACAAAGAAAGACCCACAGTCTTTCTTATACAACCCAGAGGGAGCAGCACAAGGCCCCGGGGGTAAGGATGTGCAGTGGCACTGAAGCCGAGGGCCTCCAATCATTCGCTGTCTTCCACAGGATGCTCTTATCCTCATGGGAATGATAAGGCCAAGGTTTATCCCAAGAAGTACAGTTGGTCAAAATAGATTTTCTCTAACTGATTGAGGAGATGTGTAAATATTATCATAGTCAGACTTTCTTATAATGACAAAGACATGTGTAAAGTGAATATAGGATTTCTTAGTCTATACAACCTAAAACACAAACCAAGATTGTGTTTTAGGATATCACTGATTTTTGTGAGAAAAATGGTGATTTATAGCAAAGATGCTGTCAAAATGACTCATCAAAAGCCTTGCCTCTAAAGTTCTGCAAATTTAGCTCATCCTGGTAAACTGAACACAGCAAGTTTTTTTACCTTTTTTACCTTTTTCCTTTTCCTGGGAAGCTGAATGCAGTTTTCTGATATCATTACACTGATCAGCAAAAACTTGACAGGAAAAAAGCAAAGAAATCCATATCCAGCTGTGCTAGTCCCTCTTTCCCAAACCTTTGACCCGAGGTAGATCATGCCAGCATCAGGCAGACTGAGCACTACCTTTACAGAAAATGCCTCTCAGAGGGCGTGAGTACCTCAAAGACCATGGGCTCTGCACTCTGTGTCATGGGGTACCACTTTCAGTCTCAATTAATTCTGAGGTGTCCAGAAACACAACGGATGAACACTGCAGACTTAAAATAGTCTCTTGATTGTCTTAGTTTCAGTGTAGTTATGTGATTTTCTCTTCCCCCTTCACATTTCTCTTCCCCTTCCATAACTCAAATAAGCATAAGGCTCTGTTGCCTACAGCTTTCTCATGCACACACTGTTACATAGGAACATTGCAATTTGGCAGATCCAAGAGTCTCCTTTCCTGTTGCAGTCTGGCCCATATTTATCCCACCTAACTCTCAAACACTTCACAAAGGTCTCCAAGCTTGGTGCACAGACCTCTCAAACTCCTCCTAACATCCATGTAAGGATGGGCATTTTTAGAAGATTTTTACAATTTTAGGTGGATGAATCATCTTCTAGTGCCCTGTATTCTCCATCAGCAGTGCAAGGTACCTAAAGTCAGGTGAGATGAATGGCCACACAGAACACCATAGTTTGCTCCCTCTTTTAAGAAAACCACAATATAACACAGAGTGCTGGTTGCTGTAGAAGCAAAGAGTTCTTGCCTCAACAAAGAGGTGGGAGTGAAAAAGGAGGAGTGAGTACTTCACTTTGACGCTGACAGTATTTCCCTCAGCTAAGTGGTGGGGGGAAGACAGACAATGCAATCTGGAGGGGGTTTTTTTATAACTAGCTCTCCTACACTCCTCCAGTCTGCCACCTGCTTGTATGTAGACCCAGCACATGAAGCACCCACTCCAAAGGATATCCTGGCAAAAGGACTGAAGGATATCTGCTGCTGAATAATAGGTAAGTTTCAATTCCATTGGGAGGTTGGACAAACTCATGTGCAGAAGGAACTGCAGAAGTCATACTCTTTTTAGCCAGACTGGTCTCATTACTGTTTCTTGGTATGACTGATGGTGCTAAAAATTGTGTTTGTAAACTGGAACGGAAAGCCCAACAGCAGGAAGACAAACATAAACTCCTAATTAATTGAAACCTAACAATGTTCTTCAGTGGTCTGGTGCCAGCCTAACAAAGCGTTAGGAGTGTGAATAAGCCCAATATATACAGTGGTTCTGAGCTGGTCTGTAACACACTTAAAATAAAACATATGCTGAAAGAGCTTGGCTGAATGAGGGCTAGCATGCTCTGTACTCAGCAGCATCCCACTGAGAGTGTCAAGTGGGCAAAATAATAATGGTTTGATGTGGATAGAGAAAGGAAGGGGCAGAGAGGAAAACCTAATCAACGAGGAGAATGAGAGAGAGAGAAAACTAGCACTTTTCAGAGCAAGCAGAAATTTGAGGCTAAATTAGAATGTGCCCTTGAGATGATCTGCACTGGACTCAGTCTTTCTGTTTTCACACTGTTAAAAAAACCTAACAAATGGTCATTTGGGAAGTTTAGGAAGCACTTTCAAGCATAGGCTGAGTTAGTATCTAGTCTACTCTGCAAAGCTTCATCTTTAACACTACCCAGTCCATCATGGAGTGACTGTGCAGGAACACTTGTAATCCATGAACACACTAACTCACAGAAATCATCCATGTGGAATTAACAGAACTTGACCCAAGATGACCAGCATTTCCTTTCCATGTTGGTGCACTTCTTTAGCTCATTAGATGCTACATACCAACAGAATAAGTGGTCTAAAGGAGAAGAACATGACAGACCTAATTTTTTTTAATTTTCTTAGGTATGTGAGGTGAGTGGCATGCATTGTTTCCTACCTACTTTCTTCTGGGTGATGCTTAGAGCAACACTCATATGCTGTGGAGGAAGTTGTGTCCAGCCTTTCTAAACCAACTAAAGGAAGTAAGAAAAGAGAAGAGAGACAGAGAGAGGAAGATCCTAAAGGAGCACCTTACAGTAAAAAATGTTTTTTGGCACAACAGAGTTCAAAGTTAACTGTTTGCAAACCTCCACAGTAAACTATATGCCACTTCTTTCAATCTGGGTGCTCTTTTAAGTGGATGTCTTATCTGAGAGGACCTGAAAATTCATCAGCAATCTGATATAATGCTTTTCCTTCTAGGCAACATGCCACAGACTTCCAGGACACATAAAATAGATAGAAAAAGCAAAAATACATGGACTTTCTAATGGAATATATAATGCAAAATATTGTATATACCTTTAGTTTTACTCAAAGCAAGCAATGTAGTGAACTACATTGAGCACTGAACAGAACAAATGACCCTACATGCCTATAACCATGCATCTTATGCTATCATCTGCAGCTGTGGTTGAGATAGGACATGGAGCTTTGCAGCTCCAAACAAGTCAGCAAGGTTAATTGGAGGTCACTGGAACTCCTGGAGCTGTTACTGGGGAGACAATTTGACATCTCAAAGTGAAGGAACAGCCTTCAGTATATCTTAGGACACTGGTACCAGTGGAATGTCTTTTAGACTCCAATACTGAATTTTAGATTTATTCCCTCTTCCTTCACTGGGAGACAGATGTTAGTTCTCCCTGTCACTCTTGAAGAGCACAGAATACATGAAAGAGAGTAGTGACTTCTCTTACTCTTCTCCCTCAGCAAAACTGCCAAAGATTAGCAGTATACAAGAGGGTTTGCTTTCTAAGGACACATCTCTGTTTGGGCTAAGGACAGCATTCACAAAATCAAGAAGAATGGACAGGTCGTTATTCCCAGAAGAAATTTTTCTTTATCTGGAAAGACAATTCTTGAATTCAATGCTAAGCAGACTGTGACTACTACAGATCACAGGGCTGTTGTCTTTTCCTTTTTTTTGTTTAAGCCATCAAGTCATAAATAATTTGGATGATAATCAAGAAAATTTTGCTCAAGGCAGCATTCTGGTTTTGCAGTGTTGTTACTAAAGGCAAACAACTAGATTCACAAAAAAAAAGCTTCCCCACTGGTTATTTTGAAGCCTAATGACATGGATATCCACCTGGAACATGGGAGAACCATGGTCAGATTCCATTCCTGTTGGAATCAGACCAGACATAGGGCCTTGGGTGTCCCTCTGACCACCATCAGACACAACAGCCATTCTGAAATATATCTAGTTGTCTTAAGACAAAAGACAGTGGTACTCAATAGTTGGATATCCTATGTTCCTGGGAAAGGTTGCTCTTCCTTGTTCTGACTCAAAGAAAGGGCTTGAAGAGTTTGCCAACTACCCATTGCTTCCAGCAATCCATTACAGGAGAAAAGGGTGCCTTCCCTGGAGATAAAGAATGGCACCTAAACCACCCATCTAAACCTAAGCCAAGCCTCAAAACAATGTTTAAAAATGTTCAACATTTCAGACTTCTTCCGGTTTCATCTTTCCAAATTTTCTCTTGGTTATTTTTTCTCTTTTGGTGTGACTAGCTGAAAAGACACATGGCTTGTCATACTCAAACTGCAGGGAGGAGAAAAGAAGCCATTTCTTGTGGGATGCCACATCAGAGCCAAATCTCAAGGTTTTCCTGAGTAAAAATTTCAATACACTAGGTATAATCACCTGATTTCCTTTTACATGTTTTATTTTTAATATTTTTCATCATTATACAATGCTATCTGTTTTCAGGTGACCAAGTTTCTGGCTGAGTCCCTGAGTTAGCTAACTGCCCTTGGACATCTGAAACCTGTGAATATAAGTCACTAGAGCTTTGGTCTAATTTAGATCACATGAAAATAAATGCTGTCCTTAAACCAAATCAGCAGAGATATACCAGCCTCACAAAATAAAAGAATAAGCAGAAAACAACATTAATTTTAAACATCATCTCACACAGGAAAGAAAATCAAGAGAAGCTTGACAAACAGAGAAAATCTTAAAGTTTCTATGTACAGAAATTGTCTCCTTTTAAAGGCAACAATTGCTTCCATTTGTTTAGAACTTTGGGAAGACCAGCACACTATAGCAAACTCCTGGAAGCGTTTGTGATCAAGGAAAGGAAGAAAGGTGGGATGTATCCAATTAAAACCTATTTCTAATTATCCTAGGGTGAACTTAGCCAGCCACTGGACAACTTTGACTCCTTATGTAAGGGCAAGCAAGCAGTGCTTAACTGAACAAATTACCATGTTAAAACAGAACATGGGCTTGTAAGGGGAGTAACTTTTCCTCCTATACATTTGTTTTTGCTACATTCACTTAGCTTGCTGGGAATCCTGTTCATCAACCTGCCCACTTTCGGTCTCCAGGAGGATAATCAAGAACACGCTACCTATGGCTACCTAAAAAAGACATATCTCATATATAATAAATAATCTAAATCATTCATATGTGCTATATATATATAAGCATATATGTCTGTATGCAAATATATATAGAGAGGGGCAGCACCTATCATTGATTTACAGATATTTAAATGCATATATATACATAAATACATTATGTACATATAGAAGTATGCATATACATACACATATATGTACACATATATGTAGGTGTTTATAGTACATATATTCAAGTAGGTGTGAACATATGCCAGTGGATGTATATACACAGGAGAAAAAAACAAAATGGAATGTTCTTTCTGACTTTAACATACCACTTATTTTGGGAATTTTTTTTATACAGAGTAAAGCAGCTCCAATGAGTTATTCTGGTCTTAAATGTTTTATCAAAGGAACCAGAATCTAGATCTTAAAGTATCCTTCCCAACTGCAGAGGAAATTAACAGAAATTAATAAAAAAACTGAAAATGCTTCAGAAACAAAGAGCTACATATATACACTAACTCTTTACCAGGAAGACAGCATACCGTGCAAACTCTGAAACCAAAATCTTGGCCCCACAAATGTCAGCAGAATTTGGCCAAATTTATTTTTTACATCTGTAATCGAATGTTTTATTTCAGGGTTGCCCTGACACCATCTCATCCTGGGTAAACTGAAGACTACAGCTGGTGTTGTTGAGGCCACTGCCTGCAAAGTAATGGATGCCTGAAACACAGAAGGAAATCAAGGGAGCTTATAAGCATCCCTGGGAAGATTCAGCTCAGGGCACACTGAAGCCCTGTCTCACACTGATGACACAATTGCACTGTTAAACCAGCAGTTTTTTTGATATGAGTGGGAGGCTCTTTGTGGAGATGACTTCTGCTCCAAATTCTGCTGTGTGGTTGTCAGACACCCTTTCTCCCAACTCCTCCTGCTGCCATCAGCCATGATTCTTCTATTGCAAGATGCCCAAAGTATGCAGTGGCTTTATTATTTCAGGAATGCAAAAATTACACTTTAAAAGGTTATGTTCCCCTATTTTGTACTTACTGGATAGATTTGGCAAATTCTGACATTAGTTTCCTGCTGTTCACCCCAGCAGGCAGAAAGAGTCATACGGTCACATGCACACCCAAAAGCTTTTGTACAACTGCAGAATGTAACTTTTTTCTCATTATTCTCTGATTTTTCACTTTCAGAAAAGCATTGAATACCTAGGCTAGCCTGGCTACCAAAAGCAGCCTGCCTGCCCTCATGGAGCACACTTTCTAGTTTAGCTACCTTGCTGAGAGATGAGCTATGCTAGCTCTACGGCTTCTAGGTCTCAAGCTGCCTTGATTATTACTATTCCTACACAGAAGACCTAGCTCTGGCAACTTCATTAAGATTTTCTGGGACTTTAGCAAGTATCTTGAATATTTTTGTAGGACCTACACAATTTGCTTGGAAGCAGTTTGCTTTTTAGAGACTACTCCAAGAAAACAATGAAGCTGCAAAGAAATAGTTAGATTACATTTTAAGAGCGGTGTCTGATAGCCTAATGTTATTCCACAATTTCAATATGGTCATGCTTGTGCTTAAAAATCATTATCACTTCACCCTGAATATAGCTGAATGAAGTGAAATTGCTTGAATCTACAATAAAGCAAAGCACTAGAGTCTAAAGCTTTCTGTCAACAAAGGAGCACTTACCTGTAATCATAGTTAGAGCTGATAGACTTGCTAAGGCTGGGATATCAAGGTTAAGGCTCTTTAAGTTTAAGGAAAAGTCTTTAATAGAGTCGAGCCACTCCCCAAATCCACGAAGGCACTGAAGTCTATGAAGCACGAGTCCATTGCAGAATACAAACTTATCCTCAGCAGTATCAGACCTCAAATAAAAACAATTGAAAAAATTATAAATGCATCTTCTACTTTACAGAAAAGTGCATAACCAGTATTGAAGCGTCTGTCATTTAAAATCCAAGGCATATTATCCTGAGACATATGTGGGCATTCACGTTTTACAATATGTTTCTCCCTTGGGGCCAAAGTACAACAAACAAGCTTCTGTGATTGCTTACTTGGTAGAGTTATAAGCCTGAGGTTAGCTGTAGCATGTGGTGTAGACTGTCTAATTAGTTAAGATTTTGGTCCTGCCCAAAGGCATAAACAGAGAAGACATTTTGCATTAAATACTGTATGTTTGAACCGAAGGAATACTAAGTGAGTGCATTTTGACATACAAAACTAATAAAAAGATAGGTTCTGCAACTCTCAGCATTTACTTAGTATCATCTGCATTTTTCAGGTTGTAAAAATTGGCAAGGAAAAAACAATTGAGAACACATGCAGTAATGCAGGACAATACACATAACTGCATAAACTCTTTTAAATGAAAACCTGTGTGCAAGAGAGAAATTACAGCCAAGCTCTCCACTTCTTCCCTCTCCATTACCAATACTAAAAAAAAAAAAAAACAAACCACATGCAAAGGTCATTTTCAAACTAAATAAACAAGGGTATAACTGAAATCACTAGTCTGCAATTTTGTCTGTTCCTGAAAGTGGATTTGGTAAAGTGTCTAACTAGTGCTAGACTGACAAACAGCATCTCACTCTATTAAATGACTTGGTATTAAGAAGAAAACCAATCTGAACAAGATTTTAAATCTTCTTCATCCCTTTCAAAAACAGATGACAAAGGGAAAAGAAAAAACTTTCATACTTGAAGTGTGTTTCTATATTTCATACTTATGAGTACAAAGCAGACTTGCTCAAATAGTACCTGAGGATCAATTTTGATTACTATGTAGGAAGAAGATGGGACAGATCAAATAATAGAAGCACATTAGTGACACCTATGATTTCTTTTTAAATCACCTTCTTGACTTTTCCTGCTGTGTAAAACAAATTAAACGTCATATCCTTTGTATGCAGACATTGCTCGTTTTTTGTGCTTTTTTTTGGTACAAATGACAATGTTCAAAGATAGCACCATATTCATTCCTTAAAAATATTCAGGTGGATGATTTTTCACATCATCTTAAGAGGAAATGAAATAAATAGTTACCTGATGGAGAGTCTTAGTACAAACAGCTCCAAAAAAGCTGATTCTATGAGTAATGTCTGATCTTCTTTTGGGAGGTCAGTAAATCCTGGGATTTTTTCTGCCCAGCCTCTAGTTATGTCAATGGAGGCAGTCAGAAGATTATAGAACTGTTGTACATGTTCTGCATCTGTGCCTGCAGCAGCCTGATCAGTGGAACAGTACTAAAATGAAAGCCACAGAAAGCAAGGTTATATGCATTTAAGGGCATTCTGTGAAACATACAGCATTATTTGCCCAACAACATTTCCTTCTGTGGCAAAGCTGGTATTATTTATAAAGACATAAAAAAATAGGTCTACATCTACCTACTTATTTGGTTACCTACAGGCATTTTGCTATTCAGATAGATATTAGAAAAATATTTCCATATGTATAGAAGTAATTTCAAATTTATAACTAAAATATAATATCACATTTTACAAGTACGTACATGCTACTATTAAACAGAAATAGAAACCTGGTGGCTAGGATAATTTGCATCACACTAGAAGAGGAACATTATGTGGCTTACTACAATGAAACACTTTTCCCATTGATGAATTTGTCTCAATAGGTTGGAAATGCAGATTTCTTCCAAAACCTCACAAAGTGCATTTTATCTGACAGTGATAGAGACACATAAGATAAATCACGTTTTATCTGACACATGCAGCATTGCTTCATTTGAATACAGAATTGGTTCAAAGTAAACCAGCTGCCCCATATCACCTCTTATCCTTCAAATTGAAGCATTTGAGGTTCAGCAGAACCTATTATCCTGCTTATGTGGCCATAACTCTTCCAGGCAACCATTTGACAGTCTCAGCTTGCTCAGCTTCCCTGTGACCCTCTGACAGCTCCCTCCCCACTATCTCCTACTTCATCACCAGTGGATCCCTGTCACTCCTTTGACACTGCTCTCTCTCTCTTGGCAGAAAATACAACAGGAGCTTTTGTGGCTTAGTCCAATTCTGTGCTTGGAAAGTGCTGCTGGTTTTCTGAGCAGGTACTAAATAATGTGGCATTTATTGTAGTAACATCCTCATCATCAGACACCTGCTGGGTTACTTCTGGGAGAGACTTCATAGCCACACTCTCTTAAGGGTTCAGCCACAGAAAGGCTGAGGTAGTCTCCACAGCTGAAAGAAGCCTGCATACCCTTTGGAAACAACTGCCCACATTCACCTAGGCTTGAGTCCATCAGCTTAGGTCAGAAGGTCACTCTAGCAACGCTCCAAGCCAGAATGGAAGCAGAAAAAAACTCCTTCCCCATCAGTAACAGAGGTCTGGCTGCCTGGGAGGACCATTACAATCATGGGCTGCAAGTATCACCCAAGTTGCTAACTGCAATCCAGAAGTCACCTCTGTGCAGGACAGAGAGATGGGGCAGCAAGCAGAACTTCTCAGGTAGCTGTCCTGCACTCTGCCTCTCCTAGCTGGAGCTGGTTGCTGTTAGCAGGTAAGGAATGAAGGACACAATGTCAGAGTTGCTGACTGATGGGAGAACCACAGCAATCCTAGAGACCTCTGTCTGTATCTGGGTCATGGTAGTAAGCTCTGCTTACCCAACCTAACTGCACGAGTTTCTCACAGTAAATTCCAGCTCACATGCCCAATCAGCTGGTGAAACATGTGCAGTCCTTCATATAAAGTTCATATGGAGACAAATTTTGCCTCAGCTGCTCCAAAGGATCCTGTGACACTGAGGCAGGTAGAGGCCACAATACAGAGAAGGGGAGCAGCAGTAGAAAAATCTGTATGCTGCATCCTTTATGTGTTCAGACCTCCACATGAATGGAGCAGTAGAGGATGCTCAAGCAGCATGAATCAACTAGTCCTGGCACCGGACTGCAGCAAGATGCACACAGGTGATTAATGGGTAGAAAAAGACAATTTGCTTTTCAGAGACCATGCATATTCTGGACCCTCTAGAAGTGAAGCTGCAGAACAAGCCAAAACAAGTGTGCATTTTGGCTCTGGGAGATATGCTTTGCTACACAGGGGCTGACCTATGACTCTTTCTTACTACACAGGGAAACTAAACAGGATGAAAACTTCTGCCTCACGACAGGTATTGCTAAGCCAAGACATATTCTTGATCCTTTGAGCAGTAAAGAAGGAAAAGAAATGGAAAAGAAAAAAGATACTACCCATTCTGGATGGGTTCATTCTAAATATAACTCATCACAACTCAGAGTAATTATGCCAGGTGTTAATTTGTTCCCAATATTTATAAAACATTCCATTGGCAAAAGTAAGGCCAAGTTTTAACATTTTCTAATGAAGCTGAATGCTGCATTATGTTGTGTAACTGTGAATGCCACAGTGTGGTTTACCCTATGCTGGGCACTAAATCAAATTAAATGTGTCTAAAAAAATTATAACCTGTATTTTTTATTATAGCCTATCCCATGAGAGCAATTTTAGAAGAAAGGTAAAAGATTATATGGAATTGTGTAATTTTTAGCTGCTGCAATACATCACTGCTTGCTATAAAGTATTAGCACTTACAAAGAGTTGTTAAAATAAAATATTATTTACTTGTAAAGGACTTAGGAGGATACAAGTAACCATAAACAATATGTATGTTTCTGTTTCATGCACCACAATTGTGGGTTTTTTCCATTATTATTTTATGGAGAAGAAGTGATATTTGACCTAACTTGTGACCAAGACAGCTGGCAATCCTGCCCTTGGTCAGGAGGCCACAGGACGGAAGGGCTCTCTCTGATCTGTATTTCTAAACTTGCCCTATGCAAACAGGAGGCAAACCGGGAGAAAGACAAAAGACAAAGCTCTGCCCCCCTCCCTTCCTCGGAGCTCCTTTGGGAATTAAATGAAATATGACTGTTACTTAAGGAGGGGGGTGCATGCACAGAAAGCAACATTAACTTGTATGCTATATCTGAAGAGATTTGGAAAGCCTGAGGTTGAGAAGCCTGATAGCACAACTTAGCTCTGCCCTTTGCCTGTTTTCATCAGTCCTTCATCGACGGCTACAGCTGCAAAAACCTAACAATAACTTCTCTGCACAGATGAGAGCCTATGCTCATTTTTCCAAAAGCCACGATATGTGCTTAATTTTGTGGCCCAGGAAGGAGGGGATTATTGCCTAAATACTGCACTCCCCCTCTGAAAAGGCAACATTTCAATTTATGGTGTGCCTCCTCTGCATGAATAAGAATGGCAAGATATAGGGTCTATTTCTCATCTCATTCCCTTAAAAGTGTAAACTCAGGGAATTGTACCAGTAAACAGGTGTGAGACCAGACTACGGCCCTTGGCAATTGCCTTTTGAAACCAAGTACCTAAATATACCACTGCTGTGGACTGGTAAGTTAAAACCAGTGCTGAGATGAAAAGCAGCCATGTTCTGAACAGAACTGTTTCCAATGTTTTGGTGTAAAGTTTGTAGCTTACGTAATTTATTTTTGGTTTTGTTTTTTTTCCTGGGTTGCCCTGTGTGTGTGTTTACAGGGTTTTCTGGATGGAAGGGATACACACTTCTCTCTGAAACTTTTATCAGTATTTTTAAGACGGTCAAGATATTACAGCTTGTAAACATGAAGACCATGCTAAACATTAAGGTCGTATCTGCAGAAGTGTCAGGGCTAACTCCAAAGCCAGGTTTCCAGATCTGCCCATTTGTGGCGCTCAGCAGGATCACAGCCCAGCTGAACGTGACGTTAGTTAGGTAAAATATTCATAGGGATATTTTAGCATTGCAGTGTGTTTATGGCATGTTTCATTAAATTCATTAAATTCAGTTAATCATGCTCTTTACACTGCATTTGTTTCTGACCTCCCCTAACTTTTCAAAATAAGGGTCTATGAAAAACATAAGAATCTACTAATTTCTTGTACAATATTTTTGTCATTTCAGTACTGCTGGGCATAGCAGACTATTATATATTTTAGTGTAAAGAAAAACTTAGATATTAATATGTTCTAACAGATAATCATACTTAATCTTTTAGCTACCAAGACTAAATTAATTTACTGTCAATCATATGCTCCCTGTAATGTCCAACAGAATTGTTCAGCAATTAAATCTGTGGGTTGTTTTCATTTAAAGAAAAATAATATCTGTAGGACAAAGAAAAAAGTCACACAAAAAGTACATAATTTTTTGTTCAGTTTTCTGTAAATGCAAAACAACTTTATATCCATAAATAAATACAAACTATGGCCCCTGGACTCCTGTAATTCTGTGGAACCCAGCAGATTTCTATCAAAGAGCACAGCCTATCACACACCTTGGTATTTGCAGAATGATCCCTGAGACATTCTGGGTAAGTTATGGTACTTGTAGATATGGCTAATGCATTCTCCCCATAGTAGGCTGTCAGACACTGAACAGCTAGACTCTTGATAATAGCTTGAAAAATTATATGATTTAATACTTACAGATTAGTTTGAAGAAAATATGCTACAGCATGCTTTAAATTGCTAAATTATATATATAAGTAAAGTCTAAAATAGCATAATGTAATTTTTATATAATTGCAGTAAATATGCTTTAGGATTAAATATTACTTAGCAACAAGTGATAAATGGCCAATGGAGTTATTGTTTGAGTACAGCTGCTATTTTTTACAATCTCAAATTTAATCATATTTCTTTAAGGGAGGAGAATTTTACCTTGTTTTTCCAGAGCTATAGTGTTTTTTCTTATATCAACCAGTCTAAAAATTGTATTCAACAAGCCATTTCAATGCTGGATTTTAATAATTTTAATACAGAACATTTCTTTCAACTTTCAGAATATCCATGAATATTTAAATTGTGACTATGATACATTAAAGAACAAGGTTAGAAAAAGATATAAGCTTTGGTAAAGCTTTGCTGATTTTTCAGAATTTTAATTTTAACAGTCTTGTTTTAAAAATGTGAGTTTTACTGAAGGAATATTTATGCTGGGGTATCCAAGGCCAATCCTGTTCTCATTTAAATAATGGCAAAAATCCTATTGATTTCAACAAGAATGGTCTTATCCATCCAGTGTCACACTCTGCAACCCTTCTATCTGAATATTAGGGAAGTGCTGTTAAATTTTAGCCTTCAGAAAATGGAAGTTAAGCTATTAGACATACAAGTACTGCTCCTGGTTAATCAATGACATCATAATTGATCATGTTTTGGCACAGCCCTTTTGCAAGAAGAATGCTCTATTTATCCATGCATTTTTGCTTTCACTCAGCCACTGAATATACTGCAGAATATCAGATTATTTTGTGATTGAGATTCTCACAATGAATAGTTACTAACACTAATATCTACTGCACTTCCTTTCCTCTTGTTGTCCACCTATCACAAAAAGACAACGGCTGGCTGGACCGATTTCTACCCTCATCCAAATTTCACACTCAATTTCATTTAGGCAAACCAGCTGGTAAGGAGAAATGCAGCTCGCAAATCATTTCTGTGTGGAAAGCAAAGAGGGAAAGAAAAGTGAGACATACTCTTGAATAGTCCAGCTCCCTGGGCGTGGAGTCGGTTAAAGCTCGAACGAGGGCATTCATCATGCTGATGGGAGGAGAGGGCGGGGAGGGCTGAGAGGGTTCTTGCTGTAAGGGGCTCTTTGGTTTGGAAGGCAGCCGACCTCTTCTCCCTTTCAGGCTGTCGGTACGGACAACTAGGTGAAAAAAATCCCAAGGAAATCAGTTGTGAAGGTACCAGCAAATGATGGATCAGAATGAACATCCTGCTTGCTTTCCTTACAGTGGCCAGACCAGCAAAAATAAGAGCATTCTCCAGTTTCAGCACATGCTCTTGATGCTTTCGATTGCAAAGGAACACAAATGGTACCAGAACTGTGTCAGACCTATGACTGTAAGCAGCAATGAAGCTGCTTAGTGAGAGCCCAGCTGTGTTCCTTGTGTCCATGCTTTGTTTGCAGCATGTCTGTGTGCCCCTTATACACTCCACTGCTGAAAAAAAGCTGAATTCTTTAAAACACAGATTTTAGTGTTTCTACTACCAGTGTCACTTTTAAATGGCAGAGGTATTCATTCAAAGTAATTTTAGCTTTCTTGAAGCATTTGAAAAAATACAGCCACATTATATAGGTTATATTATCCATGTCAGTATTTGCAATGGGACTGCTCACACAATATTACTCACATGCTTAAATATTTGCAGAATTGGGACTAATGAGTTGATCCTGTTTCCATTTAAATTAATTGCAAATTTACAATCAGCTTATGGGAATGAAACAAGATCCTATGTCAAAATGCACACAATCCAGTGCAGCCCCCAGTGAGATAACAAGGGGAAGCCAACAGCATTATCGAGCAATGTTCAAAGTTAATAAAGGAGACATTTTGGCCACTGTCAAATTATCCTCTTGTGACCTTGCTGTTCTTGAACTCTGGGGTCTATAGTCTAATATGATAATAGGGGTGAAAAGCACAAAATCAATACATTATTACATAAATGCACATATTTTGGGGTAAGTTATGAATCTCATCATTGTCAAATTTATTGTAGAGACATCCATGTTGACACACACACATACAAACACACACACACACACACACACAGAGACAGATTCATTAAACATAGCATTTTAGTTTTCTGAGATCATAAATTGCCAGAGTCCTTACCTTCTTTAACCATGCCGACACTGAGACACTTCTGGAACCGGCAGTATTGGCATCTGTTACGACGTCTCTTGTCCACTGGGCAGTTTTTATTTGCCAGACAAACATATTTTGCATTTTTCTGAACTGTTCTCTGTGAAAAGGCAACACAAAAATAGTAAACTGATTGTTTCTTGAGCAACTTAGAACCTGACAAAATGTGTTTTAATTACAACATGAAAAGTGACAGTGCAATTCATATAATTAGATAAAATTAATTTCCTAACACACTAGCCTGCAGGAAAAACAATTTTATTAGTGCTAGCTGCTGACAATGAAAATCATCTAGGATTGTTCTGAAGCAAGTCTCTGGAGACAGGCAACTTTGAATGATAAAATCATATCTGAAATTACCAGGTCATCACATCTACCTTTGGGGATTAGATTATCTCCGCTTTTAATATCCCTTTGGGAACAATTTTCTACTTGGTTCATTCCCTTGATTATTGCTGACCTTATTAAAATAAAATCAAAATGATCTGCAATGTACTTCTCTTGCTATCACTATTGTTAGTCAAATACCACAATAACTGGTTTGGTTAGCCATTAAAATCATCAGGGAGAAAAATAAAAATACCATAAACCCCTACAAAAAATGTTTGGCTAAATACTCTGGGAAAGTTAACCTGACCTGAGGAAAAAAGACAGAATAATGACACAGTTATGGAAATTTAATTAACTCTAAAGTCATGTTGAAAAAAAAAAAAACCAAAATTAAAATTTGTGGAAACCTGGTAAGCTTTGGAAGAATGTAACAAATATTAATGCAAAAAGGTATCATGCTGCCATACCTAAAATCAAAGATACATCAATAAATAACATCCAGAAAGGTATTACTAGAAAAGACACCAGGAATAAATTTATCAACTCAACATTCAATATTAAATCTTTACCTGCAATTAAATTAATGGATAATTTTTATTCCATAATTTGTATTTGTTATCAAATAACAGCCTCAATGTACTAAATGTAAGAGATACAGCAAATATTGCTCATTGTGATTTGGAGCTGAAAACAGTTTGATTTTGCAGAATAAGGTACTGCTACAACTCAAGGATATGCTATTGATTTCCACAGGGGCAGGTTTGGGATAAGAAGAGCTGCTATTTCCATGTCATTTGTGTTCCCCTTTCTAGTTGTACTTAAATAACAAATTAGTTTTATAGGAGAGGTATATGTTACCATGTGGTCAAAGGATTATTATTAAGTTACATTGACAGCTACACCTACGATAAAATGTTGTAAGCCTTCCCCCCAGATATTTTGGGACTGTTTTTGTTCCCATTGTATCTTTTACCAGAACAGCGGCATAATAGCTATCTTAGCAAGAAAAAATATACAAAATCAACCCCAAACGTTTCAAATATTAAACTTGCTGCCCAGAACCATCCTACCAAAAGTCAATCACAACAAGCTATTTCTTCACTTAAACAAGCTATTTCTGAAATTAATACTGGAATCTGGACCCAGTCTGCTGAAAGGAAATTACAATGCACCCAAAACTAAGATCAAAAGACATATTCAACTCTTGAAAATATAAGCACAAAGTTTCCACTGAGAAATTGCTGCGTGTAAGTTATTTGTGTTGCTATTCAGCACCAAAGCTGCCTTCATTGCAGGGCAGGCAGCAGGACCCTGTGCAGTGCTTAGTCACTGCTCTGCAGGCAGCTTTCCCCTGGTGAGGAGTCCCCGGGCTCCTGAGCTGAAGGGTAATGACAAGGCAGCAACCAAAAGCAACTACAAGTACTTGGGTTTGTCCCATGAGTGCAACCAGTTTCTTCCTGGTGCTGACCACCCTGCATTCCTCCTCACGCAAACAGCCCCAGACAAAAAACAGCACTGCTGCCACCACCTAAAATATTAAGTTGACTTTACAATTTCAGGGTTTCTTTTCTCATCTAAAAAAATATATAATTGGAATTGGTGACTGAGTAAAACCCAGGTTAAATGGACTCCAGACGAGTTTCACTACGGAATAAATGCAGTTTATGGCTTAAACTGGGGTGACCTATGTTTCATTAAGGAATGCTGGATGTGGTTCCCCCAGAACACTACCATAGCCTCTTCTCAGTGGATCCTTTTGTCCTACAGAGGGCTTTCTTTGACCTTCTTCAAAAACTTTGGGTGCCCCTTCCACCCTTCTGGGGGTTTAACACACGATGTCCCTGAAGCCCCGGGTCGGGAGCAGGAGCGTGTGGGGACAGAGGGGGTGGGAAGCGGGGTGGGAGCAAGCAGGGAGGGGAGCAGAGCGCGGAGCTCTCACCTTGAAAAAGCCCTTGCAGCCCTCGCATGTCCGCACCCCGTAGTGCTGGCAGGCGGCATTATCTCCACAGACGGCGCAGGTGCCTTCCCCGGACGAGGAGCTCCTGCTGGGCGGGGACGGGAGGCCGCTGCTGCCGCTGCCGCTGCTCTCTCCCATCAGGCTGGAGGTGGCTGCGTTGAGGCCGAGTGGTGAGAAGGCTAAGGTGGATGGTCTTTTGGCCAGGTGAAGCCCGTAGGAATGGCCCTCCATGGGAGCCTGGCTGGCGGCGGGCCTGTCGGAGCCCAGGGGCAGGCTGAGGGAGGCAGGGTCGTAGCACATGTGGGCGGCCGCGGACGGCGTGTGCGGAGGCGAGTGCTTGAAGTGGAAGAGAGGGAAGCGCGGAGGCACGGTCTTCATGGGGGTGGCGTCCATCAGGTGGCCGGGAGGCAGGCAGGTCTGCGTGGGCTGCAGCGGGGGCTCGTCCCACAGGCCCTGGTGAGCAGGGAAGCCGGGTGTGGTGGGCGTGGAGGGTGGAGATTGCTTGAAGTACATGGAAGTGCTGGGCATGCCCTCGTCTGTAGATGGGGGCAGTGAGGGCTGGTATGGCGACAGCCGGGTGTCTTCCATCTTTATGAGGGGCCTCTGGCCAGAGGAGGCAGTTTGCATTTGGTAGAGGCAGGAAGGCTTGAGCTCATAGCTGCCAGAGTAACCCTCCATAAAGGTGCTGAAGCTGGGAAGGGAGGTGGTGGCAGTGGCAGTGATTTCGGTACTGCTCAGGTCCATGGTCAGCTTGGCATAGTCAGGGTTCATGATGTCTGAGCTGTACTCCGAGCCATAGGCGTAGGTCTGGGATGCATAATTCGAACCGGGCGGTGAAGGACTATACTGCGCTTGCACACAGGGCATATCTGCAAGGGCAAAGGGCACGTGAACAACAAGTCCAGCGCACCAGGCCGTGGCCTGGGCCGTCACAAACTTCTTTCCCAGAAGTTTTCCCAGAGCTCAGATAGGCACCCAGCTCCCATTCGGACATTTAAATTAGCCTCGAGCCTTTTCCTTTCAACAAGAAATATGCATCAGGGATCGACTAAGCATTCGGTACTATGGAGCCTGCTCTTGTCTAGTCAAGGGAGAAACTCGCATTTATACCAGTGTCAGTAAGAGAAGAATCCATCTCAAGCTGCCCTACATCTGCTGCTGAATATACATAGGTGTCAATGAGAATTAGATAAGCAGAATGAGAAGAGTTTATGACTCTAAATCTATCTCTCTCTACATGCAATCATGCTGTAAAATTTTCATGAAGGGTAAACGAGATTATAAAATGCATAATATTAAAAATTATATTTATTTTAAAAGAAGCAGCATCTGCAGTGCATGTCAGAGGAATTACACAAATCACAAAGTTTGCTACTCAGGACATGGAAACATCAATTTTGCTTACTCAGCTCTGGACCTTTGAAGAATATTTCCAGTCAGCTAATAATTTAAGGTTGCTGTCTCATTATTAGTTTTAAGGCTTATCTCTGGTAGAATGGTCTCCTTTAAAAAGTGGAGGGTACAACATCCCTTTCAATTTGTAAAAATGTAGGATAAAAGGTATGTGGTATTTCTGTTTTCATGGGAAAGCAAGGTTGAGGCCAGTAATACAGTTGGTTTTATTCATTAGTCATGAAACTTAATGCAATTCACTGATAGCTGGGATGGTTGAAGAAACACAGTGCCTGGCTAAAAAGATCTGATTGTTATTTTCTTTTACATTTCCTACTAGTCTGCCATGTAATTTGCTGGTCACAGGAAATAATAGACCCACGTCTGCAATTCACTGAGGTTTGCCTGACTAAACACTGTGAGATTCTAGGCCAATATTTGCAACTCGAACTAAAAGTGTGTGGTGTATTTTGGTTCCACAGCAGAGGAATGAAATGCATCAATTACTATAAATCTTCTCATAAAGAGAAAAGTAAACATGGCTAAAATGTATATCAAAATTAAGTGCAATTCATCTCTTCTTAATCATGGTAATTTATATTCCAGAAGCACTTGAGAAATAATTCATGTTTAAAAAAAGAAACAAACTTGCCTTGAAAATAATGAGGTTTTCCTCATTATTTTAAGAAGACTCTTTTCACTGACAATTTTAAAATATTCACTCCTGGCATGCAAGAATCCAAATAATTTGTGTTAAGTCAACTTCTAATTTTTTCCTGCCCGCTTTGCAGATAAAGATATTTAAACTAAGCACCAAATCTGAATTATCATGCTGTCACAAACCATTCACATCTTTCTTCATCTCGAGAAAACATGAAAATCTGAGAAAAAAAAATCAATGCTGTTTCCTGAAATTAAGACCTTCCTTGCCTTAAATCCAAAAGCTTGAAGAAGGCAGGACAACCCTCCCCCAAGCCTTGCCTCCTAATGTTATTTATGTATTATTCTACTGTTCTCTTTTTTTTTCCTGTCAATTTCTGTCCATGCCATTCCACGCACAGACATTTCCTCGCAAGTTATATCACTATCATTTGTTAATTTACGGACTGCCTGTTAAAACACAGTGATCAGTGCTTAATGAAATTAAAAGGGAAAGAAATTCTTTCCACACACCTCCACTGAGAGCTGAAGGAGGAACACAACAGAGTGAGTTCACAGCTAATGTCACAAGTGGATGTGTTCATATACAGCTCTATGAAGGAAAAAGGCTTTTTTGCTAGCTCAGAAAATGAGCAGGAGTTCAAGGGAAGAGATCATTATGCCTTTTTTTTCTGCATTTTTCTGAGCATAACAGAGTTATGCTACTGATTTCTATGCAAAGTGGAGTAGAAAAACAGAAGTCTAAAATAACTCTGACCAGAGGACTGAAAAAATATCCCTAAGCTAAAGGTCTGGTCTCTCCTGGCTCTGTGGGACTCCTCCTACCTCGCCTTTTGCCAGCGCACTTGTCTGTGTCTAACCCCTACTTTCCACTTAGGGCACCAGTATTAATTCCCCTGCAAAATAAATAACCTAGGATTTTTTTGTCTTTATCCAGCAATATTAAAACAAGAAAAGAAAATGCCCCACAGGAGGTGCATTGAAGAGTAACCTGTCATCAAAACCCAAATGAATGGGTAAAAGCATCAGGGCAGGGACATTAGGAGCTATTACCATGGCGTTCTGCTTTTTTTGCGAGAACTTGAGGTAAAGGATGCCCAGCTTAACGCCAGGCAAGCTGTTCTCCTCACAGGGACCCTAGCACCCCCAACCAGCTTCCCCTTAAATCTGGCACGTCTTTGGCGCGGGTTCGCAGCCCCGTGTGCCCAGGCACGGCACAGCCAAAAGCGCTGCGAAAGGCATGCGCTGCTCTCATCCTTTTGGGATTTAAGCTCCCCGGGACGTCGGGGGCCGATGATGCCAAAGGGATTTGGGAAGGATAGGGGCCGCGCCAGAAGCTCGCGCACCCCTCTCCTCCTCCTCGTCCTGCCCTTCTCCCGGAGCGGCAGCTTACCTGGTGGGTATCTTGCGCGCTGAATGGTGGGGCTGGAGGTGCGGACGGAGGCGGCGGCGGGCGGCGGCGGCGGCGGGGTGGGTGCCGGCTGGGACCTCTCTGCGGAGGCGGGCCCGGGGCCTGGCCTGGGCGGGGGGCGCTCTTCCGACCCGGGCTCTGTCCGCCGGCAGAGAGACAAGGCACAGTCAGGGGCGGCGGTGCCCGGAGGGCAGAGGGGAGCCCCCAGCCTCCCCCCTGGCGCGGCGCCCTGGGAGGACGTGGAGGGACCGTTCCCCGCGATCGCACGGCAACCCCCCGCGGGTGAGAAGGGGGAGTTGGCCGGGGAGCGCATTCCTGCCGGCTCCCGCTCCCTCATCACACAAAAGGCAGAGAGCACCGGGCTGGGACAACCGAACCCCCGGGTTGTTCCCCGAGAGAGGAGCCTGGGGAAGGCAAGAGGAGAACCCCGGGCAGGGTGACTACAACAAGCGGGACAACATCCCCGAGCGTCCACTTCCCCGTGAGAACTTTCTCTTTTTGGGATGCAGAGACCGGGGAAAAGCAGGCTGGGAGTTTCTGTGCAAGGTACCGGCCAGACTTGAGGGGTGTCCTGCCGGCCCGGCTAACCCTGTGCGGTGTTTCTGGGCCCATCATCGCCGGCGCGGGGGAGAGAGCGCAGCCCAGCCGCCTCCCCCCGACCCTCTGGGCGCTGCCAACCGGGCTCCGCGGCACGCGGGGGATGTGCGGCCGCGCCGGCCCCTGCCCACGGGAGCCGCTCCCCGGCGACTCTTTCTCCCGCTCCTTGTCTTTCTTTTGCCTTCCCCGCGCCCCTCGCCTGTGAACCCCCTCCAGCTCCCGGGTTGTTAAGTGCCTGTCGGCTCATCCCTTTCTCTCCCGAGGGTTTTGTTCCCTCACGAGCTCCTGCGAGGCGGTTTCCCGCTCGGCGCGGAGCGCCCTAGGGCTCCTCTCTGCCCCCCCGAGCCGCCGGTTACCTAGAGACACTCGCTGCGCTTTTAACCACGCAGCACCCCTCCGGGCTGCCGCCGCCCGAGCCAGGAGCGCAGGGCCGTAAGGGCTGTAAATTAGGAGGAAATAACTACCCTTGTCAAAGCTCTTTTCTTCCTCCGTGCACTTTACATTCAGCCCCGAGTGACACCCCTCCCCACCCTGTAATACGAGGAGGAAACCGTGAAATACTCCATTGTGATTGTGACTTCTTCAGGCGAGTTTCGAAACCTTCATTTACCCGAGAGGGACTGCGGAGGGGGAAGCTCCATTCAATTAAAAAGTTTCGTGCTGGATTTCCACCGCCGGTTAGCTGGCGATTTTTTTTTTTTTTTGGAGGGGGGGGAGTGGGAGGGATCGCCCCGAGCCGCACGGTCACTCCAGCAAATATCCACGAGATCGCGTGAGATTCACCTCCGAAGAAACCGTCTGGTCTGGTTTAGTCCATTGTTTTTTACCGGGGCTTGACTCCAGCATACAACGGTCTCCACGGAGGAGAGAAAAATAGGGCGAAGAATGTAATCGAGTGAAGCGGCTTGGATAAAAGTTAGCGATTCATTCCCAAACTTTTTTTCCTGGAGAAAAAAAATCCTATCCTAACACACCAATCCCCCTACGTAAAACAGTGTTCTACGTCCTTTCACTAGGAAATATTCTCGCACGGATTCCATCGTATCCAAAAATTGCAAGTTAAGGAACAGCGTTCTTAACTAGCCGTGCTAAGGTGAGCGGCATCTCTGCCCGGGACAGACTATCGCGATACAGTTGCCCCGATAACTGTCCCACTACATAATATCACAACCCAACGCCCGCGCTTTCTCGCCTCTTTCCAAGACTGAAACTTCTTTCGCAGCTATTAAGGCGAGAAGGCAAAGGCGAGAGGCGCCGCGGGGGCAGGGAGCGGGGCAGCGGCGGCGCAACCCAGCGTCCCCGCACGGTACCGCCCGTGCCGGGGCACCGCGGCCCCTCGTTACCACTTCTGACCCCCGAAGGGAAAAGTGCACATTTCCGAGGAGCAGATGCCGGGCAGACGTGCCGTGCAAACATCCCGTCTCATTTCAATACAATATGTCACATTCCAGCAATTACCTCTTGGGCGAGCTCTTTGGGCTGCCGAGGGGAGCTGCTGTCTCCCAAAGTGAGATGAGCTCAACCTGCCTCGCCGTCCCTATTAGACAGCTGAACTTGTGCAAACAGAACAACCTATTTCCCAAGCGCGGCTAAAGGAAGGAGACAAATTGCTGCCATTCATCACCGGCGCTGTAAACTCCCCGCCGCCGCCGGCGGCATCATTTCCATGACAACAACTAGCAGAAATACCTTAGTACCACCGGCTCCGGCTGCCGCTCCGCTCAACCACAGCCCTCCCGTTTGCGAGGGGCAGCAGTGCCCCGCACACGGCAGGAGTTGCCGAGAAGGCAGCGAGGCTCGAAGACGAGCGGCAATTGAGCATCCACGGGGAGGATGGGGGAGGAGGAGGGGAAGGTGAGGGAAAAGTTTCAGCGAGAGCCCGGCACGGCAGCGCGCCGGCTGAGCCGCATCGCTCACCGCCGGCATCTCCCCAGCATCTCTACCCCGGCGGCATAACTTTCACGGAGTGGGGATACGCCGCGCTGTCCCTCTCCCTCAGCCGCTCCCGTTCACTCGCATACGTACTCGGTTGCTGTGGAGGTTCCGTCTTTACATCTAGTTTGTAGGTGCCCGCTTCCTTAAAGGCGTGTGTAGGCGCTGTCCAGCGGCAGGATTCGAGACACAAAATCCCTCAGACTCCGGGTAGCTGCAGGTCCAGAGGGTGAGTTATCCCGAGGCATGGAAAAGGATTGAAAAAGCCTGAGGAGCCAGGAGCCCGTCCCCGGGCGAAGGGAGGGAGTGAGCAGGCGGGCGGGCGAGGGATGCCGAGCGGCCGCCGCCGCCGCGGTGTGCCTTTGTGTGTGTGCGGCGGAAGCCGGGCCGGGACCTGTGCCCGCGTCCCGGTGCGAGTGCCCCGGGGTGCGCGTGTGCCTGCGCCGGAGAGAGGGGACGGAGGCGCCTCTCTGCGCTGCTCTCCCGCTCCCTCTCTCTGAACGTCATTTATGTGAGAGGAGCCCTAGCGGCCTCTCCATAGAGCGGCTGGAATGC
>VXBI01000840.1:165909-206709 GCA_013397375.1 Toxostoma redivivum | reverse complement strand
TAAATAACCTTCCGGCGGCCAGTGCCAGCGGTGGGCTCGGTGTCGCTGCTGGTCTTGGTGCATCTCCCCGCGGGAGCCGGCGGCCTCGCTCCCTTGAGGGCCTCTGGGCTGCATGCAGACAGGCCCCCCTGGGCAGGCAGATCACTCCTCTGTGAGGGTCGTACTGCACTCGGGTAGCAGGTGCTGCTGTCTCTGCCTCCCCCTTTCGCCCAGCGGCGTAACGGGCCCTGAGCGGTGGCAATTCACAGCCTGTTAGCAGTTCAGCGTCATAAAATGTTAAAGGGCTTTGAAGGGACCTTAAAGATCAACCANCCGTTCCCCCCCCCATCCCCTCCCCTTCCCTTCCCGCTCCCCCCCCCCCCCCCCCCCCCCCCCCCCCCCCTCCCATGGGCAGGCACATCTCCCACCAGAATAAGCCACTCAATCCCGCATCCAGCTGTCCTTGAACACGGCCGGCCGTGGATGGGGCATCCGTATCTGCCCTGGGCAGCTTGTTGCAGTTTCTCACAACCTCATAGTAAAGACGTTGTTTCATATATCTAACTCAAAGTTCCCCTTTTTTTCAGTTTGAACACCTTACTCCTTGTAATAAAAATTTCTTCTCTGGCTTCCATGTAGGTCCACTTTAGGTACTGGAAGGTTGCAATGTCTCCAGACAGCTTCTCTCCTCCAGGCTGAACAGCCACAATATTCTTAGCATGTCTTCATAGACACACAAATATATGCCCAAGTGCTGGCTGTGAGTTTGTAATTCAGGAGCCGCTATGCAGTCGGCCTGAGTCCATGTGCAGCTGAGATGGGAGTACATAGCAAAAGCAGTAACTTCAGTGCTGCTATTCTCTCTCTAGTCTGAGATCCCAGGCAGGATTACAGGGAATCTATGTGTATTTTAACTGGTTATTATAAACATAGCCAATGTATTCCTATGTTTATAATAATGATATGCTATACAGTGGGTGTCTCAACAAGGCTTAGCTGCGGCCATCTCCCAAGAGGTAGGTAATGGGTTTTTTTGATCCCTTTAGGTCCAGGAGAGAAGTGAATGTTCTCACAGCCTAGGCAAGTGCTTTAGCTGGTGGTCTGCTGTGTAGAAGTGGCTGTGATGGCTGGTGTCTGTGTGTCAGCAGGCACTGGGCCCCTCGGGGCTAGGAGTGTAGCAAGATAACTCATTTTGCAAGCAGCTGTGCTGGCTGAAGATGCAACTCTCCCCCAGCGATTTGCTGCCTTTCCTCTGCCAGAGTTACCGCCCCCACAGCTCTTGAGTTGATGTTGGATAAGCGAGCAGCTGGATGAACTGTACTAATACTGCCTGAGGCGCCCTGAGGAGGATTCCTTCGATCCCTCTTGCTGACAGAGGTTTGGACTTGGTTGTCTGTGACTGTCTGTGATGGCAGCACTGCATGGCAATAATACCTTTTGCAGTGATACTCAAAAGAAGATGCCTGCCTGTCACTTCAGGCATTGGGACAACTTTCCCGTGAATATGTGGGGTACCTGGGGTTCAGGGTGGGTACACGAATCCTCAGGTCAGCCTGGTTGGTAACATCTCTGGGTCTGTTCACAGCAGGGCTGTATGCCAGATAACCTCTTTGGGTGAGGGTGTAGGCATGGGCTGCGTGTTTGACTCTCTTGTCTGGCTGTCTCACTTGCATCCTAAGTGTGTAGGGCTAGGTTCAAAGACCTGTCTGAAGAATCTAATAGAAAACAGTAAAAAGAAATTCAATTCTAATGCTTAGACTGTTGCTAAGTAGTGTTAAAATTGAATCATTACCTAGTTTTGATTGTAGGCTTTCTGGCTATAGGAGCATCACAACTCATTCAGGAGTTGTCTCTCATACCCCTTGCTGTTAGCACCAAGGTGTGTGTTTCTTCCAGAGAGTCTTTGCAAAGCAGTAACAAAGAAAATGTAAATAGCAGATTTACTTAATAGAACTCTTCTAGTCTTGGGGTTTCAGGAAATCCAGCTATTTTAATGGTTTTCTAGTGTGTTGTTTGTTGGCCATCTTTGTGCTTCGTTTTGTAGGTTAACATCTAAAACTTGATTGGTTTGCTTTAATTACAATATACTTGTAATACTTGTAATACACTTTTCTTGTGCTTTTGTATCAGTGGAGTTCAGAAAAGCAACTTCTCTCACTCAGGGAATTAGCCAGTTTGGTGATTTAGGGCTTCCACCGAGTTCTGTGCATTTGAGGAGTTTTGTATGTGTTTTCTAGCCCTGGTAGAGTAGAACAAACTCATTTCTGTCTGCAGATAAAGTAAAAATTTTACAACTAGTAGTGTGTTGAATAGTGATATTTGTAATTTCTAATTGCTAGTCAGCTTTCTAGGGCACATTTACTTAGTAATTTCTTGGACAAGTGTGAACATTTTAAAATCTCACAATGTTTTGGATGTATGCCCTCCTCTGAGATACATCATCTGCAGAGACTATGTTAGCCTTCTACAATCATCTTTGATGCTAATATCAGCTTCAGTTCTCAAGCAAAATGGTTACTTCAGTAATTGCATTCATTGAGAGAAACTCAGTGGTTCTGCAGTTACTTTATCTGTAAAGAGGAGAATTTTCAGCCTTCACTGAGATGGCTGCACAGGTGAGCTGAAACTAGGAACAACTCAGTTATCTGTGACAAGATTTCTTTTGGCATATTCCACTGTTTGCAATAGGAGAGATTACCTGTGACATGATCAGTGGGACAAATGGTATCATTGCCATTACCTAGTCATCCCCACATTATGAATTCCAAGCCATTGGCAGCTGTCTAGAGGCAAAAAAAAGAAGATGAAAGTATCTAGTTATGAACAAGCTCTCAACCAACCTTTCTGAAAATGGTGGAGTTGAGTCACAGTGCTATCTTTCCAAGAAATGTTGACTTAGGATTCATGTCCTATGAAGTTTCAAAAACTTTGGTGAGAGCTGTTGTACAGTGTACCACTGGTGGGTGAAATGTAATCTTTACATATATTTGACCAAAAATACTTTTAGCAAGCTTCCATTAAAGTCATCTTGAGCTTTGTGTTTGAGGTTCAAGTGTTTTACTGATTGGCGATTTAAGGTTTTTTGATTGCAAAACCATTTAGGTGTGCAGTAAGCTCTCTTCCTGTGGAAAGTCTAGAGTTGAGACACTTGAGAGTGGGCCAAGAAAAGCTAACTTTAACACCATGTCACTTCTTGATGGTGGGTCCCAAGGCCTTGAATTAAGTAGGATGAAAAAAGTGGGAAGTCAGAGGTCATCTTGGTGGGGCTCAGCCCAAAACAAAAAAACAGCAATTCTCTCAGTTCATGTGCACGGACAGGAATTCTACCAGTGTAGTGATTCATTTGAATAGAAGAGAAATTTAACCAGAACAAAGATAGAGCTTAGGGAAAAGCAAAGAAAGATGAATATGACACAAAGTGATCCTTTGTAGAGTAATAAAGCAAAAAGCTCGTCTCCTTTATAGCTGTCTCCTCTGGCTTCGATGCTTCTTAATGCTTAGTGTTGAGAGTAAACAATCCCCTAGGGTGATGCTATCTGTGATCAGGCTAATCAGAACTGTTTCTGTAATTGCAAGTGGTAAACAGTAAAAATATATTTGCAGCAACAATTAGTCATAAGAAAATCAGATATTAATGTGACGATATTGTACTTTCTTTGAATACTTCAAATAAAAGTCTTGTGGTTTTTTGTGTTGGTTTTTTGTTTGTTTGTTTTGTGTGTTTTAATATCTATTATTTCTAAAGGTTTGATCTCTAACTTCAGGTAGACTGGGATACTTGTCAGTGAAGTTACTCCAATCTGTTTTACAGAATTTAATGTGTCAGATACATTTTCTAAATACAAAAAAGAAAGGCATTCTTTTCCTTCTGTGATATATGTCTAGGACCAGATTTGCAAAGTTTTTATTATGAGCAAATTCCTGTTGTTTTTTTTCCAGAAATGTTTCATTTGTTGAAGAAAATTAATTTAGAAAAACATGTTTGGATGGAATATAACAGTGTACATGATTGTATTAAAATCTGGTTTGGTATCTGAATTGCAAACAAGCGTGGCTTGGTACGTTTCTTGAGTATGCTTGTAACAATACTGTATGCAAGGGTTCCATGTTCTAAAAAAGATTTAAGTGGCATTATTTTCCTTCTTCCCTTGTTTTGCATTTAATGAGAAGCAAAAATGGGATAGAGTGGGAAGTCATAAGCATACAAGCACAAGGTAATGTGGTTTGTTAATGTCAGCCTTCAGCTTGTGTCTGGTCACACGTTAAAATGCCTTTCTCGGTTTCTATGCTTTCTGTTCTTCTTTTCACTCTAATCTCTCTTCTGCCTTGTAACTCTAGAGTTTCCAGTCTCTGTTTTGGGTTTCCTTGCTTCCACAGTAGCCCAGTCCTGGACTTTCCTGCTTCACATATCCCTAACTGACTGGGTTTTTTAAATTTATGTAGTAAAATTAAGAAGTGATTTCATGTTAACTTTCTAGGATTTTAATAACTCTTATTTACCTTTTTTTTCCAAGCTAGTCTCCTTGTGGGAGAAGTGCTAATGAAACCTGCTAATGTCTAAAGTAAGTGTGGCCTTTTTCTTTTCTACATTCAGCATTTTTCTAAGCATTTTTTTTTAAATTTGGCTTTCATTATGCACTCTTCTGCTGACTTTGTTGTTCAGAACTGACTTCAGTCATGAATCAAAACTAGTAAGGAGTTCTGCTGTGGGATCTGGCATGTGAGGGCGACAGAGGTACTTATGTATGATGAGATCTGCACATGCCTTTGTGTTAGCATGGCCTTTTCTACAAGGAGTAGATCTTCCCCACTTATTTGGTCTGCAACTTGCTTGCTCTTCCATGGCGAAGCCAAGACTTTGCTCTGGGAAGAAGACTCAAGCCTGAGATGTGATATTATTAAGGCTTTTAGAGCCAAAGAGCAGCAAGTAGTCACAGAGGACTGGTGACTGCTTTCCATTTCCTGTTCCCCCGAGCTGATTTGGAGAAGGACTAATCCCCTCTATGTGAGGAGAGGCAGTGTGGTCTTTCTTTGTGTGAAGGGCACTGCTTGCCGTCATGCTGGCCCTTTTAATTCTGTGTGTCAAAGTGATTTGATATTGTATGCATTCTCAGTAATTTATTTACAGAAATATGCTTGGGTAAGTTTGTTGCTTGCTTGGAATTAATTTGATACTTAAAAGTACATGATGCTCTTAATTAACTGCTCACATTTAGTTGTGGAAGAAGTTCTACAAAAGTAATGGCAGGTAGAAGTAACCAGTGCAGTCATCTGCAGGTTGTTCTAATTTCATTTTAATTACTTCAGTCAGTGGTGAGGGAAAAGCTAGAAAATGGGTGATTGAGGATATAAGTGATTGTTCATGGCTGTGATCATTTGGGCATTGGGCTGATTATTGGTGGCCATGGTTGGGTAGGGGAAGGGTGGATGTACAAGAGAAATTATTTGAAAATTGTTGATAGAACTTGGTAGGAGTGATAAAACAGGAAGAATAGAAGGAAAGAAGTCTTGGTAATACTGGGCAAGATCTCTTAAAGATTTTAAGGATGAAGTAAGTGCATTGGGAGAACCAGAAGAAAATATGGAAAATGTCACACTGAAGTTCTACAACTCCAATAAAGATTTTGGTTGATTAAGAACTTATTTTTTGCAAAATTTTATAATGTAGACAAAACCTGATAGTTAACCACTACTTTGGAATGATGCTTGAAATGCCCTCATAAAATCAGTTTGTGCATTCTGGTATAATAATTGTATAGATGTAAAGATTTGAGCTTTGATGTACACTTTCACTACACTTTCACATAAACAGTAAATGTTTCCTTTTTGAAACTCTCCTAATTGTTTTTTAAAACTGAAGAAAGGAGTTAAATGCTAAGCTAAAGTAAGTTCTTGGCTGAACAGTGTGTGGGGTTCAGTAGATTCATGGATGCATAATTGTACTGATAGGAATGGTGTGTATGTCTTTACAGATGACTTGAGAACAAGAGTCTGAAAGAATGAGTGTGGGGCTAGCTGGTGTAGGGGACGTATGTTGTAATAGGATTGGGAAGGCTGTACTTTCCTGTGCCTTTAGCCAATGGGGAGAGGAGGAGGGCAACAGGTGGTCAGGAGTTTAGGATAAAAGGAGGCTGTGTCCAACAGCTCAAGAGACCCCACAGGGTTATGGCCCAGTGGACTCTCCCATTATTTGGATAAAGTTGATTTCTGTAGGGCTTCTCTCTCCTTTGTGGACAGAGGCCTTTGGCAGTGTGATTTTCCACACAGTACAGATTTATTTATATTTGAGCAGTTTCCTGAATTCAGATTGTGCCTCTCACTTGTATAAGTACTGAACCACTCCTTCCCCCCATGATTTCACTACAACTTTAGAAGCTACAAACCCTTGCGCTTGGGTTGGCCACTGACTTTTAGTAGCCAGTCATATGGTATAGATTTGCAAAGCTGACGCAAAATGGAGCCATTCATCTCCTCCCTATTACAGGCTGCTGAAAGCATATTGCCCTGAAGTTCTGCTCATTGCACAGTAACCCTGCTGAGCACCAAGGCAAGTTCAAGGTTTTGGTTTTGGTCTTGCACTTTACAATGCTTGATGGCATCAGCCCAGGCTGCCTGAGGGAACACCTTCTGCAGTCACGGCCGCTCATGACAGCTGCATTCCTCTGGAACAATGGCATTGTTGGTGAAATGGGGAATGAATGGGAGAGACAAACTGCTTCTGCAGCTAGCCCACAACTGAGGGATTGATTCCTGGAACACATCAGAACAACTATAAACCTCCCTGTCCTCAGAATTAGGCGAAAATTCACTTGCTTCAACGTCGACTTTCTACAATAACCAGGGAAAAAAATCCCTAGGGCATAGACAAGGATGATTTCTGTTTCTTTTTAAAAAGCCCAGATAACAATATATATGAAAGTATAGGGTAAGAATAGGGTAATTTTTTTCCGCTCTCCTGTGCAGTTTTTGGTAGTCTACCTCATAACTCCTGTCCCCACAACTTTCACTTTGCTGGCCAGCACTAAAAGTGTTACTTGGTGTTTTTTTGGGGTGAGGAAAAATCCAAATCAAAGAGGAGACAATAGAAAGTCAAGCAGAAAGGCAACTCAGAAGAATGTTTCTAAAAATTTTAGCTTAATTTTTTCTGCTTCCCTCTTTCCTCTGCACATCTATTCTTAATATACTTGAAATTTACAGATGTGTTATATATCGTTGAAATGCAAGAGTCTAATTTGTTAACTATTTGCAGGAGTGTTGCAACTGCTCTTGGGACAAGAACGTTACTGATCTGTTGCAGCTTGCATAAATTACAGATCAAATATCCAGGAGAAAATACTTGCTACCATTTTTTCCAGAAAAGCATTGGACAATGTTGATTGCCCATCTGACTGTTGTCCTTTTGCTTGATCAGTTTTGAGTCTGAGCCTAAAGGAACACTGAATCAGTTCACAAATAACTAACAAATGGCTCAGTCTACAAAAGCACAAGTCCACCAAATCATGGGTGTCATTAGAGGGTGACTAGAGTCCGAGTGTCTGTGGTGCCAAAGGAAGCTGGTGGGTGTCACGTTCAGAACAAGAGGAGGTGGTTCTTTGCACAGTGTGTCGCTATGCTCTGACATTCCACACCCGATGACATGACAAACACTAGAAGTTTCTCTGGGTCCAAAGAGGCAGCAGTGTGAAAAACCAAGCCAAAACTATAAACACAGCATGCAAACTCAGGAGTAGTCGGGAGTGGTAGGTGTTCCAGGGTTGTGTTCTGATGCTATTGCCTAAGCATCTTTGGTTTTAGTCAATATTGCACAGAATGCTTGGGGGTTCACTGATCTGGCACAATGCATTTGTCTGTATTTTTATGCTTAAAATAAGTCTTTTAAACTTGAGTGAGGGGAATGGCAAAGCTTACAGAATGATCAAACCTAAAGCTGGCTGTAAAGCAGTGCAGAAAATCTTGCAGCTCTTGCATGACTGAGAGAATGGCAGAGGAAATTCAGAACTGATAAATGTAAAATAGTGCATGTGCACTAATTATATGCACGTAGTGATGTGCTCTGTTTTACCCATAATCACTCAGAAATTCTTCTGGACTCACTGTGAATAATTATGTGAAAATGCCAGCTGAACACTCCATAGGGGTCAGAAAGACAAATAGAACCATGTTAGGAAGATGTAGAAAGAGCAAAAAGTTAAAAAGAGTGGAAAAAAAGGAGAAAATTCCATCAAATTGGTATATGAATCCATGGAGATCTTCAACACTGCATGCATTTTGAGCCACTTTATCAAAAGGAAGGTAGAGTAGAATTTTAAAAAAATCCCAACCTCAGCTAAGAAACAAGAATAATTGGAATAGTTTTCATATAAAGACAGAAGAGTTTTTCCCCTTAAATAATAGATTTCAGGGGAGAGGAGTTGATAGCTCTTTAGAGAGAGATAAATATTGGACGGAGGACACATAAAATAATTTATTTATTTGTAATAAACCACAAATTAAATTTAAGTCTTCAGGATGAAAGCTTAAAAACAAGCAAGAGGAGGTACTTCTAAAGGAAAAAAATAGTCCCACAAGCAAAGCTGGTGATGTTACTTCTGGTTCAGAAAGACCTGAAACTGGCTCTGGCTGAAGGGGAATGGTGCTATGCTTTCCCCAAAGTAACCAGTGTTGGCCACTGTCAGGGGTGGCAGAATTGGTGAAATTGCTGCCTGTTGTGGGGAACTCAGCCCTGACATCACAAGTTGCTGTGATGCTCCCCAGTGTGACCTGTAGTGGAGGAAGCATCTTGTGCACAGGATGTGGTGTGTGCCTGTAACAGCTGAGAAAAGGAATGCTTTGTTTCTGAATATAAAGAAATGTAAATTATTCAAATTCAATGTAAAATCATACAGAAGACCATGGCCTGGTTTGTTACCTGCCACACCTTGGTTTGATGGGCAATTATAACAGAAAAATGTTTATAAGCTTTCTGTAGGCTGTGGAAGATGATTGGTGGGATGGTCCAAAGCAACATAGCCTTAAGTACATCTTAATGTCAGTGTACCCATTTTCATCCCTAAGCCTTTAAAAGGTAAGACAGGAATGAAAAAGTTGTTTTTACTGACCTTCTGGGTATGTTAATGTCATGGACTCAGGGGAGAACCTAGCAACAAAGACAGTCTTGTGAATACATGTCTGTACAGTGTGTCAAATGCATTTGCTGGACCACAGGCTAATAATAAAAAGAGAAAATGAAACTTTTAAAGTTATTGTTTATTGTCTGCAAGATTTAATCACTCACACTGGAAGTAATTTCATCCTTACCAATGTGGTTTTTTTCTCTTTTATTTAAGAACATCATTATGGAGCAAGTGAGATAATACTGAAATACGTTTTCTAGCACCTACCTGCTCAGCACCTGTTAGAAAATATCAAGAAGTTGTCCCCATGGAAAGTGTCTCCTGAATCAGACTGAAGACAATGAGAGAGTCTGTGGTTAAAACTTCTGCCTACAACCAAGTTCTGAGAATTGGTGTTGCGACTCCCATCTTCAAAAAAAGCACAATTAGATAACGAGTAGAATAGTCCATATACAAGGAACAAAGATGCTCCATGCAATTATACCACTTTTTCCAATTAATAGACAATGCTAAGTGGTTTTTAACTCTTAAAATAATAATAAAAATATTTGGTATATGTATGCTGGTTTGAATGATTATTTCTTCAAGTTACTGAATTTATTTTTTCTTTAAACATAATGTCATACTTATGTCCTATATCTAGGTCTTTACTGAGGCCTTCACATGTCCATTTCTGTCAGACAATTGATTTTCAACTTTTTGGTTGGAAGACCCAGAAAAATGTGCAGTGGTAGAAGGAAGAGCAAATTTAAACCTGTGAGAGTTCTCTTGGTGATTTTGTGGTACTTGAGTCTGCCAATGCTTTGAGGGTCTCTGGAATTTGAAACAACTTATTTAGATTCTTAATGCTTATAAATAAATAAATGAAACTTCCAAACCCCTTCTCTGCATGGACACTAACAATTTATCCCAAGTACATAGCTGACTTTGCCAGTAGCTTGCTTGGCATATTTATTCATACATTAACTAGAGATTTTCTTTCAAGTTACTTGCTGGCATATATGTGACTGGTGATGAAAGATGGCCATGTGTGAGTCTTCACCCCACAGCCGCACCTCTTCTCTCTTGTGATTGTCTCTGGTGGGCAATATGATTTGTCCTAAGACAAGATACCAGGAGGAACTCTCTGGATGTTCTCATAAGGAATGCATTCACTTTTTGTGAGTAGAACTGCTAAGATACAGTCACATGTGGAAGTAAAATCATAAAGTAGCTCCATAGGTGCTTTGTGATTGTGTTTTCTACAAAGCCAAAGACTGTAAACTTGTGAATTTCTAGCTCAACCTGCTTATATTTTAACCCTTCAGATCTGCTTATATTCTATACTTCATTGTCAATATTTAGATACTGTATAAGCAGTAAATCTAATCGCAATCATCCACATAATCAGTGGCGTATTTCTAATGCCTGACTGAGATTGTTCTCTTTTACTACTTTGTTACAATATATTCAATTAAATTTAATTGTTCTGGACCAATAGAATCTGTTTAAGTTTTCCTTTCTGCAATACTAAGAAAGTTATGAGCTAGTGAGAAAGTTGCTGTTCTGTTCAAATATTACACCGTGAAATTTTATTGTTAAAACAAATGACCTATTACTGTATGCTATTTTTCCATTTCCGTTTCCATTTCCCTTTCCCTTTCTCCTTTTAAGAATTTAGTCAATTACTAGAGGCCTTTGCTGGTTTGGTCAGTAGATCAGACATACTGGTCTTTGGTTTCTAAGATTCTTCTTCAAGTCATTAAAAATCTTTCATGTTCAGTGTCTGTCATTTCCAAGGCTGAAACGACTGAAGTAAAAAGTTACGTGACAGACATGATAGTTTGTGATTTGGGAAAAAGTACCTTTACAGCTTTGGTTTTGTCCTAACCTGCCAAAATACAGGATTCAGCTAACTCCAGGTTTTGGCCTAGTGTTCAAACTCCACTGGCCTTATAAAGAGCTTCATTCATCCCTGATAGCAGTGATTTCCGACAATGTAACTGCATTACATTGTAATTAAAATAGTGTAAAATCTCCACAACATAAATGAACCAACAAGTCCAAAAGGTAGGGAGGTAATGAGAAAAGACCCAGATTCCTTTTCCCAGAGTTCATTCTGTTAGTCAGCCTGTTGAAGAAGGGGAATGCTTACCAACCTCACAGCATTTCAAACTTCTCTGTAAAATGTTTTTTTAGTAAAAGTTGTCTTTGCTTGTCCATGTTATGCAACTCTTCCACTGCTTTTTTTTTCTTTTTAATCTGAATCACAAAGGACTGTGAAGTTGCTGTGTCCCTTCTACAGGAGCAGAGGATCAAAGCTGTGATGTAGGCACTTGGATATAGGCACTTAGCATCCATGTTTCTAACGCTTTCTTTCTCTTTGGTCTGCTTGCTCCTTTGCTTTTTCCCTCCATTCTGAATGGGAGCCAAGAGAACAGGAAGGTAGAGGAGGAGTGTGTTCAGCAGAATTGTTTTCTCCTGATAATCTCCTAAACAGGATCTCTGGAAAAGGGCCTTTTGCTTCAGGACTCTCACACATTATTAGTGTGATGTTCTGACTGCATTTGGAGGGTGCCCATCTGGCTTTGTGGTTTCTGCACAGTATGGTAACAACTTGCCCAATGTGGTAGGCTCACCATGTGTGAAACTAATCTGGGCCAAATTGAGAAACTTTGCCAGCTAGGTGGAGCTCCCCCACTAAGTTTCTTCCTGTCTTGGTTTGTACAACCTTAATCACTATTGCTGAATGTGTGAGTTCATTTAAAAGATGGCCAGTTTACACAGATTAAAATCAAAATGTGAAAAAGACTCTCTCCTCTTTGCCACAGGTGTAGGTGAGCACACAGTAATCCAGAAATGTATGGATCTGCATTGTTGTTGAGTGTCTATCTCTCTCTGGTGTTTTCGTTCAGTGCAGTCCTGGAAGTGCTGGTGACACTTTGAGTAGTTTTCTTTGTGGATAATAGAATTTTAAAAATACTTTTCAGTTACTAAAACATAGTCTGTAGGTTGCTGTAAGATAAATTTACCACTTAACTGTAACAAACACCTGCTCATGGCGAAACTTACTCTTCTCCCTGCAACCAAAATGGGATTCTCTAAGCTAGGCATCTTTTGTTTCCATACTTGCTAGGTCTTTAGAGAGCCAAATCAGGGGATTTCTGTCTATGTGCAATGAGGATGAGACTTCCTACTGCAGCCTGAGATCTGAGGATCAGATTAAATTCACCACACATTTCTATTCTGTCTCCACAGTAAAAAAATGCAGAACATTTTAGGCATTGATCTACATTGAACCACATAATTTTTTATAGGCCTTTAGTCATGATGAAGACACTTAGTCTTCAATAATTTTTGGTAAATACATGAAGTGAAGTTCAGTATGTGGTTTTGCTGATAGTTCAGGAAGAAATACAGAATCGAGACTGCTGTCTTACAGCAAATTTTTATTTTGGAAAAAGATAACTGCATTGTTGGGGATGTGAGAAGAGCATAGTGTATATCCTCATCAGTGTTCAAAATAACAGATCTGATTTTGTTAAAACCACGTGTGGGGTCAGTTACTGCTGCTCAGCTGCTGAGCAGTAATTGTTATATTCTAGTAATATGTTTGTTGTTTGCTGTGATATCCATATGGTGGAGTAAAAAGTTATGGTTCTGGATTTGAAATATAATAAAATAGAGCTAGTAAGAAGCTAATTTCTTTTTCCACAGGGCTACTTCACAGTACGTTTGAAGTTTTAAAGACCATATTGAAGTATAATTAAATAAAGCTTTTTGAGGAAAAAATGAAATAGTGAACAAATAACTCTCTGGGCCAATAATCAAAGACATTTGTTTGAAACCAAATTTCTCCAACAGAAATTGATGTATATATGTTTGAATTGTAATTTGACAGTGGACTGTAGCCTTGTGTGTGATACATATGAAATATATTGAACCACTAGCACTCATTGTTTCAATTCACCAAATAACCAATTCAAAGGAAAAAAACAATATCATGTTGTAGCATTAAAATTGGCAAGTTCTTTTTTCTTTTTCCTGAGGATATGCATACATTCGTGTAATGTTGAAATTTCTTTAATTCCACCTGCTTTGTGTGGGAAAAGTTTAGAGTTTGAAGAATCCCTTTAGTTCACATGAAGGCAGTCTCTGAGATACCTGCTGACTGATTTCTGAAAAAGAGTACTCAGGGGAGCAGCAGCCTTCTATTAGTTAATGTCTCATGTTTTAGTCAATAATGGTGGCACATTAACACATTTTGTCACAAATTGGGTATAACATGGAAGATATAACACCAGGAGAAGGTGTAGCTTTGGAGCAAACTTCAGCAAGTAATTTTTACATTCCTGATTTGGAGTTGCAACTACATTTATGAAGTCGTGGAGAGAAGGATATTTCAATGCAATGCTAATTTAATTTTATAGAAACAGAATTGTTGTATCATGAAACCAAGACTTATTTTTATATTTGTCATTCGGTAACATTGGAAAAATTGCTGACCCTAAAGCATATGCAGTTGTTGAAACTTAGCAGCCTGTAGATTTATTTACAATTGCAATTGCAATTACTTTTTAACTGAAGATTTTTTAACACATTGTGTAGAATGATCTCATATATTCTGTGCATTATGCATTATATGCCTTCTCATCACCATGTAGACCAAAGCTGTGCAATAATGACTTTTTCTTGTCTCACATTTAAATTTTGAAGGAAGATGAGGATTTGGGGCCTTGATTTCAAGGAACAGATTCAATCTTCTCTGCAATCTAAGTGCAGCCTTTCATCTGATCATTTTGAGCTAAGGACTGACCTGGTGTTCATTGAGTACCATTTGCTGTTGGTTCAAGGCAAAAATGCAAAGCATTATCTGCATCAATGACTAAGGATTTATGTCAGCACCGTAAGTTTTGATTAGAACAGTTCATTCAATATCAGGATTATTACTAAAATAAAAAAATATTTGACTTCTTAAGTAGAGGTGTGCAAAAAGATCTTCATGCTCTGGACAAAATCACCAGAATATGTCAGTGCAAGTGTTCTACTTTCCATGGAATCATGGAGTCACTGAACTATAGAACAATATGAGTTGGAAGGGACTTTTAAAGTTCTAGTCCAACCCCCTCTCAGATCAGGTTGTTTAAAGCCCTGTCCCGCCTGACTTTGAACACTTCCAGGGATGAGGCATCCACAGCTTCTCTGGGCAGCCTGTCCCAGTGCCTCACCACCCTAATCATCAAAATATTTCTTCCTTACTTCCAGTAGAAGTTTATCTTGTTTTAATCACTTGCTTTGTTACTACAGGAGTTGATAAAAAGTATCTCTTGTAACTGAAAGTATTAGGCCTTGCAGTGTAGTCTTTCACTGTACTCTAAAACACTCCCAAAAGCTCTCAGTAAAATTGGCCATCAATAGTAATAAGTGCCATGATATTATGTGCCTAGGGGGAGAGTGGTTAGTTTAAAAACACAATGGCAAAGATATAAAATCCATGTATCAGAGCACCTTATTAAAAAAGGTTTCATTTAATGAACTTCTCCACTTCTGGAACTGACACTTCATTCTTAGTGATTTTCTATTTTTCTAGACATACAGCAGAGAATTTAAATGACATGATATAAGGTCTTAACATTTCAAACTAAACAACAGGCCTGTACATTTGATTGGAGAAGTTTGACTAAATATTTTTTGAAAACCTTGAAAATGGTAAAGGCATCACTGAGGTAACTCAATGATTTCTTGCCTGTTGGCATATGACATCACTTTCCTCCTGGGTTGCCATAATCAAATTGCACAATAATGGAATAGTCAAGCTTTCACTTGACCATTTCAGACCATTACCTGAGGACATGAGGATGTGTGTCAGTCCTTCTAAGAAGATGGAGCCACTGTTGGAATCAGAAGCCAGATTTCCATCAGTGATGCAAACAGTGATTTATATGTATTTGTATATTTATGGCAGGGGATATTACCTATCTTTGAGAAAGTACGTAGATATGAGGTTATCAGTCACTCTCTTCAGACCTTAAAGGTTCACCATGGAGGGGAAGCCTTGAAGGCTGAACAGGGCTAAATGCTGGATCCCACCAGGCATTGTTTTCTTCTGAGTGACAGTCACTTTGCAAAGTGTTGGCAGCTGCTGACTTTACGAATAGCTGGACTGGCTGCGGATGTTAAAATACCATCTCTTCATTCATGACCCATCTTCCTGCTGAGGAGTATCACCCTGGTAAATCTTGTAATGGAAATAAGCGTGCTTATGTTATCCACTATAGGCCCATCTAGAAGATTTGTTTAAAACAGTTGAAAACCTGAAGACTGGATTGATATGAGTAACATAGGGCTCTGAAGGTCTCTTTTGATAGCAAGGCTCTGCAAATGGTAACCTGCACCTGATGGGCTATGAGGAACAACCAGGAGTGGTAGCAACTTCATTCTGCACAGCTAGATCTGAAAGAGGATGCAGAAGAGCTCGTTCTTATCCAGAGTGCTACAGCTTCAATTTATGTCAGTATGGGAGAATGAATACAACTTCCTCTTCTCCAAATACAGTTTTTACTAGTACAATGTTGTGTTTTAGCTATAAGCTGTGCCAGTATAATGCCAGATTCGTATCTCTGTGCCTCCTAACAGTTTTGCTTAAGACATCACACCCTTTACTGAAATCTTCAGGTGTCTACAAAAACAAAAAAACAGTTATATAGTTGAGTATTTCTGCGGCTTCTCAGTAATGTTGCTCTGGACAGATAGATAATTTAAAATGTTAAGTCAGAGGGATTTTTTAGTAGTGGAGACTGCTCATAATAAATATATTAGAATAAATAGGACAGGTATTTGTTTTTACTTGTTGAGTACAAGTATTTAAAAGGTGTCTTAATCCTTGGTTGACTGTGTATTGGTTTTGTTTTGCAATTTGTAGAGAGACTCAGAGAAGGAAGTGAGAAGTATTTTACAACTTGAATTAGTTGTAACTTTCAACAGACTTGTTGCAACATCTGTGGCAGGAGCCTGTGGGGAGCATGAATATTCTGAAAAGGAAAGCTTCATACCTACTTAAAGACAATTGTATAATTACTCGTTTAGCATCAGCAAATGCAGTGGCCTTGGCACTTCAAGGCTTTTGACTAGGAGAATGGTGTACTTCAGAATGACTGTAGTTTACAGACTATTTTTCTTACTTCTTCATACTGTTGGATTCAGTAATACTTACATATTTTTTTCTTTTCAAAATACATTGCAAAACCATCATGAGATATACATATATATATATTACATAACACATGTTGAAAAAATTATACCTTGTTGGGGATACAAGGGGATTGAAGAATAATTTTAATATAAGAGAATATTTAATATATTCTATTTTGAATCACAACATCTTGTTTCAAAAGCAAGTGTATTAGTACAATGAAAACCTGATGTCTTTTTGTCACATACTTAAATTAACTCCGCAACCATAAATGAAAGGCTATTAAGGTAGCAAAGAAAACAAAGAAGAAACTGCACTTTAGTATTTATCAGGTAAGGAAAAAGGACAAGTACTATGATGATGAGATTAGTATGGCTTAATGTGGATAGGGTTTATAGTATCATGCACTGTGCAAGTTGAAGGGGATTCTGAAGCAATGAGCAAGTATAGTTTTGATTTGTGATGATGGGTCTGAAAGTGAAGAAAAATACACACATGGCATAGTTTCTCTGATATTGACCATGATCTGCTTGTTTGCATCTAGAAATTGTCCTGCACTTTTGGTTACAGCTATCGTATCATCCAGATTAAAAAAATTATGTACATGTTTATCCCCAGTTTTTACAACACATATGTTAACTGCTTCTGCTTCTCTGCTCTCTACTGTTATCTAGACTGATGAACACTTCTAATGTGACTAATATCTCCAAAACAGTAATGATAGGACTCCCTGTGCTGTGCTAGGGAAATAGGCTGTTTCAAGCATGTTCAGGACCTCCAATGGAGCAGTTTTCAACAGTGACATTCTTTGAAATTATTGACAATACACAGAATATAGGGCAAGTACTTTGCATTGCTCTTCTTGATGACAGTTTTTCTGCCTGTATCTGCAAAGAAATGTCCTGGCGAGTACAGGAAAAGGCAGAAAGGTGAATATAGTAGTGCCAAACACAAGAAAAAGATAGGAAACTCTAACTATTAGGAAAATCTAAAACTATTTGTTGTTTCAAACCCCATTCAATGGTTTATCTTCTCAATACATGATCTGCCCCTAGTTTTCTTAGTTTGTTAATTTTCTAATGTGTCCCTGATAATATTTTAAGAGTATTATGGCAAAATTTCTAATGAGTGATGAAGTGTAGTAGACAGCAAGTCTAATCTTGGGTATGATGGTAATTCTCAGAGAAGTAGCAAAACAAATTCTAATACTAACTTGAGAAGTGGCTTTGCTTTGTTCTACTTCTAAATGGGACATACTTGGAGGTATGGTCAAGGTCAGATTTAAGTGTTGTATTGACCAAGAAGACATTAGAAGGTAGTATGTTCTCCATCTGTGCCTGCAGGAGGGAGTGTTAGAAAGTTAGTTCTTTCAGAGATGTTAATGACATGTATCATGGAATTTGTAAAACCATGAGACAGGCATCAAACTTACATCTAAATTTGATGGTAGCTGTTGCATGAAAAATATAACCTATAGTATCTCCATCTCAAAAAATACCCAAAATGAACATCAAAGATCCTATATATCCTGTCAGACAACTCACATGGCATTTGTAATTCCATAATCATGTTTTTTTCTTTTGATGGCTGAATCAACTACATAAAGAGTCCCCCTATTGTTTGCAGTACAGAAATGGGTAGAAAATACAGCAGCATGTGATAGGAAGAAATACAATTTCATGGAAGTAGTTTTTGAACCTGTACATACGTGAAGACTGGGTTGAGAGCATAGATCAGAGTAATACCAACTGTGAGATGTACCCTCAAGCCTCAGCACCATCTGCTGAGTGACACTGCATTTCTGTGACCTACCTGTGTCACTGTTACTGGCTTATCCAAATTTGTGGAAACACTTCTTTTATCTTAAAACCAGAAAGAATGTGCCTTGGAAAGGCATGTTTTCTCTTTTGGTACTTGGAAGGAATAGCCATGATTAAGACCAGTTTCTTAGGTAATGATTTAGGCATTGCGGAAACCACAGTGTGGTTTCAAACACAGAATATCCTGGTCATTCCTTACATAAGGGAGCAGACTGGTAAGAGAGGGCAGGACAGACATCTGTAGCAACATTGTTTGGTGTGAACTCCTCTTGGTTAAGGGACAGTCACATAGTCCAGCATGCTGCATAGTCAGCAGCAGGGAACACCACCACTTTAATTTCAGGTGCCCTCTTGTAAATGACAGGAGACTTGTAGGTGTCAAAAATCCATCATTCTCTTTCTTAACCACAGAAATCTTACGCAAGATGAAATCAGGCAATCAAGTGGCAATAAAACCAAGTAGGGAAAATGTTGGGCAATACCTGTTGACATCACTATCTCTAGGCAGCCTGTATGTGACTGCCTTCAACTGAAATATGTAAACTTTACTGAGCTGTGGTGTGCTGCCAAGGTTAAGGTTACTCATACTGGAACCCAAGGAAAAGATCTCTTGAAGGAAGCCCACTTTGGTGAATTTTGATACTCAAAAGAGCTGAAAAGGCAGAGTTTTTCTCTAGGCGGGGATGCCCACATCAGCAGAGTGGCCATCAATTTGACCATTGATGTGGTTCTGGAACCTGCTGCTCCTCAGAAGAGCCAAAGCCTTGATGGAGAAGGGGAATCCTGGTAAGGGTGGGCACAAAAAATCTGGAGAGGTGTAGCAGGCAGAAGGGGTCTGAGAAAACTGCCAGGAGTAGGAGGACAGGGGGAAATGTGGTTTAGGTTGGTAGTTGCCAAGGTTTCTGATGGATGGATGCTTGTTAGTCTCATTCTTTCTCTGGTACCACCACTGAGCTGTCTCATCAAGCCTTTAAAAGAGACACTGTTTAAAACTGTGTTTTCGTAGACTTTTGCTAGCCAGCCTTAGAGCATTTAGCCTGGCCTGCTGCACCATACTTTGGGAATGCCTTCTTAACGGAAATTCTAGTCTACTTATTGTAATAAAGTTCTTAATTCATTGTCAGAAGACTGAAACTCTTTTGGGGATTCTGCACTATTGTCATTTGACATGGTGGCTGTCGGGGACTGTGGATGGTTTAGAGGCTTATGGGGGGTATTGGCCTATCACAGATTCCCTGGAAGCTACTGTGTGCCATGGGGGGCCTTGGAGTCTATTCTGTCTTGCAGAAGGAGCATGATCTACCACCCCCAAGGAACAATAACTTTCAGACAAAGAACATTTTTTCCAGATCTCTTGCAAACATGAAACTGAGTGTAGAACCCTTTCTGATCTGAGAGGTAGCTGAAGAATTTTGTGCATCTGCTCAACCATGAAGCCAGGATGAATATTGGACAGAAGCTTCTTTAGAGGGTGATGTTTTGGGACTAAGTGCAGATGGTTCTTGTTGCTCTAAAATCAGAAAAAGAGCTTCTGAACCCTCAACAGAAGGTTTTCTATCCTTATTACTGGAAACAGATCCACTGAATTATGGAGTAAATGCCAAAACACCTAGGAAAGCAAATTTGAATGCTCTGAAGCCATTGGAAGAAGTCTGATTCCTGAGTAAATAAGCTGCTTTTGATGGAATTCCAGGATAACTAGTGTATCACTGAGATAAATTGTGGATTTCAACCAGATGTGGAATGTGTGGGACAAAGACACAGATACTTCTGCTCAAGCAGTATCTTCTTAGGGCGTGAGAGAGAATGAACAGGCACACCTGCTTACCACTACCAAAAAGATGAGATCCTCTACCTTTCTCTCCCTTTATTTTTCCACCATATACTTAGTGCTTTCTCTGACACTTGTATTTCTCCAGGAGCTTATTTAATTCACTGAAATGGAAGACCCATTTGTGTCATCAATGTTGTGGACAGTCTTCTGAAATTTCAGCCGTAAAATGTGACAGTGGACTATGGTGGCTTTCAGAAGGGGAGGAGAAAGACAGGAGCTGGGGCACAGAAAGTAGGGAGGAAAAGAAGAAAAGGGCAGACAGACTTCATACTTTCAGCTGCAAGGACATATTTATTGGCTGTATCTACCGTTGAACTTATGCTGTGGCTTTATGCCACTTAAAACAATTTTTCCAATTAAAATTAAAGTTTTCCTTACCAATTTTTGCAAAAGCCATTTTTCCTTTTTTTTTTCACTTGCAGGAGGAATTGATAGATAAACTGCATTTTTAGCTCCTCACATGCCTGAATTTTTCTGAACTTGCTGAATTCCATGACCTAGATGTTGGTCTTCTCTTGTTTCATGAGGTATGTTCCATGTCTTCTGTAGATTTTTTTTCTCATGAATCACTTAACTTCTAATAAAATCTCCAGCTAAGGGAAAAATATGTAAGTAGAAGTCAAACAGCAACAAAATACTGAATGTTAAGCATATGGAACTCTGATTTAAAATGTGGAGTAAGCTTCACTGCTTTACCCAGTGCTTTTTTCCTGTGGACATTCGGATTAGAGCAAGAAGAGATGGGCCATAAATACAATGGTCTGTAGAAGCAATGACTAATAGGGAAAGAGAGGTCAAATATCAACCAACAATTTTAGCTTGAGACTCATGAGAATTGTACACTAACAGCTAAATATAGGATCATTCTCCTAAATTCAGACAAAATAATTAAGGACAGAGAGAATTTTATGTGGCCCACTAGGAAGAGCAAAGTCAAGCAATATATTTTTGTAAGTCTGAATTCTTGTTTTCAGTGAATAAACTGACTTGAATGACTGACAACTTCAACATTGGTTGACCAGAACAAACCTGTCCCTTTCACTGATGAATGTAGAATTTTCTTTACCAGTGAAGATATTTCTCTCTGTAAGAGAAACTTGGGAAGACTAGATTTTACATTTGGGAGTATTAGACTACCTAGATAGTTTGTTCTTTTAAAAATTGTGTTAGTGAATAAAAATAAAAAGCAGAAACAATTAGACCTCTTTTTAGCAGTATGAGTAGTATCCTTTTCAGTGGTATGGGCATTAGTGTTTCAAGGATCCTACATTTAGACTTTAGAATATCTGTCAGGGAGTGGCTCTGTCCATCATGACATAAAGTAAAAAAAGAGATGTTTAAAAAGAAGAGTTCAGAATAACATATCTTTGTGCCAGCTCGGACCTTTGGGCATGCACCTTTTCTTGTCCCTAGGTTGTGTTTTGCATACAACTGCGATGCAGGTATTTCAGAGTTCCTTTTCCTCCCACACACCAACTCAAAACTGTGCTTGGTTTTTGGATGGGACTAGACTCTGGAGTTTTTGTCTTTATATTGTTACTAATAATTATCAGTGGACACTGCAGCAGCTGTCAGCAAGAAGGGTTGAGGGGCAGGCAGTCCCACTGGCAGGGAAGGAGCTAGAACACTTGGACTTGGGGGCAATGAATGTGGCCCTGCACTCCAAGACCCTCATATCAGGAACAGGGGAACAAAGATGGGATCACACAGAACACTAACTGAAGATGAAGAATGGGAAAAGTGGGTATAAGGTGCACATGGAAAATGAGGAGCATGAGAAAAATGGGGAATGGGAATGTGATGTGTTACAGCAGTTCTGCGGCTTTAGTCTGTCGGTTTGGTGTGACAGAGAATGAATGAGATCCACATTTCTGCCGTTCCTTACACTTTCTTGTCATATTGGCTGCTTTGCTGGCATATATCAGAGAATTCATTTAAAATTTTAATTTATATCTGAAATCTGCTCTAGAGGAATTTGTAGGTCCTTTGCCATGGATGTTTTTATCCTTTGTCTTTGTAAAAGCAAGGATGAACCCACAAACTTTCATATTTCTTTACTTATTTAGTATTGAGATGTTTATTACATCTCTCTTGCCTGAGGAAAATCCCATTTGTCTCGAGCACACAGTAGTTTCTTCTGTTTCCTTTGAAAAGCTGTTCTTCTCAGTAGGCTGTGCCTCAAAGATACTTGCTTGAAAAGGCAGGCTCAACAAAAGCCAGTTTGCTCGATCCTATCTGCTTTAGGCAATCACACAGCAAGAACTTCTCCTAATACAAACAAACAGTGCATTCTGAAACCTGAGTATCTTTGAAAAGGTGTTGATGGAGAAGTGTAAATGAAAAGAAATCAAGTTGACAATATTTTAACCTATTTTTTAAAGCTTACCTTAAACTTAAACTTGGAGTAAGTAGAAGGGTTGGAGGGAGGGGTGGGTGGAAGGAAAAGGATANCCTTCCTTCCTTCCTTCCTTCTCTCTCCCTTTCTAGTTTGTTTACTCTGTCTATGTGCCAGCACAGTGTGGGTATTCCATTTCACTGTTTTCATAAGAGTTTTATACAGACATGCACTGAGTTCTTTTAATTTCTATGGTTATGGAATATGTTAGTGGGGGATGTGAAACCTGTTAAAAAAGTAGAGGTTCCATACTACAAAGCCACAGAACATATCCCATGAGATTTAAGGACAGATGTGGGATTTGCCCTGTTTCAAACCACCTTGAGATTGGTTAGATTTCACCGTGGTGTAATTACTTTGAAGAGATGGTTGCCACAGACTGTATGTTTATGGACTGCTCTGAGAGTGACCCTAAGGCATGGTAAACTAATTTTGGCTGCTACTAGGAGCAAGTTTACAACTTTTAGCTGCAGCAGCATCTTGCCCATTCTTGTCATGTATGCTGGTTAATACATGACAGGGGAACAGTGTATTGGTTCGCTAGATATCTGATCAATCACAGGAAATAGCTGGCACAGTTTTGCTAATCTTTAATCTGAGATTGGCTGCATGGGAGAATTTTCTTGCTTCTTCTCTCCATGGTTATAATCTGACCTTGAGTTTTTTACTCTAGATAATATCTGATAAGAGATTAAGGATGTGATAAGTAGCTGTTTTATATGAAATTTAAGAGGCCATTAAGATTCCACTGAATTGTAAAATTGTCAAGCTAAAAACAGCTCTCCTGGCGTTCTGCACAGATGCAATAGCAAATCACTGAGTCACAGGAAATGATTCAGTCAACATTTCTAAACTTTCAATGTGTGTTTTATGGAAGAAACTTGATGTAAATGTTTAGACAGTTATGGTTTTGGAGATAAATATTGCAGTTTTATGTAGTTTGGGGTTTGACGTACCAGAATTGTGGTGCACAGTTGTCAATTTACTGAACATCTAAAGCTGTTCGATCATTGTATTCGATTCCAGTGTGGGATGTATTTTCTTTGGCTAATGAAACATAGTGTTATATTTGGGCAAAACAGATTACACATCAGAATATCAAAGAAAAATTATCTTTTAATGACCAGGGGTTCCCTCTGCACTGCTGGAAGAGAACTTGCATGGGCCTCCACACTGTTTTCCTAAATTGCTTGTCTCCTCATCCTGTAAATAGAGTGCTTCAGTGATACGACCTCTCATGGCAGGTTATCCTCTGCCCTAAATGATCTCACTGGGTTAAACTGCTTTAGAAGTTTAAGTTAAAATATTTAATTGATTCTCATTTTAATTTCATTAATTATAACAGAGTGCTGACAATGCAAAATTCACCTTTTCTTATGTTAGTTGCTTGTAGTTTAGTGTTTCTTGTGTTTTTCCAATAATTTTTCCAGTAAGATTTAAAAAATGTTTTACTTGATAAGTGGACCTGCAGTATACTGTGCTTCAAGGACATTAAATCAGTGTTATGATTCCTGTACAAAACTCTTATCCTTAGGTATACTTCTGTGAAGAAGGCTTGCTACCAGCAGCATGATAGACAAATCCTGCCTTCAACCATATAATTTCCATGTACCTGACTTGTCTGTACAGGAAAATAATCCCAGGAGACAGCTTCTGCAGGTGAGCAAGTATGTTCCCATACTCTGCTGGTGTGTGGGAATGAGTATTTGAAGCTGAGACAGTGGAAGAGCAGGATGTTGAATGTTTCTGGCTGTAACAGGTGAGGACAGATGTGTCAAGACTGGTGATGTCTTTATGGTTCTAGATTTCCCCCTAAAGGTGGGCTACACTGGAAAGACGGAAAAAGAGACCCATCTGAATGACCAGGATGAATCAGCCACCCTATGCACCATAGGGCACCAGAGGGTGACCAAAGAGTTTGGTTCTGTCTGGGCCATGCTATAAAGGGTGTGGGTGCCCAGGTGCTGTCAGGGGTGCTTCAGGGATCTCTGTGATAAGCTGCCAAGGCTGCTCTTTGCTAGCCACAGCTCATTCCAGAAGAATCCCATGGCCCCACCACAGGCCTTGGCTGAGCCCTTGGCAGCCAAGGTGGAGGTACTTCAGAAATAATGTGTGTAAGAAAGGGCAAAATGCTGCCTGGCAGGCAAGGGTGAGGAAAAATATGAGAGAAACAGCCCTGAGAGCCCTGAGGCAAGAGCAGCTTCAGGTGTCCCAGCAGAGACTCCCCTTCAGTTCTTAGAGAAAACCATGGTGCTGGAGGTTGACCTCCTGCAGCCATGGGGGAGCAGAAATCCATACTGCAGCTCATGGAGGACCCCATGCTGCAGCAGTCTTATCCTGAAGGAGCTGCAGCAGAGGTGAAGAGCCAAACTGGAGCAGTCCATGAAGATCTGCAGCCAATGAAGAGGACCCAGGCTGGAGCAGGAGACAGCTGAGGAGGAAGGAGCAGCAGAGAGGAGCTGTTATGGACTGACCACAAACCCCATTCCCTATCCCTTACAATGCTTGGTGAGGACAGGGTAAAGGAGTCAAGGGTAAAGGAATCAGGGGTAAAGGTAAGCCTGGGAGGAAGGTAAAAGTGAAGAGTAGATGGTTTTGATTTTGTTTCTTGTTTCTTTTTGTTTTTGACATCTTTGTTTCTTGACATCTTATTCTAGCCTGTTTTTCCTGTGGCAGTAATTGATGGCTGACCTCCTTGTCTCTATCCTTACCACTTTTCTCCCTCTGTCTTGCTGAGGAAGGGGAGTAAGAAAGCTGCTGGGTGGGCATCTGGCAGCAGAGCAAGTTCAGCCCACCATAAATGCATTTTGTTATATGTGGGAACCATGAATATTCTAATTGAACCAAATACTGCTGTATAATTCCTAATGATGAAGTGTTTGATGTTTAATTGTTTATGAGGGAGATGTAAAGAAAAGGTGAGCAGGGAAGAAGACCTAATATGGAATAGATACTCAAAGAACAAAACAAACATAGGTAGCTATCACTGAAAATTGTCATAATTTTCTTGTAAGATTTCTAATGACAATGTTTCTTGATTTTATCGTTATCTCCAGTGTGAATTTTCTTATGTTAAAAGCAATAAATAGTAAAAAAACCAAACCAAAACAAAACAAAAAACCCAAACCAAAACAAAAACACAATGCTAGTGATATGTAGCAAAAAACCACCCCAACCAAAACCCCAAAGCTTTAAAAATGGAAGTGTGTCCTTTGTTCAACAGCCTGTAATAGCTAGCTTTGATAATTCAATCCTGAAACTTTTGATTAGTTTAAACTAAGTATTGATATGGCCACTTAGGATTGCACAGTCTTCTTGAAAGGACAAAGAAAAGCATCCTTATAGAGTTTATACCCTGTATTCAGTTTTGTAATTTATAGCATTTTTTTGAAAAGTGCAGTATTCTTTGTGAAATTTCACAGGCAGCAGTTGGCCAGAAATAAATTGTTTTTGCAACAAAACAAAAAATTCCTTTGGTATCACTGATACATGCTATTAATTGAAATGTAAAGAAACTACTGTTAATTAACTTGTCAAGCTTGTATCCCTCACCTACAAATCCTTTTCAATGTACCTGTTGCCAACTAATGTTCACTTTTCCCTCAGAATACTTACTATATTAATATAAAATTGGCTTAAAGTAAATAATGTAGTGATTATCATAGCTAAGGTTTAATATTGAAATTGTTGAGAGTGTATGCTCATGGAAGGTACTGTGACTCATGGCTTATCAGACTAGCTCAAGAAACAAAAAGTTGGGGCTTTTTTAGTATAATGCCTCTGTAATTCTTCTGTGTCTGTCAAAGCCAAAGTAGTTACAACAGCAAATGTAAAATATACATGTCAAGTGGAACACAGTGAAAAAGAAATTCTTCATGAAAAACAGGAGAGACTTCTTATCTCCCTTTTTGAACAGATTTTACATTTATCCTGACTTATGTGATCCTTCTTTTTAAGCTAAATTGTAGTAAAATGAGTCTGCAGTAGTACAGTAAACCAGAAAGGAGGAAAATGTTAAGCTCCTGTTTAAGAAATCATTCATGGAATTATCTGTCATAATGATGTTAATAGAAATTCATCAAGAAAAATGCCAAACCCTGTGTCAGGGAAGGAGGGACCCCATGAGGACCACAGGCTGGTGACCGAGTGAGCAGCTCTGTGGAAGGGGCCTGGAAGGCTCGTGGACATTGAGTGGAGCAGGATCCATCATTCTGTCCGGGCAGCAAGGGAGGCCAGCAGCATCCTGGGCTATAGCAACAGGAATGCGGTGAGTAGCTGAAGGAAGGGATTATTCCTGTATGCTCAGCACCTGTTAGACCACATTTGGATACTGTGTTCGGTTTGGGGCTCTTGCAAACAAGAAGGACAGTGGCAAACTGGTGTGAGTTTAGTGGAGGACCACAATCAGGGGCTGAAGCGCTTCCCAGGGGAGAGAGTCTGTGAGTGTAAGGTTTGTTTAGCCTAAGATGGGGGAGAATATGTTGGGACCCCTAATAGCAGCATACCCCTATGTGAGACAAGGTCATAAAGACAGAGCCTGGCACATCTCAGTGGCACAATGTGGGGGAGTGACAGTCAACAAGCTGAAGTTAAAGCAAGAGAGGTTCACAGCATGGGTGAGGGGAAACCTTTTCACATCAAAGAAACTCAAGATACTGGAACATGTTTTCCAGAAGAGGTTATCTACTCCCCACTCTTGAGGACTTTGAAGTCAGATTAAATGGACCCATGAGGCTTGTCCTGCTTTATGCAAGATATTGGACTTGAGATATCCTCTCACTTTAATTATCCTGTGATTCTATGTGATAATATTATTGGAGGAGAGACTTTGACAAGTTAGGAAGCTGGGCAATCACCAACTGTATGAAGTTCAGCAAGGGAAAATGCCAGATTCTGCACCTGGAGTGGGACAACCCTGGATGTACAAACTCAGGAATGAGTGGCTGGAAAGCAGCACAGTGAAAGGGACCTGGGGGTCCTGTTTGATGGCAAGTTGAACATGAGTCAGCAGTGCCCTGGCAGCCAGGAGGGCCAACCCTGTCCTGGGGGGCATCAGGCACAGCATCACAGCCAGGCAAGGGAGGGGAGCAGGGGCAACACAATACAAAATATTGAACTATTAGAGAGTGTTCAAAGGAGGGCAGCAAAGATGGTGAAGGGAAGCTGTATGAGGAGCACCTGAGGTCACTTGGTCTGTTCAGCCTGAAGAGGGGATTGAGGACAGACCTCATTGCAGTTACAGCTTCTTCATGAGGGGAAAAGGAGGGGCAGGCACTGATCTCTGCTCTGTGGTGATCAGTGACAGGATTGAATAAGATGGCCTGAAGTTGTGTCAGGGGAGGTTTAGGTTGGATATCAGGAAAAGGTTCTTCATCCAGAGGGTGTCTGGGCACTGGAACACCTCCCCAGAGAAGTGGTCACAGCATCAGCCTGACAGAGCCCAAGCAGCATTTGGACAGTGCTCTCGGGCACATGGTGATTCTTGGAGTGTCCTGTGCAGGGCCAGGACTTGGACTTGATGATCCTAATTGGTTCTTTCCTACTTAACATATTTGATGATGATGATTATATTTTAAAATTATTTTCTCTGAGAGGTTGAAAGACTGTTATAGAAAAATGTCCTTTCCATTGTTTACATTCAGTCTCATTTCAAAAGTACTCTTAAACACTTTTCATTTGTGCTGAATGTGATTTGATATCACAACAAATTGTGTCTGACACAGAAGACTTCAGAGCTTTTAATTCTATAATCTCAAGACATTTAAATAATTACATATTTTTCCTCAAATAAAAGTACTCCTCTGCTCATTTTGGCAAATATTTATTCATCTCCTCTGTTTTAATTGGCAATTAAATGTATGGAGCATGACTTCTTTATCAAATAAATACTTACTTTAGAAATTAAGGGTATAATTTGAAAATAAAATGTAATCTTTGAGTTGAACAGATTGCTAATATTCAACAACTATTCATTATCTATTTTCACTTTATGTCTTGGCTGTTTAAAAGGATTTAGGAATATATTCCTAAACTCAGCATTAGATGTAGGAGCTACTTTTTCTGGTTGGAAGTTCTTGAATAGACCTTACAATAGGCTCAAGTGAGCTAAAAATAAACTTCTAGCAGTTCATATTAACTGGGTAATAACAGGCAACAGCAAAAAGCAGTATCCAGCTATGATGAAAACAGGAAGCACATGACACAATCTGCCCTTTCCAGATAGGTATGAATTCTTAAAGGCTTAACTAAAATAATAATCCCTCAAAGTTTTTAATAAAAGCAGAGAGTTTTCTATTGTTCATAGCTGAGTGGAGACGAAAAACATGCACCCCAGTACATTGTGAAAGATCTGCTGTGTCCTGGGAAACAACACTATTTCCATTTAGTTTTTGGTAACCCTGATTCAATTTTAAGTAATGGATTTGATCCTGCAAAGGGCTGAGCATCTGAGCCTTATCCAGCAAAGCTGCATGGTGCTGTTAAGGCTGGGAGCATTGTGAGATAGAAACCCAGAAGGTGACCCTGGTTGACTTGGGTGAGAAGAGAGTGCTGAGCTCTTGTCATTGATGCTGAAGGTATCTGTGCTCCAGCACCTCCCAGGAAACCATGTTCACCCTCTGAAGCAGTAGCATCCTCTACAGCTTTTCTTGGCAGGTAGAGGCAGCAACAGGCTCCTTTCCTTAGAAGTGCAGAGAGAAGCATTAGCTAGATCTAGACCAGCCCAAGAGAGGTTTTAGTACAGACATACTACTCATTTTATTTCTGTGGTCAGGCCGGTAAAAGAAACAATGCTCCTGCTGCCAACACAAGGTATCTACAAAAGATCTGTGTTTTCTCTGGTCCTTTTTCTGCTTGTGAGGTTGTAAAAAGTAGTGAAAAGTAGTCATGTGTGGAACCAAATATCTGGTGTATCCAAATTCCTGTCATCTTAGGTCTGACACCATTCTGAGTTCATAAGTGTTTTGGATGCAAGACCATCTTGTTCCCATTTTTTTGGGGTTAACACTTTTTAATGGGACAAATTACAGCATCTTGGGCACAAAGTGTTTCAGAAATGCCCCTTGCTTGGGTCAGGACTCAGCCAGACTGCAGTAACAGAGGGTGTTAGTGCGGAGGGCTGCCCAAGAAGGGCATTCCTCAGCCTACCTATGGCCTTCTTCTGTCCTGGAGTGCTGGCCGATCCCTGCTGTGCTTTTGCCACTGTTGTCCCTACACCACTGGGATGCCTCCTCAGGAAAGCTCTTACCCACCTTTCAGGGGACCAGCCTTTCACACTGTGGCTCTGCCTCTGTAATAGCCCTGTAATAGGAATCTCTATGTACATGGTAAACATGATACAACACAACTTTCTTCACCCTGTGTGTTCAGGATGCATTTGCATGGCAAAGATATGTCACTGTGTATTTCTCCTACCATACAGAATCATGTTAGACCTTTAGGTTTGCTCTGATTTGCGTGTTGCCCATTTGATAAATTGATCTGAAATTAAGATGCTAGAAAGTCAGAATTGACTGATTCCACCCAGTGGGATAGAATGCAGCCATATTATTAAATAATGACAATGTTGATTTACTGTTATCAAATTCTTCATAGAGCTAAACACATTAAACAGTCTGTGAAGATAATACTGGTATAAACCCAGACCCATGGACAAACTATTGTCATTATGGTCTTATTCTTATCATGCAACTTTGGTACCTTGGTACATTGGAAAAAGCTGGTACTTTGTATATTCATTAAATGATTGTATGGTCTGCAAATGGTCCTTATCATATTTCAGAAGTACATAGCCAAAATGATTCTTATGATATATAATAGCAGAAAGCTTCTTTGTAAACTACAGATAAGGTTTCCTGTGGAATCTCCTCAGGTTTAAAAATTGGAAGCCGCGTCATTGCCTACATAATTTGTTTATGTTTAGTTCGTGTATTACAATAAGTGGTTCCATTTTTAACCACATCTTGCTCCAGTGTATTTCTTTTTGCTGCTTGTTGTGATTTGGCCCTGGCTAGATGCCAAGTGCCCAAAAAGAAGGGAGAGAGAAATAAAGCCCAAGAGAAACAAGGAATGATGCACAGTACAATTACTCACTAACCCCTGAGTGATGCCCAATCTGCCCCTGCCAGTGATTGGTGCCTCCCAGCTAACTTCCCCTAGTTTATATCCTTTTGGCTATTTTGGATCAGAAGTCCTGGCTGTGCTTCTCTCCTGCTTCTTGTGCGCCTGCCTGCTGGCAGTGCATGGGACACCAAAAAGTCCCTGACATAGGGTAAGCACGATGGGTTGAGGTAACAACAAATCTGACCAGAACGTGCCAGAACAAGATGGTTCTATTAGTTTAATGGTCACTGGTCACAATATTGGTTCATTTTCTCTCGAAGTTGGTCTGCTTGTTCTTAAAGTTGCATTATGTGATACCTTACTTGCAGTAGGTGTTCCCCACTGTGCTGTTTGCCACCCGTGGGAACTGGACCAAGATTATCGTGTTGTACTTTGTAACTCTGGTTTATGATATGGTAGAATTGCTGGCTCTGAAATGGATCTGGTATTTGTGTTCAGTCTTGCCATCATCTCTATGCTTGGAAGAATCTATCAGAAACTATTAATAATTGTACCTTTTACTTTTCCTTCTTGGAGACCCAATCCATGAAGGAGATACCTCCCTTCATCTTCCCCTTCTCCTCCAGGCTAATTACAACAACTCTTGAGAATTTTGACTGTATCTGGGATGTTGAAGCCAGCATGTTTGTATTGCTATGTGTCCTGAGTGGGTTCCAGGTCTTGTTTAAGAATAAACAACTGTTTAAGAATACCACCCAGTGGTCTGTCCTGAAGCCAAATAGTTATCGGTGGCACGGTGTGTGGAATACTAGGGCAAGTGCCAAAGACTGTGGGCACTTCCAGTGTTTCAGAACTTCATCTCTTAACAAGTGCAGAATCTGGAAGGGCTAGTAAAATATTTGGAAAAAGCGTGCTGTCACCCTGGCAATTTCAGGGAGACAAAAATCATTGCCAAGTGCTGGGCTATAGCTGAGGCCTTCCAAGCCCTGTTCAACCATATTTCTTATCCTCAAGGGGAGAAGAAGGTCTCTGGATCAGACAAGAAAACAACAGCCTGTTCCTACCCAGTGACAGGCACTGCAGCTGAATGCAGAGAACCAGCCTGTGCCCCTATACACAAGAAGAAATGGAGCCATCACGTTTAGTGAAGGAGAACTAAGCAGAGCCACCACAAGAACATGAGGAAGAGGCAGAAAAGGAGGTAACCACTCCATCTCTATCCCTGAAGGAGCTGCAGGATATGCAAAGTATTTTAGCTGTCAATCAGATGAGCACATCTGGCTGCCTTGGTGATGGGATGATGAGGCTATTAGCCTGGAATTAGAGAGGAAGAAAGCCAAGCAGCTGGGATTATTTTCTAGGGAAGGGGGCATTGACAAGGCTCTTGGAAAAGGGATGCAAGTTCTCAGGCTCTGGAGGGAACTCCTGTCAAGGGTGAAAGAAGAGTGTCCCTTCAAGGAAGATATTTATGTCACTCAGAAAAATGGACTACCATGGAGAGAAGTATCCAGTACCTGAGGGAATTAGCCGTGCTAGAGATGATTTATTATGACCTGAACAATGTGCAGCCACCCACAGATCCAGAAGTCCAATTCATATGTCCCCTGTGGCAGAATCTGTGCATATATAGCAAAACACAGGAAAGGTGATGGTGTATTGGAAAGTATGGGACTTGAGCATGACATAAATGGAATAGAATAAGGGGTGGGTACTGTCCTGGTTTCAGCTGAGATAAGGGTAATTTTCTTCCTAGTACTCGGTACAGTACTGTATTTTGGATTTACTATGACAGTAATGTTGATAACATGATGATGTTTTAGTTGTTGCTAAGAAGTGCTTACGCTAAGTCAAGGAGTTTTCAGTTTCTCATGCTCTGCCAACAAGGAGGTGCACAAGAAGCCTGGAGGGAACATGGCCTAGTGCTAATAGGCTAATAGCAGTGCTATTTAGCCTAAGAGTGTATGGGGATACACCTGCTGAAAGTTTCTTTGAAGGAGCTTTTTGAATCCTGAGGAAGCTGGGATGTGACTGGCAAAGGAACTTTACTAGGTCTCTTTACCTTCATTTTGCCTTCTTGTGAAAGATTCCCTCTTAAAATTGTGGTGGAGTTTTGAAAGCTTGGAGAGTTCTCCACCATCTGCCATCAAAAAACCATAATTAAACTGCAAAGACTTAAGGACTGACACTAAGATGGCACAGTCTCAGTGGTTTTGACAGATGAACATGGAGAAATGCCAAATTATGAGAATTGTGGGTGAGGTCCTGTCGCTGAAGAGCTGTTTTATTGTCTCCTGCTGACAGAATACTGAGGAGGGAGAGAGGCAAAGCGACCTTTCTGGCTGTAGTTGCTTGTCCTTTGCAGAGTGCCTGTTGGAAGTGCTACTGCAGTGGATTGTGGTCAAAAAAATGACCCTCAGCTGCTGCTTGGAGGGAATGGGCAACAAAAAAGGGTGAGTGTCTAAAGAAAGGCATGGAACAAGGAAAGAGCACGTCTGGAAGGAGAGATCTAGAAATAAAGTTGGAACTGCAAATGACAGTGACAGAATTTTAGCATATTAGGGCAGAAGTGAAGAAGTACTTATTATTTTCCAAGATAATTTTTGAAAGGATGGAAACAATTGTTTATACAGTTTTCTGTATACTTTATATATACACCCCTTGCTTTACTTACCACCCCACCCCCCAAAATTCTTAAAATAAGGCAATCTGAAATATAAACAAAGATAAAAACTTTTAATAAAATGGCCATTTAATGAAAAAATTACCAGCTTGGATTGAATTTTTTTTTTCCAAAATTGTTGAGCAAAAACCCTTGCAACTTCTTACTATATTCACTGGTTTTCCTACTGCAGTGCAGGATCATTCCCAAATTTTTGTCAATGCTAATATTTATCTAATCTACTATTATGCCTATTAATTGAGTTTTGGAGACAAACTAAAGGTGTTTTCTACTGTTGAACTTCAATGCTCATAACTTAATTTTTCCTTGATATTTGTGTAATACTCTCTTGTATCTCTCTAAATGATTCTGCTTATGAACCAGTGTAGAGTTTGCATATTTTAAATATTTGTTGTAGATGTAATTGTAATTTGATGGCGTTTAATCAATACTACACATGAATTTTCTTTTAGTTTAGTCTCCCCTAATTAATTTTGCAGCTTTTCTTTGAACTTAATCCAATTTTTCTATGCTTTTCTAGTAATTAGGTGCTGATAGCAGAAGAGCATTTGGACAAATTCCACCTGTTATGTGAAGAATCATCTCCTTTTATTTCTTCAAACCTCTGTCTTACTAGCTCTCATTAATGGCCCTAATTCTTCTGTGTGGAAAACCAGCAGCCACTTGATTTCTAGCCATCTTCCCACAGGTAGTGTGATCGTTTTGCACTCTGTAACCCCCTCATGGTTCATTTATTTTGACTTCCTAAATCGCTTGCCTTATTATTTTTGTGTAGGAAATAAGTTAGGTTTGTTCTGCTCATGGTTTGCAGAGCAGCATGATTTTCTTTCCTCATCAATAAAACTGTGTCTGTTTTTCTCTAAACTTCTACTATTTATTTAGTTATACAGTCATTCCCTAACAACTTTGGTGGTTGTTGATTCTTGACCTTTATCTATGATTATGCAAACAGTTGACCTGTTAAAATAATGTTAGTATGTCAAAGTGAAGATCTTAAAGGAAAAACAGAGTTACAGTTTCTTGGAGTTTCTTGGGCAATACTAATTTTGGACCTCCCTCACTTGAATGATGATTAAACTATTTTTTTTTTTAAATATGATTCTGTCTCATTAAATGCAAAAAATAGATAACACCAAGCAACAAAAAAACTTCCACGTCTCTTCTTTTGCCTTTAGCTATATCATCTTTATTTTAAAGATAAGGAAAATATGTCAGAAAGTACTTTTTATGAGATAACAGACTTTTGCTAACAATTAGGATAATGTCTGTCAGTGTGGAAACTCCCAGCACTGCTCCAGTCTTCATGAGCATGCCTAGGAATGCACACTTTAGAAAGTGCATGGTCATATCACATCCCTGAAAGTCAGCACTTCAAACAAGACACACCAAAACTGAGGACTGAAAAACATTTCTATCTTGCAGGCAGGGAGAGAAATCTGGAAATTTCTGTGATATCTATAGAAGAGTCAGGCATGGAAGTGAGTTCACTTGTCTGAATTTTTGCTTCCTAAACTTTATATCTGCTATCACTCTGAAGTCCCTCTGCCAGGCTCCTGTAATGCATGAAGCCATGTAGAAAATGAGGCAGGGACAGAATCAAGACCATTGGTTGCCCTGGTCTGTATGTACATACCCTTCTTTCTGTGAGCTGTGTCAGACCCAGGGGAGTATTAGAAAAATCAGGATTTTAATTGTAATTTAAACCAAATTGCTCTCCTTGTGGATAGTGGACATTGTTCTTGCTTGGGCAAGAGTCTTAATTCTGGACTCCTGAAAACTTGAGTGCTAGGTCCTAAAAATTATTCTTCATATATTTAGTTTAAGGAAAGAAGAAAGGAAACAAGCAAAATTTATCATTAGAAGGTGGAAATTGGGCTTCTTCTCAATGCTTTCCTATGAAATGGCACTTATGCAATCCATCCTTCCCTTCCCTTCCCTTCCCTTCCCTTCCCTTCCCTTCCCTTCCCTTCCCTCCCTCTCCTCTTATCTCAATCTGCTTAATAAATATTTGCCACTTTAAAAAAATTCCTAACCTTTCTCCCTCTTATCAAGACGAACATTTATTGTGAGTTGGACAATGTTGTGATGTGTGATACATTTTTAAATTTTTTTTCTCCCACCAGACATTTCATTTCTCATGCTGCCATTCTGTGATGATTATATGCTCAGTCTGTGCATGACTTTGCATGTGCCTACATATTTTTACAGCTCCCCCTTGCCTGTAAACCAGTGTCTGCTAAGTGCTGCATCCCTTCTTGCCTGCTTTCCCTGAGTGCCTGTAGAGCTGTGTCCAAACTGATGGAAGGAGCTGTGCTGCAAGAGGAACAGGGAAAGGCAAAATGGGTTAGGAGGTATCAGCCAGTGTGACAATCAAGAGACAGTCTATGTAAATCATGGTTTTGTTCAGTATTTTTTGAAAAAGAAGCAGACACCATAGTAGCGGAATGGACAAATTTGTAGATAAAATCTCTATCAGTTTAGAGTACAGAGTAATGTACAGAGCAATTCCCTGAGGTGGTAGGGATTTCCTTCATCTCACAGAGGATTACTGTAGAATAGCCAATTATGTACAATTGTAAACTGTATAATATTTTATAAATGTCAGACAAGCACCTTAAAGTGCTTAAAGTGCTCTCAATGAAAGATTATCAAGGTTCTGGACAAAGGGAGAAAAATTAGCTGGTGATTCGAAAGGATTTAGAAATCAGATGTTGAGGACTGGTCTTTAACAGAGTAGTTAGACAAAGGAACAAAACCTGCAACTACTATAGACGATCATAAGTGCTCTCTGTTATCATTTAAGGTGAGATAATTTAAGGAAGTATCTGAGGAATATTATTCCTTCCAGATTGTAGGCATAGAAGGATGCCAAGACAACTGAGGAAATTTTGTATTCAATGGGGTTTGTAAAAACAAAGAAAAAGCCAGGACCCTTTCTCTATTTTGTGAACTTTTCATTATCAAGTAATTGTGAACACTGGGTGGGGGAGTTCTGCAGATTTTTTTTAGCAATGTAGATTTTGGCCATCCTTAATTGTTCCACTAACACGTTTATTTGTTCATTGCTCATGGTTTTGCTATGATGAAAGAACTAGATCTTTTGGCATCCAGTAAAATTTTTGCTTTGATCGTGTGACCAAATGATGCTAGCCATAAAATTCCTTTAATTTTGTAATTATTTCACATGGTATACTTATTATTAATTTTGGTTTTGGCACACACAGCGTGGAAACTTAACCCAAATAATCAGTAATGTCTTTGCAATAATGTCAAGCAGTATTTGGCAATTATTTCACTGTATGTTTTTGGAAGGCATTTGACACTGACCTGATTTCAAATGGGAACAATTGTGAGTTTATGAAACCAAGCATGGAAATATAAACTAAACAACCAGTCATGTCCAGCAGGAACACAGCAATTATACTCTTCCAATAATATTTAGTTTCAACTGGAAATCAATACACAACTAGTAAGGGGTGAATAGGAGGCCAAATAATTCCTACTAAAGAGTCTAAAAAGGTGGCTAGGCAAGACTTTGTTTTGACCTTTATATTTGTCTCAATTCTGTTTCATGTTAGAGTGCTTAACTGGGTTTTATAGTATCCTTGAAGTCATTCAGCCTGCTGTAGAATAATTAAAAGAATGTTGATTGATGTGTGTTGCTGTTTTGGAAGCCACTGATACACTGTTTGTACAAAGTGTGTTGCAAGGGAATTATATACAAAACTTGGGTTTTTATCACAACCAATTTTTAAAATCAACTTTTGATCTCGCTAAATGAAGAAAAGAGAGATTATTCCAAAACATAGGCATCCTGTAAGTACAGGTGAGTCTAATAGGGTATGAAAAAATACATTGTTTGTGGAAACAATAGTTGATACTACCTGACTGGGGGCACAGTCTAGGAAAATATTTATGAAGTGATATAATATCAGTCTTGATAGGACATCTGTAATGGTTAGTATTATTGACGTGAGAGGAAAGTTTGGGACAGAATCAGTCAAAGATACTTGGTAAGGAGCAAGATAGTTTGTTCAGTGGTTTTAGTCTGGTTAGATTGGATTTCAAATCTGAAGTCTTTATTTAATTTTAGGGCTAGGTTACATGTCTTCATCAGCCAGCTAATATTATCCATTTTTTATAACTTAAACATATAACTAAAAAGATTCATAATATCAACATCAACTAGGTAATGGGTTTTGAGTCATGAATGTGGTGGTAGATGATGGTATTATTGTTATCATCTTCATCATCATTGCCATGATCTTCATAATTTCAGATTTTCACAAGATCTCCAGTCAAACTTGTTTAATCTGGATTTAAGTGATAATACCTTCTGCCAGCTCCTAGTGATTAAGTATAGTGGGGATAGGTACATAAATTACATTTCAGTCACATTTTCTTATGGATACTTGAAGTTTTATTTTACATAGGATAGTCCCAAATCTGCCAAGATATAAGAATTGTTAGGTAGTATTCTGGTTCCTGTTGAATTCTGTGATAACCTGAGAAGTTGCCTGAGCTATGTTCTTCTCATATCACCGAAACTCAGAAGTGGAGTGGCACTTCCACAAATAAATTTGCAGCTTCAATATAAAAGAAACTTTCTGCAAAATCTGAAAAACCATTTGCTAGAGATGAAGTATTAGATGGTGGAAGTGCTGCCTTGATTTTGTTGCACAAGTCCAGGTCTATTTCAGGTGCAAGAAGAGTTCAATTTTAACAGGATAGTTCCAACCATGAAACCAAGCACTGTCTAGTTCAATTTTAACAGGATAGTTCCAACCATGAAACCAAGCACTGTCTATGAATTATTGGTTAGTTTAAGATAACATATACAATAAATCTTTATGTCTGTCTAGAGATATTTAAAATTAATTACAAATAGTTGTTATTAAAAAGTGTTCTGAAAGAATGGACATTTCTGGTTTGCAGTGTAGAGGAAAATGCTATTGTATTACCCAATAAAACCCTTACCAACCATAATTACTACAGATTTCCCTAACCTCTCAGTTTTACTTGGCAAAAAGAAACATGGAGTGTAGTTCCTGTTACTCTTTCCCTTGCCCCTGAATCTCCACAAGAATGTCTAGCTGAGGTGGCTACATGACATTTTGGTATAAACAGCACCACACTTTCCCCTGCTAAATCCAGATAGTTCATACATTCAGGTGAAATGTTGCTCTCACTGTTTTTTGGGAAACTGCTCTCAAACTCCTATCGGTCACATACATTAGGGAAGTGGGCAGAGCTTAAACTGTCATTCTCAACAGGCATAGATATTTATTGGTGAAACCCCCGAACATATTGATTTTCTGGCTTGCAATGTGAAAGATAATACTTTTACTTTGACATTTAACTCAACACTCCAAAACTGTGGCCTCTGCTTTCTAACCGATGAATCCTAAAAAGGAATTATGAACAAGTTAAAATCTATTGTGTTTTCTCTCCAAGCATTCATTGTGTGCAGGAGGGATGGATAAACAATTTTCACTGATAATCTGGATCACATAATCTATTAGTTATAATGTATTCTTAAAAAAAATCTACATAGTTTATATTCATAACTGCCATTCTTTGTCATAATAAACCACTTTTTACATATACTTAGGGCCAATTCAGTCTTGCCTTTTTGTTAGATCAAAAACTTGCCTTTGAATGTGGAGAAAATGCAGTAAGTGGAAACTTCCTAGAACTGCAAATTATTTCAAATTTTTTTTTGCCCTGCATTTACAATAGCTAAGATTCTTTTAGTAATGTCTACTGGTTGTTATTTAAATTGCAGACACTGAATATCACACAGTGGTGTGATGCAGGGACAAGGGAATACATGCATTGCTGGAAGAGAGTAGGCTCTATAAGGAGTTTCCTATTTCAATATTTACTTAAATATTTATATTTTTGAATGTTTTAATTTCCATATCACAGAAGCACATTAATTATGTTAAAATATAGTAGGAGGGATAAAAACCAATCTCCTTTCCCTTGTTCTGAAGAACAGAACTTGGTGGCTGTCTCAGTGGCCTTTTGCTTTCTTCAGAGTCTCCCAGAGGATGTTGCAGTTGTTAAAATATGGGAATTGCTCATAGCAGAACTGATAAAGGGAATGATTTATGAATCAAAGGCTTTGCTGGACAGTGTCAACAAAAGGCCTGTCTCTTTTGTAAGACCTATTGTTAATAACTGTTTTTGAGTTCTTGAATGGGACTTAGTCACAAAAAAACTTGGGATAGTCTTCTGAAAAATGGTGAATATCCTTCTCCATTTCCTCCTTACATTTTCTAGGATTGTTTTGTTTTCTCCTTCATGCTTTGTAAGGCTCAGGGTGGTGAATGCAGCATTCTGCTATTCTGACATCCAAACATTTCAAACAGTATGTCTGTGCTCAGAAAGTCTTTTTTTTAGGTGAAGTGTTCTTTTATTGATACCTTGTTTAATATAGTCCTACCATTCAAATTCAAGTTGATGAGTATTCTGAAAATATTTGCACAGAAACACTTCCATTTTTATCCTGTCCTGGTGAAGAAATCCTTGCATTAAGCAAATCTATTTTCTTTCAACCCTCCTCCAGTCTGCTGGGAGCCAACGGGCTGATGATGTTGCAGCAACTGCTGTTCTCGCAGCCAGGCTGAGGAAAGGTCTGTCTACGAAAGCCCTCTCCTGTCTACAGTTAAGTGCATGTGCTTTCATCTCTCTCTCTTTCTCATTGAGCCAAGAGAAGCTTCTCCAGGAAAGGGATCCATGTTGCCCACTTGGCAGTCTCTAAAAATGCCCTTTGCTGAGGTGTATTCATGCTCTGTTCAGATTGATTGCTTGGATGTTATTATAGCCTTAGTTGCAGCAGGAAATTTTCAAATGTGTTTGGTAATGCAGTCAGAACTTGAAGCTTGGGGTGTGGAATTTATTAGTTGCTGTTCTAATTAAAATTGCTGTGTAAAAAAACTCCTTGTGAGCAACCACAGTTGTCTGATGAATGCTGAAATGAGGTGCTTCCTTTTTGAAAAGTCTCTCATACAAGACATGAAATAAAAAACTAGTCAAAAAGCACATATTACAGATATTTGTAATTGGGTCAGTTAAAAAAAAATATTAAATTGCTACATTTTGAATGTAAAGATTTGGAAAACCCAAGATAAATTCCTAAATGAGGTAGACTGATTCCCCCAAGGGACTACCTGCGTTGTGTTAGTTCTGTGGTAACTCTTAAGTGTTATTTTTATGTGCTACTCAAAATATTTTATAAAATCTTTTCCCCAGCATATTTCAATAGAAGGATCAGTTGTCTGGAAAGGTACAGATTGGGTTCTTTTTCAGTGCTTTTGATAGGTATTTCTCATAACTCTAGGATCTGGAACCAGTCCTAAAGAATGGAAAGGAAACATGCCATTATTAAATGAGAATTGTTAAAAACCAAAGCAATTAGCTGTGAGCACCAGGCATCCAATTCAACTTTCAGCTTTATTATATACATACTTCATGTAATCTTCAAGAACAGTTTTTCTTAGATGTAAAATTGCTGTTATAATATTTGTCTATGATGTGTAAGCTTGACAGACAGAAGAACTAAAAATGTCCCTTGTGTTGTGTAAAAACACTTGGAAAAAACTTGGAAAGATGTACACTTGCAAAACAATTGCTTCTTTGTTTCTTTCAAACTTCAGTAAACTTGAAATTCCCCAAATGTCAAATAACTAAATTATTTATTACTTAGAATTCATAGTCTCCTTGCCTTCTTAAGATCTTTTTT